>CM049416.1:12652500-12785000 GCA_026929865.2 Hyperoplus lanceolatus | reverse complement strand
AAAACTATTACAGAATCTCTTTACCACAGAGCAGTGGACTCCAGCCTGAACTCGCTCAGACGTGGCTGGGGACTTGCACAGCTCATTCAGAGAGGAGCAGGCAGGACACATTTTCAAATACTTTCTGTCATAAACAGATATATAGTAAATTTCACTCAACCTTCACAAAGTGCTCTTCTACGGGTAATAGCGATCATTATTCTTGGTCTGTTATGTCGACAATAGCCTTTGAACATCAATAATTTATTAAACCATTTATGGGAAGTCGCAATGCAATTACTATGAAAGATAGAAACTAGATTATCACTCATATAAACAGTCTTGAAGCATCTAAATGGCCGTGGATATTGAGTAATAGAGCTGTACGCTGTAGAGAATACATGAAATAGAATGTGGAATTTAAAAAAGATACTAATTGTTCGAGGCTAAAAGGACACTTTGCATTACTTGGTCATTGCTTTCATATTGTCATTACTATAACAGTTGATCTTAAGCTACATTTAGGGTAATGTGATACTATGATACAAGAACAGTGAGCAAAACGTGTGTAAAATGAAATGGACACAAATGACCAACATTTTAATGATAATTTGATTAGTCAGAAGGCTCAGAAGATGTTGATTTTGCACTTACACATACGTTTACAATACTTTTACTGCAAGCTGTTTGAATAGGGGTTAATTTCACATATTCTATCAAAAGGCACAGTATTGTATGACTGTATTAATTGGACAGAAATAACTAGTTTTCTCATGGATAATGTTGAAAGATATGCAGTCAGACCGCTTCACTGAGCAACTAAACTGAGCCAGCATGCAAGAGAGATATGAGGTCAGCACTGCCTCATGTATTGGATTCCTTTGTATCATTGTGCTATTTCACACTTTAATTTCCGTTATCAGAGGACACAGAGAACCCAAAGAAATCTCCATTATGTCACAAGAAGAAAGCTGGAGTAAAATTAGAAAAATATTGTAATGCAAAAAAAGTGTTTTGCAGAGCTGTTAATTATCTCTTGGTGTCGCCAAAGTTATTTTGCAACCTCTTGGGCGGCAGTGACAGAAACTAATCCTGCCCTTATGTCTCATTACTGGCTTTTGTTCAAAGACTTCCAGACTTGATGTCGCACTGAGACGTACATTATTGTGAAGCACGCAAACCGTGGAATATTCGCTGAATAGAAGTCCAACAATGAAGCTTGCTAATTTCCCCTGGGTAGCAGATGAGACACTGTCTGTCTGTGCGTCACCAAAACAAATTCATGTAGATTAAAAAGACTGAGATGACTGATCTTGATATTTCATGCAAACCATTGTCTCACTATACTAGGAAACGTGTCCTTCAGTGAAACATCTGCTCGTGGGAGAGTAAGGAGTCTCCATGTTCATCATCAGACACCGTAGACCTTTACTTAACGTCCCACAGACAGTTGCTGCTTTGTTCTCCTTGTCTCCCTGGTTATGTTTTGTGCATGGAGTCAGTAATTCTAGAAAATGCTTGTCGTCAGAATCACTTTTTGGCAAAATCCTTGAATATCTCATCACAATTCTTGTGCTGAAAAAAAATCTGGTGTTAAATACGCAGCCTATGCTCTGTAAATGCATTATGTTGCTATATTAAATACACTACGGTTCCTGGTTGTAGAGCAAAGGATTTACTACTTCAAACCATAAGAATATAACATCCCATACACCTCCATAACTATGAACTGGACTTTGCTTTGCTGTGCACACACTCACACTCAACAACCCTACCAACATCAGATGCATATATTTATTTATTTATTGCACCAAGCACTTTATGGGTTATGGGGAGTCTATATATATATATATATATATATATAGGAGTAGTTACCTTGTGTCAAATACTGGGTGATTGATTAATTGATTCATGGAGATCAGATTAATTATGTAAATGTAAATTGGTGGACAACTAAAACGTTATGCTTGTTTGTGTTGCTCTGACAACGTTTCGTTGTTACCTGTAACAATGACAAAATAAAACTGAACTGAACTGATCCAATCTACACTTTATTAAAACATTTGACCAGTTTTGTGTTGCTTCAAAACAAGTGTCTCCTCCGCTCAAACACTAGATGGCAGCAGGGTGACACAGTCTCCCATGGCTTGGGTGGGCCCATCTAGTTTGGATATTCATCCACAGAAACATAGTAACACTGTTTTGCATGGAGTGCATGTTAATACAAAGCGGCTATACAGTATAAGTGTTCGTCGATGAGGGCCAACATGGCAAATCCAAAAGACATACTTCAAATGTGTGGCCTGAATAGCCACAATACATTATTATGTATAGGGGAGAACGGGGTAAGTAGGCACACTTTTTACTCTAGTGAGAATTGCTCATCACCAAAACATCTGTCAATAGCCATTCCTACATTAAATTGAAGCTTAAGGTGTTGGCTAGAAATGTGTGTCTCTCTTTTTTTCCAACTTATTGTAATGAAGAAGTAATTTACCATCAAAGACACTCTGACACATTGTGACAACCAACCCCATCAAGGGGTCGGTTGTCACACACTAATGGGTTGTTTGTCACAATGTTATCTTAATGGGAAAAATCTTAAAAAGAAGGCAAGGAGGCAGAACCAAATTTGAATGTTTAATTGCATTGTCAAGTTGACAAATAGGCCTACATAACGTTCTGTAGCCTTGGCAGCTGGTCTAGTTTGGGATGCACTGGGTTGTTTTGATTTTGTTGCCCTTTTTTCTTTTGCTTGCTAGCTGCCTTTTCCTGCTCTATTCTTTCCTTCTCTGGGGTGTCAGTGAGGATACAGCTTGACAATTTCTTTCATTATTGGGTTCCTTTTCTGGCTGCAGCCTTGAGATAACATGTGACAACCAACCCCCCAAAAAATTTGACGACCAACCCCAACTTGAATTTCTTGCTAGCATCAAGGCCAACAACCATCTGACAACTAATTAGCTTGCTAACCACAATCTAAACTATAGTTTACCCTTCACACTTTCTGAGGGTAACAAGTGTTTTGTTATAAACCCATTGTGTAAAAGCCTAGAAGAAAAATACTGAGAAGCAAAATATTTTGAATTTGACATGAAAAACACAAAACATCCTCTCACCTGAAATGCAGCAGTCTAACTCCAAGGAAGTCTATGTATGTGACCTCTGATCCCAATTCTGGACCTTTTTTATATCAACATTTCAGAGCTAGCGCGCTCTGGTGGCGAGATATAACGAATGTGACATCCAACCCATGTGACAAATTACCCCGTTCTCCCCTACTCTGTGTAGTGTACTGTGGCACTGCACTCCTTTATACTCATCGCAGCATGCTGATTCAAACCTTAAACAATGGGGGGTTGAAGCTTATTCTACTGCTGCTGGTGCCATTGTATGCAACGGAATTTGGATATGTTGATTTGGTTACTGAAAGGTACACCCGTATGCTTAAGGCTCTTGGCAAATTCACAGGGGGGGCTCTTGTAAATGTACAAAACAGATATATCACATTAGGTGTTCGACAGCCCTCTCGTCGATTTGCCCACCAAACACATTTTCTCATCAGACAGTGTGTGTACTGTTATCCTGCAGCTTTCCAATGGCTGCAACATGAAGCTATTTGATGTTTGAGTGATGTGACGCTTGACCGAGCCCCGCAGGAAATGAACGTGTATTTGCAGCAGCCGTGCACTTAAAATGAGAACCCTTCTGAAAATGTAATTTCAGAAGCCATTTCCTCCAATTTGAGCCATTATTGAATGGACCACTGGCCCCCCTGTGCTCTCTCATTTTGTCTCATATGGTCAGGCTGGGTGTAGGGAAGCATGTGTGTGTGTGTATGTGTGTGTGTTTGTGTGCGTGCGTGTGTGTGCCTAGAAGCTTCTGCTGTGTCTTGTTTCACTGTATTTTGCAACAATCTTCCCATGTAGCTTGTTTGATAGCATCATTTCGTCAAAGCTAGTGAGCCTGTTGCATACATGAGAGCATCTGCATGTGTGTCATCATGTGTGATGAAGACGTGTCCTCTCTGGAGTATGGGAGGATGAAAAAAGAGGGGGGGAGGAAGGATGGAGAGAGGATAAAGATCAGTCTTTTTAACCCCCCCCCGATAGGAGCTTTGCACTCTTCCCTTGGAGTAGTTCAGGCTCTCGTCATTTGCAGCTTTCCTCTGGCTCATTAGGAATTATGTGCAACCCCCCCTCCCAGTAGACCCTCTGGTGCTCACCCTGTCACCTGGCAACACAACACTTTGGCTTACCTTGGCCTCACCTTGCCTTACCCCTTTTCTACTCTCCTCTAAAAAAACTCTCTCCTCTCCTCCACTCCTGATATTATAATTCATTCAACACATATCCCCCCAGTCCAACGATACTTTGAGATATATTGTATTCATTTAATACTACTCAGACAATGCCACTATTGGACTCTCTCGCCCTTTTTTCTTCTTTCATTTATTCGTTCACATTTTAACTTCTCTCTCTCTCTCTCTGACACTCTCCTGTGTCATTCCCGGTGGATCTGCTAGTATAATTAATCTGTGCCTTTCGCCAGCTCCCTTCACCCATTTCATTCTCTCCTCTCCTGCTCTCTCGTTTCATCCGCACACTCCTCTAACCCGTGGTGACTTTGTGACCCCTCATTTTAACCTTGTCATCTTAAATAACCCTCTCACCACCACCTCCTGCTCTGTTCTACATGTCTTCAACCTCACCCTAAACTTCATTTCTCCCCTTTTTTCACCTCTTAACACCCCCCGCCCCCACTACATAAGTTTGTATTGTCTTCAGTTATAAAACGACCCCCCCCCCCTCTTTTTTATCAGACTCTTCAACGTCTATCGTCCACTACTTAAAGTAGGCACAAGTTATTTGTTTTTGAATTTTTATATTTTTGTATTAAAGTTATAGTGCGTAATAACTACAACCCTGTCAGCGCATCTAGAGGTACGCCTTCGGTGATCGCATGGATTTGATTCCTTCTGCTTTTGGTCCAGGTTTTTTCTTAGCAGTAGAATCAAGAACTGAAACATTTCTTGGGCGCTTCGTGGGATTTTTCTGAAGTATTGTGCCAGTGTCGGGGGCCGACACCAATTTGTAAACCTATTGGTTACTCCCTTTTTTCATGACATTGAAACCCCCTTTCTTTTTTATAGTTTTTTAATATTTTTAATCAATATTGAAAAAGCCTTCATAGCATACATGCATCAACCATTCAATGTTACATTGTTTGACTATCCCTTCATACGATAGTTTTCATTGTGAGTGGCATTGGCAGAGTCCAGCATTCCTTTGCCGGTTTCAAATTTCCTTTACACTCTCTTGAGGGATTCACAGGAAACGAGGCATGCAAGACAGGGATTTCACTTTAATGGTATTTGTTAACATCCACTCTCCCAGACCATATTGGAGTTATATTAAGTTACTTGGCTCACATTGAAAGCATTCAACTGGCGAAACCTTGGGTGGCTTTTATTGTGAAGCAGTAACAGGAGACTTGACATGTCACAGACGTTAATGCTCACCACCATTACTAATCAGAGATGCTTCAACGAAACAACACAGGTGTTTCAACGAGGACTTAAATGATAATGCTTATGACTTAAATGACCATAACCTCTCTTTACTGTAAGGGTAATGCACCATGGAGTATTTGAGATGTATATAATTTGTTTACGTTGAAGGCTTATTCCAAAAGAAACACAACTTTGCATACCTCATATAACCTCCCAGCTCACTTCAAATATGTCGCCTTTTTTCCTTTTGTCCAAAACCCCATTTAACCGTTTGACTTGCGCCTTCCACTTCTGTCAGATACTTTTGATAGTCTTAATCCTCCACACCTGAATGACCCACATTCTAGTCCCTCCGTCCGTATAGTCTTGTCAACTCACTCTGACAATTACAAGTCTTTTGTTCCCCTCTTTTGCCCTTTGCTCATCCCCATTACTTTCCCTCAAATCCCTTTCCCTTTATCTCCTCTCCTCATATTAAATCAGCTCAGAGCCAAAACCCAGCTAACTCAGTCCAACATTTCCAGATGCCCTCTCTGCGTACCTGTTGCCAGACAGTCTCTGTCATCTTTCTGCCTCAAGCCTTTGTATGTGGGCCTCTCCACCTCTATTTATGCATCTTCCTCTCATTCTCTCTCTCTTTCTCTCTCCGTCTAGACAGTCGGGGCAGCAGCAGCAGAGGACGGAATGATTTAATCTAACTCGCCTGGGGTTGGTTGATTCTCCGGTGACAAAAAGTGTGCGCTTCATGGCAGGACTTCTTCCATTGAAATGGGTGGAATAAAGTAAGCCTTACTTTATTCCACCCATTTCAATGGAAGAAGTCCTGCCATTCATATACACACATATACACAATTCATATACTGTTTATTGTATACCTTACTAAGTATATAATAAACAGTATATGAATTGTACATATAGTATCAAATTGTATATAGTTAGATGGGAGCATTCAACGGTACAAAGGTTTAAGGGAAGTGAATTAGTAAACATAAATGATTGAGCTGTGAAGAAGGGGTAGGATAAAATAGGTTAAAAAGGTTATACGTCTTCTTACTCCTTCTCAGGCATGTCAATGTTGGTTAATGGAATATGGGCTACTTTATGTTGTAACTTGCTTTTTATTTTGCTTATGTGTGCACTGATTCATTCAAGGTAAATAGACAGACAAACAGACAGAGACAGACAGACAGACAGACAGACAGACAGACATTGGTTGTGTATTCTGAGCCTTTTTTGCATCCCCTCCATGTTGTTTACAATCCTCTGTACGTCCCAAGAGGGGGTCTGGGGAGATTGTAGCCATGGGATACCAACACTCCATGAATGCACGTGTGTCATATTCTGATTGGTCCAGGCTGCCACCAGCAAGGGACTTCTAGTGATGTGGGCATGGATCATTGATGATAGTCTCTTTTGTCTCTTTGTGTACTCTCTCCCCCCCTCACCACCCCACCCCAGACAGTTTTTCCCAATCTGTCCGCTTTTCCTCCATCCACTTGCGGACAGCTAGAGACAGATAGGCAGAGGCAGTGTGACGAGGCGAGAGAGAGAGAATACTGTTGAGAGGGAAATGGAGAGCGTTTTAGAAGAAGCAGAAAATCAATAGTTATCTCTGGGATTGGGTGATGTGTAGACATCCGATGAAAGCAGCGTCGTTTTTTGTCTATTTAACTGTGGCTCCCGGAAGCAAATGGGGAAAAAGCAGCAGGTGGCCTGTCCTTTGGACCTTGGCTTTACCTGACCTTTGCCCTTTATTATTATTTTAGAGTTCATATGTGCATTTCAGTCTGGTGTTTCCACAATGTTATTGCTCTAGTTGCTGGTGGCAGGTCAAATGAATTGGAAACTCGACATTGATAGTTTGAATGTGTTCTGGCAACCTGGCAACTGGCATCCTGTCTGGGGTTCCCCTGTATCTCACCCAAAGCATGCTGGGATTGACTCACAACCTTAAACATGATAGTGTTAAAGAAGTTCCTGAATGTTGAAATTATATCCTGGTTTACGGATAACATCCAACATTTTTCACATAAATATATGTTTTGCTTGTATAATGCCAATTCCAGTATTACTGTAGAACATGAAAACCAAACTAAACCTAGTTCATGTAACCTTTATTGCTGTTCAAAACACCTTCTCCACTGAGTTTCCTCAGAGTAAATGGAAGTTCTGGGGAGTTAGCAACAGCAGCACTGACTGCAGAAGAAAAAAAAAACATGTCAAAGTGCCAAATACAGAAATAGTGTTTGACATGTGGTCTCAGGAAAGCACAGTACGATGGCTGCACAGCAGTGGCCACTCAATACTAAAGAATGAGAAAGAACTTTTTGTTCCTCTAGGAGCTGTTGGCAAACATTTTGGAATATATCTAACACATATGGAAAGAAATATCTCCCATTAGAAATATGGCAATTTTCATTATCCATACTAAGCGAAAGGTACATTACATTCTCCCTGTCTAAAACCTATATTCTTAGCACTACTTGCATCTTTGATGAGCATAACACCTGCTTGGATATGGAAATAAAGACACAGTGTTCAACTTGATGATGTCAAAAAGCTTGCACAACACTGAAATAAAGTCGCTGTGCTTGATGAAGACATATGTCAAGATGTGCCTTTGCCTTCTTGATGGAAGAATTCAACAAGGAAACAAACAAAGACACAACCTTTCCCCCTAATGAGGTCCCATGGCGGGCTGTTCACACGGGTTCACAAAAGGAACTCTCTTGTGGATTTCCCTGCATGTTTCACCCTGAAACTTGAATGTTTTACATTTGTATTTGTGTTGCAGGAAATAGCTTTGAGGTGGGTTAGGATCGGGTTGTGCTGCTTAATGTTGATAATGAATATGTTTTATAATGTTAGATGTTTTAGGTTTAGTACCGCGGCAGGCCAATGGTTGTGTGCCTGTTTCTTAATGTACAAATCACAAAATTGATGATTTGTCACCAGAACAGCTTTCCTTTTTACTAAAAATCTGCATCAAACTAGTATTTTCCCCAATTCGGGTAAAGCGAATTGACAGAAAATTAAATGATTTCCTAAAACCATGCAGACCGTCCTCTTATACAGTACGTCTCCTAACAGATGATTTCCTGAGGGAAGGACTCTATTAGTAATCAACGTAACACATTTCTTACATTATCATCCCTGAGGAATTATGTGTATGCCTTGTGCTTGCTTATGAGAGCAATACTCACTTCCTAATTTGTCTCCATATCCCTCTGCCTTCAGACATTGTTCTTTCTCCTTTCAATTTAGCTTTCCTCCTAACATCTCTCTCTCTCTCTCCTTCAGTCTTTTCCTCTCAACTACTCCTCTCTAGTCATCTCTCCCTTTCATTCTTGCCCTCTTCCCCTCTCTTGCTGCTTTTTAAATGTGCCCCCCACTTTGTATTTTCAGTTCAGCTATGAAAGTCTGCCCCTCCTACCTTATAGTGACTGCTCCCTGCAGTGCTGCTTGAATGTTGAAGAGGATGCACACACGCTGCATGCTCTGGTCATATTTGCATACAATTTGTATGGAGGTGGTCACATTTCATGCATTTCCCTTCAACGATTCTCAGTTCCACACTATTTATAAAGGAGGGGTTGGTGAACGGCCAACATAAACACATACTTGAGAAAGTATATTTCACCTTTAAATGACCATACTTAGAGGATACTATTTGATAATGTGTTTGACCTGTGACCTTGGATTCAAGGTTACAATAAACTGACAACCCAACACACCATATTTCAATCTACCTCATCTGCTCAAAACTGCTCAAAATATTTTCACATTGGATCCTGTTCAGCATTTAAATAATGCAAAGCCTTGTCACAGTTGAAAGTAAGCAGAATAATATTTGAGTGGAACAATGACATATACTTCAACTTAACCGCCACTCTAGACTGACACGTTTGTTTCTGAAGAGCAAAATATGCTCCAGGAACACATAAAGAAAGGTTTCCTGAGAAGTGTCATTCAAATATCAACTATTGTTAGTGCAGATCTGTTTTTTTTTTTACAAGTCAATGTATTGTAATGCAAAAACAAAATTCACAAAATCTAAATATCTAGATTTGATTTCTATGAGTGATAATGAACCCATCAAATAGAGCGCTTAATTGACAATGAGATTAGTAGAGTGATTACTTAGCTCCAACTGGTTTAAAATGTCAAACCTGAGTATGTGCACTGTGCATTTGAAATTTCCAAACAACAGTAAAAGTGGCTGGCCCATGGCAACCACCAATCCTGCTACTACTACTACTACTACTACTACTACTACTACTACTACTACTACTACTACTACTACTACTACTACTACTACTCTACCCTTTTGTTCATGCACATTACACTCATTGTTCTCATACTTCTGACAGTATACTACCGTTCAAGTGGTTGAATGGCCCATTTACAGTATAACTCATTTATTTTTTGGTTTGCGTGTGGATGCTACACCAGTTTTCAAAATTACGTTTTTACAAGAGAAAATATGAACTTAGAACCCCTTTACAGCAAGCAACTAATGTAGCCGGCAAGACTGTCAGCAAGAGCACGATAGCTTTTGACTCAGAAACTGTACTAATTCTGCTTGACTCCTTGAATCCCCCTAGTATTCCAGATGGCAGTCAACCCCTCACATATAGTCTTGGCTTTTGGTGGCTCCATCTGAGGCAAAATATATATAATAAGACCACGTTTCCCGTACAACCTTAACCACTAAAAGTTCAATGACCTGATTAATGTTGAGACCCAGATTAGCCAGATCAGATGAAAAGAAGGCACAGCTGTAGCTTACTGTTTCTGTCAGTGGAGAGAAACTCCTAGTGTAATTACTGGTCGATTGATACGCGCTATTGATGCTGGCCAGTCCCAATCAAGGTCATCATGATGCTTACTATAATCCCAATAAACTAGGATCACCCACAGGCTATTTGCATGGTGGAAAACATTGCCCCTAGCACAGACACATCCATACAAGTAAAAACAACAACAACAACAACAACAACAACAACAACAACAACAACAAGACAACAACACAGAATTCAAATATTGAGTTATGGACATTTAGTTAAATGGAATATGTCATTGAAAAACAAATCCTCAACTCAGTCATTTATTAGTCCTCAGCACAGTGCCCTTGAATATACAAAAAATAATCACAATGTTGTGGCCATGTTTTCTTTGTAAAAGGTGCTCTGTGGAACTTTGGGGGCGACTGTGGTTCAGTTGGTAGAGTGGGTCGGCTGATGAGAAAAGGGTTGGAGGTTCAATCCCGGCCCTGCCACCTGTGTCATGGTTGTTATGTCCTTGGACAAGACACTTCACCCACCTTGCCTCGTGTGAATGTCGATAGTTAGCCTGCTATCGGTGTATGAATGTGAGTGTGAATGGTAACGTGGGAAAGGAAAACAGGTCTCCCTTGTAAAAGAGTCTTCGGTCTCAATGGTATTTACCTGTATAAATAAAGGTTAAAAAAAAAAAAAAAACTTTCAGTTTGTGTTAATTCTTGCACCCAATTTGGACAAAAGAGGTAGAGTTTTTACTATGCCAGATGTTGTTCCAGGGTGAGCGTACCCATGAAAAAGGCATTAAGAAAAACTATTTAAAAATCATTGAAAAATAAAATTCCTGGTAGCACCCTTTAAAGCAGGGGTGGAATTTATTGGGGGGAACTTAGCGAAATTTTTCATAAATCTCTTTTTTACACTGGGGGGGGGGTTACATGATAGCTTACCAGACTTTCCACATCAGTATAACAACCATCTGCCACCTTCCATGGAAAGCAAAATATGACATTTTCAAATTTCTTTGAAAATAATAAATAGATCAAATATACAGAATAATTTGATAACACCTGTTAATCCCTTCACAAAGACACCTCAGAACTTGATGAAATATCACCATATCTATAATTGAAAATCCACTTATGCAGAAACACTATATTAAGGAATTTTCCAGACAAAATAGTAAAATAACAAGAAAAAAATCCAATGTAAAAAAACAAACAACAATCATATATATATCAATCATTTTCCAATTTTTCACACTTTCCTAACGTCCTAGGGGGTCCCTTTAATTTTAATGCATTGATCTAGTACTTTGAGAGGAGAATATCATAATTACTATTCAGATAGATGGGATTATTTTTCAACTTTCCTTTTTTCTTTACTTACAGATTTTGACATTTTTTATAGAAATGAATATTTAAACACAAAATCCACAACACAAAAAATTTCCTATTTTACCTCCTCAATCTTCTAATATTTAAAATCAAAATAGTATAATCCTCCTTCTCTTCCTTAAAACTAGTGAGGAGAGTGTGTGCAGTGGAGAGAGAAATATAGCCTATACAGACAGACAGAGGGAGGAAGAGATATTTATTTTATAATTTACTTTTTGATTTGAGAGTGATCATCGTGATTTAATACTCCCTTCTCTCCGTAGTACCCATCACTGAGCAACACTTCCACACGGAGATAAAAACAAACTAAACTTAATGTGGAGCAGCCAAATATAAATGAATACATATTGTACAAAACTTAACAAATAATGAGTTGTGAATTTCACATAGTACAGTATCCACATTCTTCTCAGCCACTAACTGTTTCTTAGTAATGTTCCCGATCTGTTTTATTCTCACCCGGATACACAGACCCTACAAAATGACACCACTAAAGACTCTATAACGATCCCTCCTTTTTCTTTTTCATAATTACATTCACCTCCACCATACAGCGTTTATTTAATTCCCCGTTTCTAAAATAGCTCATAGTACCAAAAAAAAAAAGAAAAATAGAATAATAATGAGGAGGAGAGATTTTAATACAAAAATATACAGTTGTGTGTGAGTGGGGGAAACACTGAATCATACTTTAATGTTACTGTGTGGAGATTTAATTCTTCATTTAGTTTCCAAATGTTTCATAATAAAAACCACCCTTTTTTTTTCTTTTTAAAAATCCACCTTCATCGACCTGAAAACCCATATTTACATACACCCGACCATAGAAAGAACTTTAGAGAGCCATGTGGTAATTCAAAGCAGTGAACCTCTGATTCCACAGTACACATGAGAGAGGGACTCACATATTTTTTACAGTTAAATTCGATACATACAGAGACTGTTTAATCGTTTGGATGAAGTAGGAAGTGAATGAGTTTTCAGAATTTACTAACAGAAAGAAATTAAGAAAAAACGATACGTTCTCTGTGTTGTTGCCCTCAACCACCTTCTACACGCTCGTTAAACACTCCATTGCACTCCCGCCTGAATCCTAAACTCCCAACCCTCCCCACCTTAAAGCTTTTCGGCAAAACAAACACATTTAGAGGCGTGACAAGAAGCTGTGTTCGCTTTCAAATAAAAGCATTTTCAAATCAAATATTTTTCTCCTTCTATCATTTTTGGGAAAACCCTGTTTAATAGGAAGCCCCTCCGTCCCCCTTCCTCCCTCTTTAAAGTATATTCGAACATTTGATTATCCGCAAATGTAAGGAAAAACTGGCAAGGCTCCGTTATCACCATCACTATCATCATTATCTTTACCATGTGTCAGCGTGTGAGTGTTCAATGAAGCGTTGCAGAGGTCACAAAGTGAGTTGAGGACATAATGACCCTTTTAGCACTCTGTGGAAAGGTATCTTCTGTCAATGACCAACGCTGGGGGTTGGCAGGGCAATATACACATACAGACACATAGCTGCTCGCATAGACTCACAAGTGTGTCCAGGGATCCACACACAGCCACACAACACACACAACCCCCCCTTCATCTTCACCACACTCACGCCAGTGTCAGTGACTAACTGGGTTAGGGGCGGGGGGATATAGGGCATTTCACTGTGTATCACTGACCCGCATTAAGTTACATCGTTTTCCCCAGAGAGAGGATATGATCCGCTATGTTATTGGGAAAATGAT
Source organism: Hyperoplus lanceolatus (assembly GCA_026929865.2). Classification (NCBI taxonomy): domain Eukaryota; kingdom Metazoa; phylum Chordata; class Actinopteri; order Uranoscopiformes; family Ammodytidae; genus Hyperoplus; species Hyperoplus lanceolatus. The sequence continues at coordinate 12,771,594 of CM049416.1, read as the reverse complement.
GGGTGAGCGGAAGTATAGCGGGGAAGGGGGGAGGATCGGCAAAGAGATGGGATGGAGGAAGGGTGACATAGAGAGATGGACAAACAGTAACTGTAGGGAGACATATAGAGAGTGAGTGCACTACCGTATGGAGTAAACAGGGGGGATTTCGGACACAGCCAAACTGTCCGTTGTGAATATCTACCATAGCTTACTGACTGACTTCGTAGTTTAAGTTTGATCCGCGGCATCTATAGTAGTTGTGCACACGTATTTTTTTGTTTTACCTTATCATAAAGTGGTTTAAATAATACATCTAGTAAAGTGCTTTAAGTGTAGAGTATAACATACTGTCTGGATGTGCTTGAGAGCACACTAGTCTTTGACAGTGCTTGTCTTGCCCAAGTAGTATGCTCAAACTATTGTTACCCTTTTGTAGTTGTAGAAACAAGTTTTGCAGTAAATGGTTTAAATGATGAAAATGGAATATGTAGTTTTATTGAAGCGCGCGTCAACTTTACGCTTAAAACAAGGGAACGTATTATTATCTAAGGGGCAGCTGATATGGTAAATGGACTCCACTTACATTGTGCTTTTCCCTGGTTTTTCACAGACTCAAAGCACTTTACATTGTTTTGTACACATTCACCCGATCACACACACATTCATCCACCGATAGCAGCAGCTACCATGCAGGGTGCAAGCTTACTATCGGGAGCAATTCGGGGTTCAATGTCTTGCCCAAGGACACTTCGACATGTGGCGGGGGCTCGAACCTCCGACCCTGCACTCCAGAGGCATCCTTCCTGCCCACTTCGCCACTGCCGCCCCTGATGAAGCCATTGGTGTATCCATGGTCGCAAGATGCTACTCAGAGTATTTTTCTCTTTCTTCCTTGTTCAGACTGTCCTAGTTTCCCTCCCTCTCTCTCCTTCTGTCTTGTCTTCCATGACTCACCTTTGCTCTTTCAGTTCTTTTTTCTCTGTTTTTCTACTGTGTCTGTCTGAAACTCTCTCTCTCTCACTTGTCCTTTGCTGTCTCCTTCTGTGCCATCTTTCTATCCCTTTCTCCCTCACATCACCAACACCCACGGCTGTCTGTCTGTTAAGGCCCTGTGAGAAAACTCACACATGCACACAGGCACACGCACACACACACACACACACACACACACACACACACACACACACACACACACACACACACACACACACACACACACACACACACACACACACACACACACACACACACACACACACACACACACACACACACACACACACAGCATTCATTCTTAGCAGCTGAAGCCCTTTTCCAGGGAAATGTCAGGGGAACGTCAAGCTAATGCCAACCATTAGATTCTACCAGCATTTAAAATCTGGCATACTGTGAGCACATGAGTTTGAATATGATAAGAAGTGTGTGCATTTGTATGTGTGTGTGTGTGTGTGTGAGCAAATATGCACCAATGTGTGAATAGGAGTGTTGTTACATTAGCACACATGAATGTATTAGACAAATGTGTGTATCTTAATATCTGACATTTTCCATCTCGAGGTCAGGCAGAAGGACAGTATATACAGGATGGAGAGATGAAAGATAGAGGACCTATTTCAATATCTGCTTTCTCACCCATCTCTTTCTCTCTTTTTATTGTTCTCCCTCTCTTATATAATCTATAGGCATCTTCATGTTTTCACCCTTCTGAGGTTGATGTAACCATGACTGAACAGATCTTGAGCAGCTCAGTAATATATTAAATGGAACAAGGAGCCTGGATTTGTCGTTAATTATCCAATAACACTCCAGTGTTTGATATGATTATCCTTGTTTTAGTGTGTCATCTAAATGCTTCAAGGGCCTTTGGCTCAGGTTAATATGCCTTGCAAACTCCGTTCTGGGTGCAGTGCAGTCCAATATTTAAATGGCGATTAAAAAGCTGGAGTCTTTGCAGAGTTTAATCAACTATCTTATTGGAGGAGAGAAATGAATGTCCCTTTAAGCCAAGGTTCCAAGTAATGTGGTCGCATAAACCAAAGTTAACTATGTGATGTCAAAGGAACAGAGCAGGCAATTACTTCTACACAAGCAATTTTTTAATAGAAATTATTTTTTGAAAAAAAAAAATAAATATATTAAACAAGTACATTCAACATACAGCATTAACATATTCAAATGTATTGACTGTTCATTTTAAGTTAAATACTTGTCTGTAAACCTGCGGAGCTGATGCTGACTTTAGCAGGGCTCATGTATGTGCATGACACAATAATTAACACAAGTCATCCCAAAAGGGAACTTATGAGTTTCATGCTTCATCAACTAAACCAGTCAGGCATGTGGGAAGTCCTCATGATCTTGGTAATTGTTGACAAAGCCCAGTAGGAAGGATGGAAATACCTACATTTAGGTCGCTGTGTGCCACAGTGTTGCCTCATTAAATGTTTTGTAGTTGGTTGGTGATAAATGCCCAAATTGTTCTTGCAGTCACAGCTGGAGAAACCAGTGATCCGTGCATACACGTGCCTGTGTGCGGTAATATGGGACACAAAACTAATGACCAAATTATAATTCAGCTCATGCACACAGGAGCATGGAGAGGCACATGGGCTCATAAACAAATACACACACACACACACACACACACACACACACGCACACGCACACGCACACGCACACGCACAAACGCACACACACACACACTCACACGCGCGCGCACACACACACACACACACACACACACACACACACACATTAAAAGTAATGGTTTAAGGCTCTGGTTATCCGAGTTCACATCTGTGTGTGTCTTGCACACATACACCCATATGTTTAGATGCATGTACGTGTGTGTATACGCATGCATTAATGCGTGCCTATATGGCGAGGGTGTGCGCATGCATGTGAACGCTGTACGTCATTCTGTCTTGATGCCTGTCCCCCCTGCCTGCGCGAGATGACGAGGTCACTGGGCCGAGCCTCTTAACTTCACTGTTCAATTTGGATTTGCATAATCCCGGGTGCTAATTTCCGCAGGGTGCATCCATCCAGTGTATCTCAATAGGTGACGGGGGTTAGACTAGAGACAGCTATCCCATGTTCCAATGCTCCATCAGCAGACCGGAGCGAACGAACAAACATGCAGGAGAAGTCTAGGAATGCAAGACACACTTTGAAAAGAATAGCTGGTGATTTATACTTGGAGTCTAAACACACAACGCCCCTGAAGGAAAAGTGGAGCTGTTAAGTCAATGATTAAATTGAAATGCGTTGAAATGAAAAAGGAAATCAATTAGAGAAAATTAAATGTATTATTAACAACAAGTGGAAATTAATAATGGAATGGAAAACAGATGAAAAATAAATTGGAAAAGAGAACAAGACATGACTTTCTGGATTGTTAAGCATATACCCTGAAGTGATCATTTAGTCCTTTTATATTCAATGAGCCTGCAAGCTGAAATGTTTGCAGTGTTGTTCTGACTTGTCACTGCAAGATAGTCTTTGGAACAAAAATATTGCCTCGACACAAATACGAATTATGTAGGAGACAGTTGTGTGTGTGTGTGAACAACATAGCAAGACTCTTTAGTTTGACAGCTTAACATTGTATTATATTTATAGTGAACAATTACATTACATGCTAGCCGAGTTGCCGCTATTAATCATGGTTTATTGTGTGATACTTAAAGAGAAACTCAAGCAGCAGGTCCCATCAATTTCACCAGGTCTTCCCTCCCTGTTAAATAGTCATGACTAACCTCACTCTCCCATATTGTAACACAAGCTTTATGTTAAAGGACTAGTTCACCATTTAGGGAACACCTGCAGTATTCCACATTCTTGCAAAGAGTTAGATAAGAAGAGTGATAGTCATGGTTAACTAATCCAATTGACTCCTAGTTTCCTAGTTGATGCACTGATATTCACCTTACTGTCCTAATCTTTGCGAGAAGGCAACATTTATTTTCCCATTTAAAAATATGCTCGGAATCTTGCCAGAGATAACATAAAATATGTCACTTTTGGTAATTTTCTCAGACTTACAAAGGTTGCGGAGACTATCAAATTCTAAATTCTCAAATCAGATTTTCTTCACTTCCCCATTAATTCTGACTATCAATTTTACTCACTGCTGCCACATAAATGCAAATCATTCTCGATCTCCACAGGTTTTTATCAGTTTTCCGTCAAAGTTGTCAACATCCAGTCTAGCGGGAACATGAAAAAAACTGAACCCCCCCCCAGAAATAACACCTTTCCTTGGCAGGGGTTAATAGCCTCCCATTCTCCTCCTGGGTTAATAGAGGTGACAGTTGGCTCGGCGGTACCAAGATGGCGGTCGCTGTATGAGGTTGACCCAGTGACACATTTCCTTCCCCATCTGTCTGTGGGACCCAAAGGAGGAGAGAGTCCCCCCTGTGTGTGTATGTGTGTGTATGTCTACTTCTGTGTGTGTGTGTGTGTGAGGCTGCATCTTTATGTCGACTTAATGTTTACCCAGAGAGACCCAGCTTGACTCTGAATAATTCAGGCTTGTTCACACACACACACACACACACACACACACACACACACACACACACACACACACACACACACACACACACACACACACACACACACACACACACACACACACACACACACACACACACACACACACACACACTCAAGGATGTGCTGACAACTCCTGCTGTTTAATGTGTAGCCTGCCAGACGTGGAGGGGTGAAAAAGAAATCAAAATTTTCCTCTACTGCCCTTTTCCTTTCTCTGTTAGGATCGCTCATCTTTTTTCACCGGCTTTTTCTTTGATCCGTATCTCCCCCTCCGTATCACTTTCTCTGTCTCTCTGCATACACTGAGTTATCTTTCTTCACATCTTTAGTCTCCTCTTTCTCTTTCTATCCACATGACTCTCTCTCTCTCTCGCTCTCTCTCTCATGCATAAGTAAATGAGTAGCAGGGAAACACGCCTTACTACTCCCAAAGTTGTAACTCTGGGCTTTTGAAGATGCATAATTGAGCGGTCTGCTGTCTTGGATAGAATAAATGGCCTGGTCATGTCAGAGAGTGTTACAATGAAATGAAGGGGTGCATCCTTGAGAAAAATTGGATTCTAAAAGTTCGAAGAGGTAGGCCAGTAAGTACTCGCAGGGCTAGATGTTGAAGTAGCGTTCTAACTGCTTGCCTGTTAGCTGGTTGGCCTATAGTGCTAGTTAGTCACACTACTTACCGAAGCTTTTTTCTCTCATATTTCTAACTTGTTCCCCATTGTACCACCCTATTGTTCAATGAAATGCTGTTGGAAAAAGGGATATGAAGCTAGGTCCACAAGGCAAGGCAAGGCAAGGCAAGTTTATTTATATAGCACAATTCAGACACAAGGCCACTCAAAGTGCTTTACAGGGGCAAGATTAGAATACATAAAACACATTATAAAACATTCAAAAGCGAATAAAAGAAGCAAATAAAATGAAAATTGCTGGTTAAAATGGAAACAAAAAAGTCTTCAGACTCGATTTAAAAGAACTGAGAGTTGCAGCAGACCTCAAGTTCTCTGGGAGTTTGTTCCAGATTTTTGGTGCATAATAACTAAAAGCTGCTTCTCCTTGTTTAGTCCTAACTCTAGGGACTGTAAGTAGACCTGTCCCAGACGACCTAAGGGCTCTGGACGGTTCATAACGTATCAGCATATCAGTAATGTATTTTGGCCCTAAATCATTTAGTGCTTTATAAACCAACATCAGTATTTTGAAATCAATTCTTTGAGTGACTGGAAGCCAGTGTAAAGACCTCAGAACTGGGGTAATGTGATCTACTTTTTTGGTCCTAGTGAGGACTCGGGCAGCAGCGTTCTGAATTAGCTGAAGCTGTCTGATAGATTTTTTTGGAAGGCCTGCAAGGACACTGTTACAGTAGTCAAGTCTACTAAAGATAAATGCATGGACAAGTTTTTCTAAATCTTGCTGAGACATAAGCCCTTTAATTCTTGATATGTTTTTTAGGTGGAAGTAGGCTGATTTATGAATTGATTTTATGTGTTTCTTGAAATTCAAGTCGGAGTCTATAACAACACCAAGATTTCTGGCTTGAGGTGTGGTTTCTAACATAATGGATGTAAGTTGTGCGCTGACTTTTAATTGTTCATCTTTGGCACCAAAGACAATTACTTCAGTTTTATCGTTGTAACAACTTGAGGCAACAACTTGAAAATTTGCCGTTTGCAAACTTGCAGTTAAAGACTATTGGCACATTTGCAGGTCAAAGTTTGTTCAATTTGAAATCAATGCACAACAAATAGCAAAGATTTCCTTCATCCCCATGAGCAATACTTATGTTGCTGTTTTAAATGACAGTCACACCAGGCCTTACAGCCAGGCAGATATGTCATTTCTAGCTCAATCTTCTACTAATTCTGCATGATGGTTCAAACGATATTATCCTGGTCTGAATCGATTATTCAATATGCCACATCTAGATGGCAAAAGGGGAACAGAGAAAGAAAGCGAGGAGGAGGAGGCCAGGAGAAGGGAATTGAGAAAAGGAGAGGGACAGCAGGGAAAGAATACCAGAAAATTGTATAGTGAGAGGGGAAATAGAGAATTAACAACACGTAGTATAGAGAAATGGGGAGAAGAAGCACACACACACACACACACACACACACACACACACACACACACACACACACACACACACACACACACACACACACACACACACACACACTCGCACATGCACGCACACACACACACAGCACACACGGCAAGAACACAACCAAACTAACTGATACAGGCAGTGTTTACCATTCCACTGTATCTTTAGCTAACAATCCCATCCCTATAATCTTACAATCCTCAGAATTCTGGTGGATCAAAGTGTATCGCTCCCACAAACCTCGCTGCTATTCAAAAAGTCAGGGATGAAATACATCAAGGCTAATGTGTGAGTGTGTGTGTGTGTGTGTGTGTGTGTGTGTGTGTGTGTGTGTGTGTGTGTGTGTGTGTGTGTGTGTGTGGAGAGAGTGTTAGTGCGGATGTGTGTACCTCCTCTCTTCTCACTCTCTGCTCCACCCTCCTCCTTCATAATACCCCGAGCTGCATGGTTGAAGCATGATACAGCAAAAATGCTAAAACACCTTGAATGAGTCGAATGGCTGTTATTGTTGGCCTTTCAATCTTTTAAACTCAGACACACGATGACGTCAGGCCAACTGATTAAGTCCTTTTTTTCCTCTCTTCTCTAATCCAGACCTGTTTTTTTCATATTTTTTTTCCCTGCACACCTCTTCTCCCTCCTTTCCCTGCTCTACTTTCTGCAGCTTTACACTTTCTCCATTCATCTCTCTACCTCCACCCCCCCTTCTCCCCACTATGTTCTGCCCTGCAACAGAGCAACCCAGGCCTGAGCAAATCTCCTGAATTTATTCCGAATTACGATAGTGTCTTGCTAAACCCCTATTTATAGCCACCTCCACTTACTGTACTGTAAATCTGGGAGCATTGAAACCTCTCGCATGTCTGCTCCTGCATGCACATACATACTGCATACGAAGCTATAATCGATCCTCGTGCAGGATTTATGGTGTGTGTGTGTGTGTGTGTGATTGGAGTGTCCGTGTGCCAGACTTGTTCATGCATAATGAGAAATGCCTGGTCTTGTCTGGGCCAACCCCATTGAGATTGAGCATAATTGATTAAATGGTTATTATATGATAATCTACCATTATACATGCTAGCTACAGTTTGTGTAGAGCCATGCCTTGCTGTGTGTGGGTGTGTTCAGGTGTTATCAATGTGTGTATATCTGTATGATAATGCAAATATAATAACTTGCAAGTGAGCATACTGTAAATCTGTATGCTGTGTGTGTGTGTGTGTGTGTGTGTGTGCGTGCTCGCAGGGCAGGCTGATGTATTTCTGTCCAATTAGCCAGTGACCTAATTCTCTCTGGCTGTCTCGGAGTCTGTCTGTGGTTGTAATGTATTCACTCCATCATCATATCCAGTCCTATCCTTTCTGCATTACAGTAGAAAACCACTCTATTTAACGTGCACACGACCTTCCTCTCACCAAGGTCATGTCGCCAATCGATATCTCAATAACTTAAAACCACACAGAGCAGCCGTAACATCAAAATGTTGACTTCGTATGACGGCAGCAATCACTGAAACCTGACCATAGACGTGTATTAACTGTGTTCTTTTCTTTACTTTCAAATCAATTTCTACTTTCAAATCAATTTCTGAAACTGTTGTCTCTCTACTTTGATTATTGTTCATTAAAGCAACTATTTGACTATTTGAAACATGCCCATTAGCTTGTTAAAGAATCAGGCTCACTGTTTCCTAATATCTGATCTCAGACTTTGTGCTAAGCTAAGCTAAACGGCTGTTGGCAGGAGCCTTATATTTAACTTACTTCGTATCCTTATTATATCCTTGAATACGATACAAAAATATAAAGTAAGTTGTTTAGTATGGCTTCGGAAAGCCAAATAGGAAAACAACTCTTTGTGCCTTTTGTTTTGCATACAGCATGATATAATTACTCCTGTAATAAGTTGTGGTAAGAGCAAGAACATGAATGCTGGTGTAAAATATCCTTATTCTTATTTTTCACTTCATATTTCTTCCCCCCTTCAGAATACTATAGCACTCTCAGGATTATATTTGCCAGCAGAAGCGAGCGAGTCAGCCAAAAGGGAGCTGAAGTCAGCATCTTGTCCGGTGTAATTCTCATCGATGTCTCCTTCACCCAGTGAAACAATTTTCCTAAAACATTTCATAAGTAACACCCCTTTAGTCGCTTGCACTGATTTCATTTTCTTAGTGTTTCTCGATGTGCACTTAGACAAATCTACAAATCAGAATACAGACCAGCTGGAATTCCGGCATCCTATTTCCAATGGTGGCGCTTATTTACAGACATTCTTGTCACACCATGGTTCAAGTTCACCTTTAATCTTGATGAACTGTCCCTCACACTCAAAACTGGCTGATATGCAGAATGAATTGTTAGTATGTATCCTAAGAACCTTTGGACTGCTTGTGACAATGTGGACCTGGGAATGACACACTCATAACTGTAGAGGTTATATAAGAATGGGTCGGTTTCACAGACATGGATTAAGCGTAGTTCTGGACTAAATTGTACCTTCAATAGACAATCTCCATTCAAAATTCCATTTAGTCCAGGACTAAGCTTAATCCATGTCTGTGAAACTGGCCCTATGTTGTAACATGTAAATAAGAAAGGGAGGGGCGGGCATTTTGTACTGTTCAGTCATTGTTTCCTGGTGCTTCAGTTTAAGTTAACGCTTCCCTTTTCACGCTCGTGTGTGTTTGTGCGTGAATGTGACTATTAGTATGTGTGTGTGTGTTTGACCGTTCAAGTGTTATCTGTTCACACACCTGTGCCAGAGATTGCATCCTGCTGCCCCACTCTCTTGTTGCCATGGTGAACTCCCTTTGGACTAAAGCAAATACATAGGTGTGTGTACGTGTGTATGTGTGTGTGTATGTGTGTGTGTGTGTGTGTGTGTGTGTGTGTGTGTGTGTGTGTGTGTGTGTGTGTTTGTATGTGTGTGTGCATGCATGTGTGAGTCTTTTCATGTGTGCAACCCCATGTTTTCATTTTAATTAATGCACCTGGATCCGTGCACATGCAAGTTCATTTAGGCATGTAGACCAGTGAGCACCAGGTATAAGTGTTTTTTATGATTTATGTGTTTGCTTGCACATGTGCATATGTCAGTGCACAGAATCGATTTCAGCCTTTGTTTTTATTGGCTGCACATGTCCTTTGAAATAAACCGTTTACAGATGTGGGAGTGGGGGTGAGATGACTAAGAGACGGTAGGAGGAAGAGGTCCTTGTCCTCTTTTAGTCCGTTTCCTCTCTCTCTCTCTCTTTCTCTCTCTCGCGCCTGTCTTCCTTTCACCTTTCCTCTAGCTCTATCTTACACATGGCACAAAGTACTACATTGATTGATCACTGTAAAAGCAAAAACTGCACCTGGTAAAAAAGCAACAGATTAAAGCTCATCGACAGCATGTAGTTGAATAAACAGGTGGCTCTGAGGTGTCTCACTGATCCGCCAGGAAATCGATGGACCATTATTTTGAACAAGCGTATCTTTTCACCATTGAAGCATGGCAGTGTCAGTGCTGTTGATGGGACACCATAATAGCTAATATTACTAACCCAACAACCACCAAAAAGGTAAAAAAAAACTGGTAGTTATTGAAAAACACTGAGATGCATTTTTTTGCTTACAAGCCGAGGTGACTGCAGGCTGTAGAAAGGACAGCTTTTTTTCCATTGCATTTCCCTTTTTTGTCTCTTAAACTCTTACAAATTAAGCTAAGTAATATCACTCTCTGGTTGATGTGGTGACAGCTGGTATAGCCATATGCAACCATTGACAGGAGTTTCATTTGAGAGACACGATTGTTTCACTCTAAGCACAGACAGGCAGACAGACTTGTTCTGAGAGCTGAATGAGCTCGCTGTTATCTTATCTTCTTTTGATTTTGATTCTCCCATCTTCTCCTTGTACCACTTTGCTCAGATACTTCTCCACTCTTTTTCCCATCCGTTATTTTCTCAGTCGGTATTCATCCCTCTCTTCTCTCCATCTCCTCTGAGCCCCCTATCTTTACCCCGTTCCCCAATCCCCTCACTTTATCTACTTCACCTTCGTCTCGCTATCTGCTCTTATTGCAGCCTTTTTTATCCGCTCCCTCTGTTATTCTATGTTTGACTTGGCTCCAACCTCGACACTGCTGTTTGAGCCACATAACCTAGCTGTGGTGTGTATGTGTGTGTGTGCGTGTGTGTGTGTGTGTGTGTGTGTGTGTGTGTGTGTGTGTGTGTGTGTGTGTGTGTGTGTGTGTGTGTTGTGATTGCATGGATGCTGTATAATAATAAATATAGAAGAGACGTTGCTAGAGAGCTATGCTGTCATTTACTTGCGTGTCTGTGTCTGTGTGTTAGTATTTACGCATTTGCCAAAAAAGAGATTTTCTTTTTGGTGTCATTTCAAACATCTCTGCTTCAAAGCGTCAAACCTGCTCCACCTAGCAACAGCAGGCATACTCTCCCTTTTTTCTCTTTGCACACTCACATCCAGGTATACACACACACACACACACACACACACACACACACACACACACACACACACACACACACACACACACACACACACACACACACACACACACACACACACACACACACACAGTTGTTCTGTTACCGCTCTTTAAGCAGATCTGATGACGTCGGAAACGGTCTGCGTGAAAGCTTCTAAAGAATGATATTCAAAAAGGGACCTTTAGGTAACTATGGCAATGAGAGCGATATGAACGCGACAGGTTCCTCGAAAATGCAGTCAGATTGAGCACATCTCCATGTAATTAGACCTGGATAGAGAGCACACTTCATATCCATGCACAGACACACACTTTTCCATGCTCTCTTATTCTCTCTCTCTCTCTCTCTCTCTCAGCTGTTAGCTGCTGTGTGACACACACACACCACACCTACTCATTTGAAAGGATCATGTGAGTAAGTATTGAAAGTGCACGAGAGCTTTGAAAATGGAGTGCCGGTGACCTTTAGTTTTAATTTGTTGTATATGAGCCTACACTTTCCCTCTATTATTTCCTCTCAACCGCCCCCCCCCCCACCCACCCTCCCCACACACACGTTACATGTACATGAGAATTATATTTATCCAACGTACACACACAAACACGCCTAGCTTCTTCACAAACTGGGACACGATTTATATTCAGACAGGGGACAGCAGGCTGAGCTGATGTTTTTATTTTAATTACATTTTTTTGTAATGGTAATTCAAAACATAAATACTGCACATTCTAAGGTGTATCACTGTACAGTACAATTGGAGGCAACTTTTAAACCTTAATGTGTTTCTGAATACACAATTTATGGACCTATAGGGAATTCTTCAGATTCCTCTTTTGAATTTGTTATAAATATGTCTTGGATGAAGGCTGATTTCTTACCCAGAGCCCTGTATCTGAATGGGGATGTTAATAGGAAATTAAAATGTAAAATGACATATATTTCCAGCCCACTCACTGAAAGGTTGTAATTATTGAGGGGGCTTTACCATTCACGATCGTATTAAAACTTGACATTTGCCATTGTTGGAACATGAATGAAAACCAATCTATGTGAACCAAACTTTGCATTTTGGTCACCCTAGCTCTTTGCTGTTGGGTTGTAAGGTAATAAATCCAAATTTGATGAACAAAGTTATCAGGATATTACCAGAGTCAACTAGAACAAATTTTGTGTGGAAAAAGTGGAGGACTCCGTGCACTCTGCATCACCTTAATAATAAAATCACCTCACCAAAAAAAAGGAAAAAAAAAAGATCTCCAGGGGACCTCACAGCACAAGTGCACCCATCCGTTGGCAGTTGGTGTCCTTCTGAGTCATTTTTAACAAAGCTCACAGATATGGCAGAAATAGATTTTTGTCCTTTCTCTTTGGCAGGGGGGGGGGGGAGGATGGACCAAGTCCCTATTATATGAGACTCTGGTGGTGCACAGAAAATCCTTCATCTTTTTTGGTCGTGCTTTGCCTTCCTCTGACAGGGCATACGGTGTTCCGACATATCGAAGATGAGAGTTGGCTCTTGTTATGTGTCGTATGGCTTTCCCCCAGGTGGGATAGAACACAAAACAGGGGCACATAATACCAGACAGTGAAACCTCAACTAGACACTAGAACGTGACCTAAATGACAAATCACAGTTTTTCATCCTTTGACGCAGGGTTTGGGAAAAATACATGGCTATAACCTTATAGTTGTTTGACTAAAATCACCATGTTTATATTTAATGTAATATCATTTTCTTTATCTTCTCAACTGTCATAACACGACTCATTTTCATGTCAGGTTTCAGTCACTAAGGACTGTTTAAGTTGCCGTTTAACTTTTGTTTATCTTGAGGAGCCTCTCTACAAAACAAAAACCCTCTTATGCCTAGGAGCTGATTGGAGGGCACTGGAGACGGAATATCATCCATCTCGATGAGCACCCCGCCCCCCCCCCCCCCCCTCCATAATTAACTTCAGAATGAGATGAACTTGTGGCAAAACAGCACTTTGTCTCTGGCAGCATCTGTTTGAGTGAAGAGCCCTCAATAACACGGGGCCCCTGCAATCTTCCCAGGAAATAGCCTGGACGTGATCGATCTAGGGGGAAGGAAGGGCGATGGGTTTAACCCTTTGCATGGAGAGGGAAGCGATTTAATAGCTACTGCTGCTACTGAAATGCCACACATCCATTGGATTATTTTAAAAGGCAGGCTCAGTCATTTGTAATCGAAAACACTTTATGTCAAAATCCACTAATACCATCCTCTACCTGTCCGTATTGTGTGCACGCCGAAAAATATTGCCGCGGTTACTGTAAACATAAATAAACGTTCTCTGGACATGGTACACCCCACCTTCAGCCTCTTACTTTAAAGTGAAACCGTTAATTTCTACTCTATACCTAGCCTAATACTTATATGTTTTGCATTGATTGCTTGCTTTAATTTTGACTTCTGCATTTGATTGAACCTTGGCTTTGTTTAAAACCCCATGTGCTAGCCTTTTTTTTTTAAAATGTAAAGATTTTTTTTTAATTGATTAACTGCCTTTTCCACATACTGTAAGTGATAGGACTCTGTCTGTCACCTTGATGAGTTAGACTGAGGGACCATCTGGAGAGACCATATGTCTTTACACTTCCATTTGTTTAATTAGAAGCGACTCTAAAGGTACTCTAGTAACGGTGCACAAAGGAAGGTGTGTGTTTGTGTGTGTGTGTGTGCAAACTATAGGGTATTTACAGGTCCCACAGTTAGCTCCCTCCATATCAGTAAGCGGCTCATGTTTGGCAGACGCTAACCACAGCAACAGAGACGACTCTGAGTTTTATCTTTTCTAATTGTATTTTTTTTTTGCAAACAAAGCCTTAATATTTAATGAGATTAAGTGTATTCATGGGGAATAAATTGGGTTTTTCAAGTGGTGACTGGATTCAGGTTCCTTATTAAGCATTTTCCTCACAAGCAACAAATAGCATTTTTTGATGAAGAACACACTCGTGTAGAATGCTAATAATAACACACCACTTCTTGTCTTTAATTAACATATTTTTTTCAATAGGAATTAGCATGCAAACCTCAGTGTAATATTAATGGAGACAACCTTCGGAGCAAATAATCTGGTGGCAAAGGTGCATGTAAAAATATATATATAACCAGGGTAGGGGCAGAATGTATGATTACATAAATGAAGGTCCTTTCCCTTATGTGCCAACACCTCCAGTTTTAGATCAGAGTCCTTCACTCAGTCCAGCAGTTCTACAGATATATTTAGATGATTATTCATGCCTGTATTTCACTATGAGCTACAAACACCATGCACAGTCCCCCAACAAAAGCCTTCGTATGGGTCTGCTGGTGGGGCTTGTATGCTCCAGGCTTTTTTCTTTATATACTTAGAATATACTTTGGCCATTTGTGGCCCCAGTGGGAATACAATAAAAATCCTGCCTGAAACAGTGTGACCAACCAAGCTTTTATGAAAAAAGAAGCAGAGCAAGAACGAAAGAAAAGAGAATGCAGTGAAAGAACCAGCGAGAGAGAGAGAGAGAGAGAGAGAGAGAGAGTGAGATATAGATATAAAAGCTGGAGAGGCAGACACAGTGATAGAGAGAATGAGAGAGAGAGAATGGGAAAGAGGGAGAGTGAGAGAGAGAAGAGGCGTTTTGACACAGAGATAGAGAGAGAGAGGCAGAGAGCAATGCTGTAATGTGTCAAGACGCCGCCCACTTTGACCTCGGTCACACCTCCTCCATTCACCCATTCACACTGATGTACACACACAGGACACAAGGCACTGCACACACACACACACACACACACACACACACACACACACACACACACACACACACACACACACACACACACACACACACACACACACACACACACACACACACACACACACACACACACACACAAAAAGACAAAACCAAAGGGAAAAACAAACAAAAACAGGAAGGAAGTGAGGTGATTGGGGCTTTCAATTCAGGCTTGGCTCCCAGACAACAGTTTCCCTTAAATGGTCTTCAGTCATGGCATGTATTGTTCTGTGTGTGTTTGTGGATGTGTGTGTGTATGTGTGTGTGTGTGTGTTGTGGATGTGTGTGTGTGTGTGTGTGTGTGTGTATGTGCGTGTATGAGCTGCATTCCCACAGTGTGCAATGCGCGTGTGTGTGTGTGTGTGTGTGTGTGTGTGTGTGTGTGTGTGTGTGTGCACTTGCTTGTGTAGGTGGGCGAGTTTGTCAGATAGACTTCAGTGTGGACGTTGTTGTGACACGGAGCTGACTGGTCCACTCGGATCACTCCTACACACCATCACACCACGAGGCAACACACACACACACACACACACACACACACACACACACACACACACACACACACACACACACACACACACACACACACACACACACACACACACACACACACACACACACACACACACACACGTCACACAGACACAAAGAACCAACTATTGTTCCTACTTGTCCATGTGACTGTGGAAACAACGCCTTGTTCTTCGCCACCTTGAGCAACAGTGACAGCCAAGTGTGAATTCACAATTTGAGAGCCTATCCTACACATATTCCATTTTAAAATTTTGCTCACACACCCACATCATACAATATTATGCAGATCATAACACCCTATTTACACTGTACAGTACAATCATCATCAACCTCCAATGCTATTATGTGTGGCTTCTCAAAAATTATGCTCCTGCGCTTAATGAATACATTGGTCCTTTTAGATGCCAGTGAATGTGGAGGACATGTTGCGTCTCCATTAAGGCCGGGGTAATTCAGTGACAGTTGTCTATAAATACGATAACATCTGATCCTGCTCCACTTCCAGACTCTGCACTCCATCTGCCAGTGAATTTCTTCTGAGACATTGCAAAGGCCATCCTCTACAACATGGGCACACAATGTGCCTGCAGATACGGTCAATAAGGCGATTTCTTCCTTTCAGTTTTTTCTTTGCCATTTTCAATTGATGCTTTCAGTTTGTAGCCATGCTATAGTGGCATGGCACAGCATGTGGCAATGTCAGTTTGGAGTAAACAGTCTTGACGAGTGCTGGATGGATTGCATAAAATTTGGTTCAGCCATTCATCTTCTTCAAAAAATTAATAACTATTTTGGTGATGCCTTAACATTTCTTCTAGCACCGTTAGCAGGTAAACCGTTAGATTCATGAATTCATCTATAAGCAAAGACTTGTGTCAACGAAACTTTGTTTCATTATATATATTATAACATTTTAATGAAGGTAACACATTACATACTGTCTTGCTATGTACTTTGTTTGACCTCACAAGAGAGGTACTGTGAATGTCTTTGCAGAAAGGGGTAGAGAGACTCCCACATTCCGTTCTCAGATAAGAACCTCTGCGCAATTAAAACTCATCTAGCGCATCTTGCAAGAAACTCAAGGACATTGTATGAATTGCAACATCTGTTTTGACTCAATGTCCTGGACACACAAACCTAGTGTGTTTTCGCATACACCTTTCTCTTGCATATAATCTCTGTACACTGTTCAATTCGTTGTCTCAATCATGATGCCACACTTGTGCTTGTGTGGCGTCTAGATCGAACCCTTGCTTTTGCTGTTGCAACTAAAAACTTCACCTGCTTTGAAGCCTGCCTTGACTCAGATTTCTTTATTGAAGCACTTGGGTTGTTTGATAAAAGAATTCCTTTAACAACTTGTGTAACAAATGACATTCTCATCATCTTCGATTGTACTTTGTGTCCAGTGCTACCATGCTAGACTAAGTTGGTGAAGATGGTAATTATAACTGCTTGACATCAGCACATGAGTGTGCTAAATTTAGCATTTAGCTCAAAGCACTGCTGTCTACTAGCATGATGCTTAGAGTTGCGAAAGATGAAAATGTCTCATTTTCATATCCTAATATTTTCAATGTATGGCATTGTTAAGACAGCAGATTGATCCATAATCCCAATGTGAAAATGTCACAATCATTTAGTCAGGTCATCAATCAGTTCATATTCTGTTTTCCAGCTGTCATTATGGGCACCACTGTGGAATTAGTTTTTCTTGTTCTTCCATCTCGGCCTTATTTTCTTCATTATTGATCTATTTTTAAAGCCTGGATTCAATCTGAATTTTGAAATCCAATTTTCTCTTTCAGGCTTCATTCAGAACCAACCATTTCATTTGTGTAATGCCTGTAAGCTTCTGAAGGCTTTTCAGATTCAGTTTTGTGTGTGAAGACATAGGACTGAATGGAATAAAAAAAACACTACAACCCCGCTTGGAGGGTTTGTGGGTTGAATAAGTACAATCTGCCTTCTCTCTGTGTAGGGACAAAACTAGAATAGCAGCCTGGTACATTAAGTTAGAGCACTTAACGTCTCGCAACACATGAATGATGACAACCTGAGTGACCCATCCTGTTCATCACACACACACACACACACGCACACACACACACACGCAGGCATGCATGCACGCACGCAGGCACGCACGCACGCACACACACACACACACACACACGGCCACAAACACGGCCACACCCTTTCTTTTTTTCATCAAGCAGCCCATTCACACATGCTGCTGAACCGTATACAGTTGTGCACACACACACACACACACACACACACACACACACACACACACACACACACACACACACACACACACACACACACACACACACACACACACACACACACACACACACACACACACACACACACACACAAATGCACCCGACACTGCTAAACACAGCAGGGAGATGACAGTGAATACTGACCCTTACATTCTGTCTCTCTACCACACAAACATACACACTTTCTCTCTTTCTTCATCATCCCTTTCTCTTTCCTCAGTTAGTCTTTCGGACACAAACACATTACACTGAGTTGCACAATGAGCGCTCTGTGATGGAGGGAACCCTATGTCTGGATTGTACCGCAGCGCTTTTGTCTTTGACCATCATAACACATCTTTCTCTCTCTCTCTCCTTCCAATCCAGTGTGTGTGTGTGTGTGTGTGTGTGTGTGTGTGTGTGTGTGTGTGTGTGTGTGTGTGTGTGTGTGGCTCTGTCCATCCTGCTATATTGCAGCAGGCTCCAGGCGAGGAGTGGCTTCATCCCCCAGGGTCCCATATGTACAGAGGTATGATGCTGAAACACACTGTGTTTGCTGAAATTGTACAGAAAAAAGAAAAGGCTGGGACAATGACAAAAAAACGCCCGAAGAGACAAGAGTTTCAAACCATCTGAAACGTTAGCTCTTGTGCGTGAGTGAATCTGTGTTCACATCTTAGCAAATGACAATGAGCGGTATTTCTTCCACTCATCCCTCTTTCTCTCTCCTTTGTCATCCACCTCTCCTTCTGATATCTACGTTTGCTATCAAGATGGCAGACAATGAACTCTTTCTTTCTCCCTTACATATTCAGCCTTCTCTCTGCCCTGTGAGTTATCCACCGCTCTGTTCTGAATCAATGATCACATCCACAATCACATGACCACACAGTTTCTCCTCTTCTGCTGCTGCTGCTGCCTCCCTGTCTGCCTCCGGCCGTCCATCTGTCTTGTCTCCCTCAAGCAACTAACAAAGGAAGTAACTGGAATAATTTCATAAGGAATAATGCGTCCGGGAAATGTCTCTGCAAATGTTGACGAAGCCTGTTGTTGTTGTGATGTATCATTAAATAGTGTGTGGGAAACGACGTTGATAGGCTATTGAGAACATCCATTAAGATTACACTATTCTGTTATAAATGCAGTTTTCATCTTTCATGGCTGTCTTCGAACAAGATACTGTATAGGGTGATTAAATGTACATTAAAAATCACAGACTTTTTTAGCTCACATAAGGCATTGCGGAAATGCACCACCAAACTTGTATGACTGGGGATTGTATGCTGTGTCTGTGACTGGCAGGCCTGGGATAATGAGGTATCTACTGCAGGGGGTTTGTATAAAGTGCCAATGTGTTACTGTTCTGTATGTGTTCATGCGTGTAAGACAGCCTGGAAAGATGGGATGTCTCAATGCTCTTGTGTGTGTGGGCTATTTTTGTTTTGTTGAGTTTGTGGTGATTGGAATAGCAGTGAGTACATCACAGAGAAGCAAATGCACACAACCTGGCACAGATGCTTCTCGGTGTGTGTGTGTGTGTGTGTGTGTGTGTGTGTCTGTGTTGTTTACAGATCTGAATATTCCTCCCCGTAAACTCACCATCACTCATTATCTTATTCATGCACGGACATGCACATGTTTGCAGATTTACCTTGCATCATAGTCGCACTTTATTATAGACAATGCAGTTCACAAATGGACAGTTATACTCAATTTAAGTTGTGTGTGTGATTGTACACACAAGTCTGTCTGACTCTGTGCTCTACATGGTTCAGTAAGTCCCTCCAGTCGCAGTGCTCTGCTTTCGCCATGACAACTGTGAGTCACTTTTCTTTCTGTGGCTTATATGCGCACGAACACACACACACACACACACACACACACACACACACACACACACACACACACACACACACACACACACACACACACAGCCACAATCCCTGTGGCTGAATGGCTGAAAAAAAAAAACCTTGTACTTTGACGCACAATTTAAATACAGGATTTGAGATCAAGATGGATTGTACAACTTTGTGTGTGTGAGTGTGTGTGTGTGTGTGTGTGTGTGTGTGTGTGTGTGTGTGTGTGTGTGTGTGTCCTTGTCACCATATGTGAATATGTTCCATTATTATAATTTGCATTCAGCTGACATGCACATAAACGGGGTGTCATCTCATAGAAACCCATTTGTCTTATCTACTGAGAACATAAGAATACAGTTAGGGAAATGTGAAAAATAGCTGTCAGATTAGCACAAATGTCCAATGTGTTCAAACTGTCCACAGGTGACTAACTTCAGAAACCAAATATTGGCGTTCATGACTCGTCTCAAGAGCCCATGCAGTCAAACGTAATGGCCGTGGTTGGACAATATGTGGTACGAAGTGGTGGCTATACTGCCTGCATGACAAAGTAGATTGTAGAACAGGATATGGTGCACATTTTCAGACACACTCCTTGAAAAGCTTTTTTAGGGTTGCAATTAGTTTTAATCATGGATGTAATTGTGTAAAGAATAAAGAAAGGAACAAGGAAAATGTTAGTTTAAAACACTGCAGTATACAGTATGTGGCAACCATAGATATTATATAAAATGGATGTAGCATCTGGGCTGACCTCAGTTATTCATACTGCATCCAATTCTCCTGGCTTATGTGCGTCGCCATCTTGTGAGATTTTTACTCCGCCTCACTCCTCTTGCCGAAAAAAGGCATTGATGTGACGTCGGGGGGAGGGAGATACGCCCATCTAGCTGACATATACCTCCGAGGCGACGTGAGGGACAACGGGTGGATAGCTGTCACTCAAGAGATTGCGCCCTAAATTATTCATACATAAATCGCTGTGGTTGGGACTTAGTGGCAACATGTTCACTCAATGGAAAGTCTTCCCTGAAAGTTACAATATTGTGCGCAATCCTGGACTTCATTTCCAACTATAAATGTATACACATAACCAATAATCATAGCAAATGCAAATTTTAATGCAAATTTTGTAATCATCCTGTCTGGCAGACTAGACTGCTATTTTATGGACTACAGAAAAAAGGCGAGACAGCCAAATGATAGCCCAGAGGGAGGACTGACACTGGGGTTGCACAGAGGTCACAGAAAAAAAAGTGTTTTATGTGTGTGTGTGTGTGTGTGTGTGTGTGTGTGTGTGTGTGTGTGTGTGGGTGTGTGTGTGTTTGAGAGAGCGCATGCATGAATGACTAATATTATTAAAGTGAGAAACCGAGCGAAAGCGTGACCTCTATCTGCACAGACGCTTGCTGGAATTGACACACACTAATGTCGGGATGATGGGGAACAAGGAAATATGTTCAAGTGGAATTATTAGGGTACACAGGTGTGTGTTGGATTTCATATGAGTGTGTGTGTGTGTGTGTGCCGACAGGAAATGAGTACAGCTTTTGCCAAACGCAGATGCTATTCAGGATCCACACTTTCACATTGACTTGTGTATCCTCAGATTGCATCTCACTGCCACAAAACACCACACACACACACACACCACTCGCCTAGAAATACTAGGTCAAGCTGTCTGTGCAGCATTAAAAATGGATAACAGTTTGACTTGCTGTGCCGGTGTGTGTGTGTGTGTGTGTGTGTGTGTGTGTTGCTTTGAGTTGTTTCTTTTTATTGGTTGGCCTCTGAGGAAATAAAAGTCTCTCATTCCCTGATCCATTTTGGGTGAGTCATTGGCAGGTAGGAACAGCAGATTAGATTTAGGAGTGGGTGTTAGTGAATGTGTGTGTGTGTGTGTGTGTGTGTGTGTGTGTGTGTGTGTGTGTGTGTGTGTGTGTGTGTGTGTGTGTGTGTGTGTGTGTGTGTGTGTGCACAGGATGATGCTTTTAAGTGTGTGGTGGTGCCTAGGGTTGGCGAATGGGTGTTGGAGCCAGGTGTGCTTGTATGTGTTTGGATTAGACGAATCTGTTCAAATGGTGAGTTATAGGTGAACAGTGGAAGGAAAGCTTGAGAATTAGAAGGAGCTGGGGGGCGAGCGGTGACTAACCAGCCGTTTAATGGAGTTTTGCAAACGGGGCTACGAAGACAAAAAAGTGGAGTACAGGGACAATATAGTGGTGTTTTAATGCAGGGATGCAGTGATTACATTGAATGAAGATCCTCTAGTTCTCATGTACCAGCTGTTAATGCATGGCATTTGTGTTGCTCTGCACACATTAGCCCTACACTATTACCCTTGGGTTTTATTTGTTCATTTCTTCCCAGGCACAGGCTAAGACAACCATTTCCCCTCGGTGTGTCTGGCACTGAACAGATGAGGGCTTTCTTCTTTTTTTCTTTAAGTGGCCTTTGATGTTTCTGATTATCCAAATAATTCAGTTGGACTGTGACAATACAAAAAACAAAATATGATTTTGTTATTAGCATCAGACTTTTAATAGGATCTCCATGGTGTTTATTTGAAATTTTTAATGTGAGTTGTTTGTATTTCCTGCCACGATCAGGATACTTTTCATCCACAAACACTGAATAAAAATATTGTTTTTTTGTATAAATAATTGAATGTTAAGCTACAATGGGTTTCAGACCTCACAAACACATTAAGAAAAACATGATTTTAAATCAAGCCCAGATCTTGAATCAGGCTCAAGCTAATACGTGCTTCCCATCATCTCACTCTCTTTGATCCGTCTTAATGATTTATAGAGGGAAAATATCTCAAAAACAAACTAGCTGGAGGAAGAAAAGGAAGTAAGGAGAGAAATAAGATGCGAGTGGAGAGACACAGACAGTGAAATCTCAACAGGGAGCATACAGCGTCTGCAGGCAGCGGCAGGGTCATGCATCTCTCAGCTAAATTTAAATCAAAACGGAGTTGAAGTCGACTAGAGAAAAATCGGTGTCCAAATCAGGGCGAGCAACATGCAGCATAGTCTGAAAGAGTGTAGGCGTGAGTTATAGAGAGGCTGAAACAGAAACACAACAAAAAAGAAGAAGCTATGAAACGGAGAAGGGCAGAAAAGTTTCTCTTACTTTCCGTCACAACAGTTTTGACACATTTCACATCTGTGAAACCTTATGACTGTGCTCTGGACAAAAATAACCATTCATCATCATCACGATCTGAGAGAAAAATCAATCAGACGTACAATGAGACAGTCGCTCATGGCCTTCAGAAAAATACGGGCTTCTGGGAAGTACTGCCATTTTGGTTCATTAAAAAGCAAGATAAAAGTCTGACCTTTATAGTTATATTTGACATAACAATTTTCTATTAAGCATTTGTATTTTTGTCCCACAGAGTACTACATCAGTGCTGAAGAAAGTGTACAAGCTACAGTCAAGTTTTTCATGGCTATTAAGCAAAATAGCAACCCCTATGGCACATCAATACTGTTTTAAGATAGACTTTAAACACTTCTGCACCTTTCCTTTAAAGAGGACCTATTATACTTTTTTGATTTATAGTCATGTTTAACCATACTAAAGTGTCAAGTAATGACTTACATGCATTTAGACGTATTCCCTGCTGACCGTCTGGGGTGGCTGTGCAGAGAGCTAAACACTAGGGCAGCCGGTCGCGATTCACTTGTTCAAATTTCCGGGATTCGTTACGTAGAGAATCCGTATTTTTCCATGTATGGTAATGCTGCAACGGCCTCAGGCACGCTCCGGCCATGCCCCCACCTGCCTGCTCAAATCTGCCCGCGCGCCACTGAAAGTCTTCCGGAAGGTAACCAATCACAACAGAGTGGGGTTTGCACTAATGTGGGATAACTCTGCAAAACACCTAGGAATACATTTGATGGCAACCAGTGCCGTGCAGTTATCAACACAACACTGGTCAATTATACCAACCAAGTAAATTATCTGGAACACATATCAACAGAACAGGTGTTAAGATAGTTGTTGAGTAAATTGTGAGAGGGTCAACATTAAGTATTAAAATAAGAAGTGCATTGTAGCAATTGTTTTTTTGACATGCACACGCATGTTGCAGATGAAATATGAATTCAGTATGTGGCTGTTTACTGAACGCAAACATAAGTGTGTACAAGAAAACTTGCTGGTTATGCGCTTACATGCTGAACTGCAGAGTCATCCAATTTGAACGTAATCCACAGAGCCTGGGTCAAGAGTAATTTCCTCTCCTCTCAGGTATAGATTCTGGCCTCAGACCAATGTGTGTGCGGTCAGCATGTTTTCGTCTCAGTTTTGGGAAAAGTATTAAAACATAATGAAATAAAATGCAGCCACGTTACACAATCCACTTCTCACGGAGAAGTTCTCAGTTGTAGAATCTTCTGCTTAGCAATACCTGTATTTCCACACATTTGGTGCATATTACTTTCATAGCCTTGTCCACCCAACTTAACCTTACGTGAAACTTTTGAGGAATAGGCACTCCGTAAACTGGTCCTGCAAACTCAAGCATGTGAAATGTCAGGCACTGACAACATATTTAGGTGGGACGCAGGCAGACAGCCAGCCAGCAAGGCAGACAGGCTTTGTCCAAGGCACTGACATTTTCGGGAAGAGAAATGTGAAATATTGGCTGACATTTGTGCTAAGTGTGCGTGTCCTTGTGTGTGTGTTTGTGTGTGTCCCAACCCTGCGAGCAAAAAGCGAGAAGGGAGAAGATACAGCAGACTAACTTTGAGGCAGAAACACACTGCTGTCTAAAATTTACATAGTTGCACTGGACAATTTAAGAGCATCTTCATGGTGACTGACTGTTTGAAGAACAGGGGCAATATTAGTGGGACTTCCAGTGCATTTCCACAGGATATATCAGCACAGTTCTATCCCCTTTCAAATAAAGTATGGGCTTGTTACCCTATGGGCCAGTTTCACAGACATGGATTAAGCCTAGTCCTGGACTAAATGGAATTTTGAATGGAGATTGTCCATTGAAAGTACAATTTAGTCCAGAACTAGGCTTAATCCATGTCTGCAAAACCGGCCCTACATATACTAAGTGAGAACATTATTTTTGTTTCATCTATTGTTTCATGAAAATATCCATGAATTTATGCATATGAAACACATTACATTTTCACTCCACTTTTGACTTCAAGTACACTATACAAGTACACATTTGCCACCAGCAAAAAACTGTATTCAACAGAAGAATTCCAGTCAAATGAATTACATACTGTGTATAACCATTCTTTTCAACAGACTCAACTTAACTATAACACTTCAAATGTTGAAAAGGCAAGTACATTTTCTATGATTTCTTTCTTTCTCTGACAAGGAATACATCTTATGGCGCTTTTCCACCGCACATGTAGCTCGACTCGACTCAACTCGACTCGACTCAACTTGGTTTGGTAGCAGCACGGGTCGTTTTCCACCGCAAATAGTACCTGCTGAACGTGGGCGGGGTCGTCGTAAGGGGCTGAAAGCCTACTCCGGAGCAAAGTAGCAAAGCAGAAATTACGAGCAGTTGTTGCACTATTAACTGAACCAACCGCCAAAAACACGGATGAAAAATGTTTAAGAAATACCCCCCTTGTATCTGTTTGCTAAAAGAAGTAGAAGAATATTGCTACGGGCCATTAAAAGGGATGGTTGTTGTCCCGATGTGTGACTCTGCCACACAGTCAGCTGTAGGGATGCGTCACGTACATCCCTATGCACGTAAACACGGGCATGATAAAGTTGACTGTTTAGTGCTTGTTTCAGGATACGTGTTTTCAAATGCAAGCCGTGTCTCAGCCTGAATATTTTATTGAGGTAATCAGTTCAGTCCGAGGCTTGTAATGTAATCGCTCGCTATCATGTCTGTCCCAGCTGGCTATTATTTAGCCTAGCTGCTAGCTGCCCTACATGTCTCCTCTCGTATGTAAGTAACTTCCCCAACAACCAACACTGGGTGAGCTTAGCGAATATATGGAAAATAAATTCGGATCTGTGATGCAAATCAAATGAAAGAGAGCCAGAGAAGGCTGCACGCGGCGTAAATACACTCAAAAGTCCCGGAGACTTGGGGAGAATAAACAACAGAATGAAGCCGGTAGTCTCTGGCCACTGATTGGCCAGACAATAGTCTCTGGCCAATCAGTGGCCGGCCGTCTGCCGACGTCACCTTTTAGCATCGGCTCAGCTCGCTTGGACCCTAGAGCGAGGCGATACCAAAAAAGCAGCCGCTACGTGGTACCAGGTACCATGAAATTGCGGTGGAAAAGCCAAAAATGCGAGTCGAGTCGAGCTGATACCATGCGGTGGAAAAGAGCTATTATAAACTAAAGTCATCAACAATGTTTGGGATAAAATATGTATCATTACACTGATTACACCATTTGAATTTAACTATTGTACCCTAATATCAAGTCTCTGGTCATTACAGCACTTGCAATATTGACAGACATTCAGCCTGACCAATGCAAAACCACAGTCATAGCAGCAGATGTCCATAAAGATTATCATGCACGGAAATTGGAACAATGCAAGACAGATGACATCGATGTGGTCTTGAATAAGCCAGTGCCAAATGTAAGAAAATGCCCGGACAAGAGAGGAGAGGGTCACCTCAACGAAGGGAATACAACGTTACAACAACCTTCTTATTGAAATTGACAGTCGGGCAAATGATTAAAAAACGTAGGCCGGTCAAAGGAAAGGCACCAAAATATCTTGTTTTTATGATGCATTCATAAGTTTAAGTGGATTAAAAAGCACTTATCAAAATTGAGGTTAGCATCCTTGTTGCCCACATTCTGGGAGGGGTCTGCAAACAATTTCTCCTCCAACACCTGCAATCTGAAAAAGCCTCTAGGTGATGTTCTGGTATAACCTGACATAATGCATTATTATATAATAAAAAATACTTAAATTGATTGACCATTGAATTGACAACACCTATATATAAAGTATACAATAGTAATAATTTTGTTCAAATGGAAAATGAAGGGAAAAAGGCTTTAAAATAGATGGATAGACAATAGAAAAAGTGTTAAAACCCTGTAGGCTGTGCTGGAACCAAAACAGGGACAGTTGAGGAGGACAGTCAAGGACAATCCAGTGTAACCCTCCAACCATGACTGCCACACAGAGTAACAATGTGTTGTGGTGAAACACTGTTAGTATGTCAGCTGTTTGGCAGGTTAGCCTTTTCCTTTAATCCACTGGATTGTCCTTGTGGGTGACTGTGGCTCAGGTGGTTAAACTAGTTGGCTAAAGATCCTAGGGTTGGCGGTTCGATCCCCACCCGGCCACTTGTGTCATGGTCGTTGTGTCCCTGGGCAAGACACTTCACCCACCTTGCCTCGTGTGAATGTGTATGACTGCTGTATGTTTGAGGTGGTGGTCGGAGGGGCTGATGGCGTGGAATGGCAGCCTCGCTTCTGTCAGTCTGCCCCAGGGCAACTGTGGCTACTATTGTAATTTACCACCACCGGTATGACTGTGTGTGAACGAATTGAACCTGGAACCCTGTAAAGCGCTTTGAGTCAACAACAGCAAAATAAAGCGCTATATAAATCCAATCAATTATTAAGATGTACTGTGTGCCAGAAAACAACAACAAGTGTGTGTGTGTGTGTGTGTGTGTGTGAAAAAAAGGATATGAACATGTGGAAGGGGAAGTCTTAGGGAGAGGAAAACAGAAGCATAGTAGAGAGGTGATGCCAAGATTCCCTGCTGGTTTCTCTGACTGGAGGACACCACTACATTTCCTCTCTGCAGGATTATTCCTATCATACTCACGCACACACACACACACACACACACACACACCTTTGAACACTGGTTCCCTGGTAACTACGGTAACCTGGATTATAGACTCTAAGTGTACTCATTGCAAAAATAGGACTGAGTTTTCACACTTCAACCGAATATTACATTCAGGATAGATATGAGTGAGTGATTGAGTTTTTGGAGAATGGCTGTTGGATGTTTTTAGCAGGTAAATATCATATCCAGGTTTCTAAACATCCTTTTTCCCAGTTTCAAGAAACCCTAATAAGACAGCTGGTGAAGCAGGGATACTGTGCACTCTGTGTCTTCAGTTTGAATGATGGAGTAGTAGGTAAAGTCAAAATATGATATCTAGATGTTGTACAATGTTGAAATAAAATAGATGTAGAGCAAATGTGGTAGTTGTAACGTATTGCCACTTCCGTCCTTTCTATACTGGGGATCAGATGTAGAGGCCACACCAGCAGAGTGGAAAAATGAAACCCTCCCGGGAAGCCAGAAACCAAAAGTAGGTTCACCCCCGACTGCTGCGTGAATAACTCAGTCAGTAGGGAAGTGACAGAGGTCGACAACATATGGAGACTAGAGAGACATCCCTGCATCAAGAGATTTTTTTTGGCACCTTGCACCGTGCATCACGCTGTAAACACAACACTGACAAATGACCTCCTTATAAAGATTCCATGTGTTAGAATACTGTGGCTTATGTGCACAGCGGGCAGAAATGGTGCAACATTTGCAAATGTTTGTGCGCCCATGTGACCAAGTCCAATATTTACTCTCCTTTTTGCTCAGATTGTTTCACTGTAAAGTCATATTTTTTTACAGCTTTGTTGAAAAGCATCCTGCATCCTTTACCAGTTTACACTTTTAATTCATTGAGTTTGCAAAAACATCGATCATAGCAATTTGAAAGTCATATGCAGCAGTGATGCACATACAAAAGATTTGGTTTGATTTGAACTACAAAAACTACTTGCTCAAAAATCAAGGAAACACATCCATCAGATCTATACAAATTTGAATACCTACAAATATAGTGAATTCTACCCTGCTTTTCCATGACCATTCCGGTGTCCTCTCCTTTCTCTCTCTCTCCCGCCTGGCGCAACAATGCAGTTAGTTCCTCCTATCAGCTGCCTTCTCCCCAGGAGGAGAATGTCTGCCACAGCTTGCAGCCGAGTGGAACAATCACACAGTCACACCTCAGGAGCAGAGGGGGCCCACTACTCCCTCTGTTGCAAAAAAAAAACCCATCTTTTTACTATTCCGAGTCGTCCTTGTGACACAGCGGGTTACTGCACACAGAATGCATTTTCACAAGGTTGGGGATTCCAATCAGGCCTCTCATGTCACACCGTTTTCTTTCCCATCTCATACTGAAAGACCATATCTGCTACCTATACATCCAGAGAGATGGTTCGGTTTGGTTTCATGTGTAAACAAAAAAAGAAGACTGACTTTAAGGGAATATTAACCTTTATTTTCAACATGATTTCTGGGCAATGGGGACAAATGTTTTGGTAACAATATTTGTCTGAAAGTGGGGCTATCATTTCTGGTCAAAACTGCTATTTTTAAATCCCACAGCGACTTGACAGACTTTAGATGAATGATACATCATTAGTTTGGGATCATGAGTGAGTCTTGACATGTTAGTTTCTTTGGATTCTGCCTCTGTTCATTTTTTTCCGATTCCTATTCTTTGTCTGTGTGCCTGCCTGATTAGCTGTCCGTCAACCCGTTTCTTCCCTTTTTGTCTGTCTTTATTGTTCTAAAATATTTGTTGTTTCATCCTCTACCTCTACCTGCAGATTTGCATTCGGGTTTTTTTTCTCTCCATCTCTCTCTGAGCGGTATCTGCCCAAACAAGTCAGCCTCCCTGTGTTTCTTGATTTGTCGCGCTTTTGTCATTGTGAATTTTGTTTCTCTTCCATCACCCATCACCCTTCTCCCTTCATCCCTGTCTTGCTTCTCTTACCCCTAGCTAGTATGTTTGTATGTTGTGTGTGTGTGTGTGTGTGTGTGTGTGTGTGTGTGTGTGTGTGTGTGTGTGTGTTATGTTAGTGAATGTGTGTGTGTGTGTGTGATAGAAAGAGTGACAATGTGTTCAGCCTTTCAGCCAGTCTGAAACAAATCAATGGGAGCTTATCAGGATGTGCTGCGCTGTGCTCTGCGGCTGTCTGCAGCCTGAATCCTGAGGCAGATAGAGGACTGAGCCTGGTCTGTCTGGGCTAGACTCAACAGGGGGTGGAGGAGGGAAGGCTTAACAAGTGTGTGTGTGTGTGTGTGTGTGTGTGTGGCGTGTGTGTGTGTGTGTGTGTGTGTGTGTGTGTGTGTGTGTGTGTGTGTGTGTGTGTGTGTGTGTTTATAGATGGGAGCATTCATGGATCCCACAGAGAAGGAAAGAGGGAAGGGCGTGTGTTTGTCTTTGTGTCAATCGGGCCGAAAGTGTGTGTGGAAAATGTGTTGACGTACAGTACAGTTCAGTTCATGTAATTCAAGATAGACTGAGATAGCTGTCAAATTTAATATGAATATGTTATTATATGCATCTTTGTAACCTGCTTTGGCAACACGTTTTTGTTCACGCCAATAAAGGTATTTGAAATAAAATGAAAAGTGTGTGTGTTTTACATAGGGCTGCAACAATATTTTATTGTCATAATTGATTAGTCTGCTTATACCGTACACTAATTATTCCCCCCACCCACATAATCAGCTAATTGTTTGCTTCATAAAACATTTTTCTATAGAGCCTAAGGTGAGGCAATTATGTTGCTTTTTTTGTCCAACCATCAGTGCAAAAAAAGACACACTTAAACCATATGACACTCATCAAAATATGGATTCATTGAATAATTCACTGTTGCTACGCCTGTCAACCTTTCTTTCTTGCATGGAACATATGCGTACAATTATACCTGTGACAGATTTACCATTCAATATACGCATTGTTGAAACAATGGATTCATGATTTCAGACAGCAATAGACAAAAACCCTTTTTATTGCAAGCTGTTTTTTGTCACCTATTGCTAGCTATCTAATCAAGCTAATCTTAGCTGCATTAATTGGTTTATAACGCTGTCATTATTTTATCCTCTACCCTGCAAAATCTTCACATAGCCTACATTGTGTGTTCCGAAGAGAGAATAAATGAATGAGTTTGTGAGCAATTGTTCAACATGGCTTTGAGCCAATTGTAAATTCAAACCTTAATGACTGCACTAGGTCAGGGTCCTTTCACACACACAAACACCAAACTACACACAAATACACAACCACACACACACACACACACACACACACACACACACACACATTCAAACACAAATACATGCACACATTATAGATCCTTGCACTTTCCCTCCTCCCCGGCTGCTTCTCCTGTAACTTTGCCATCACAATGGTAATCACCAAGGCAACAAGTTTACCTCTGTTACTTTTTTGTAGTTGCTGTTGTTTGTGCCCCCCCCCCCATTTGCCACCACCTCCTGCTGTTCATTTCCAAAGCAGATTGAGGCAGATTGCTTGAGGCAATTATAAACGTTAGCAAATGAGGTAGAGAGTGTGTTTTTTTTAGCCCGTATGTCTGATTTACCATCCAGATACATTTTCATTAAAATAATTGAAGTAATCACTTCACAAAAAATCACCATCGACTGTGATGAAAAAATCAGATTTTTTCGGCGAAGTGGTGGCTCCCTCTGCATACTGAGAAACCAGTGGAGACTAATTGGGGTTTCAATCAGGGCTCGGCTGCACCAGGCGGCTCGTCCCCTCTTTCTAATTAAAACCTCCAACCGGGTAATTATTGGTAGAGATGGATGTATGGATGGATGGAGGGGAGGAAGGGCAGAAAGAAGGGACATAAAGGGATGGATGGATGGACTGCATAGATGGATTGATGTGGTGGCAGAAAAAATAAGGGAAGAGACAGACAGATGAACGGGAAAGATATGAGAAATGGAGGTGTACAAGATAAGAAAATGGATAGAATGGAAGGTGTGGAACGGTTATGGACAAAACTGAAGGGAACATGAAGGGATGGAGGGATGGAAGGATGGAGGTGGAGGTAGAGAGGAAGGGCGGGACAGAGGGAGGGGTGCAATTTGCTTGGAGCTCAAAAGGAAAAGGGTGATGGGGAGCAGGAAAGGACACAGAGAGAGGAGAAAGGTCTCTAATGATCAGTCTGCGGGGCTACACTGTGTGTGTGTGTGTGTGTGTGTGTGTGTGTGCGTAGGGGGAGTTGCCATGGCGATAAGTGGAGCTCGTTAGCTAGGGTCCATCAAGTAGCAGTCAGCAGCAGGTGTCCGTCTGTGTGAGCGTCCCACTCGCAGAAAATATCTATCACTCAGTAAGTCACATAAGAAGTGACCTCTGCCGGGTTTTTACTCATAAATCAGTAAAGGTACATCAGAAGCTAGAATAAAATAAAATAATTAGTAAACACACACTTCTTCTCAACCATCAATAAAAGGGCAGAGAGCTCACAGTGAGAATCCACCATTTTGTGTGTGTGTGTGTGTATGTGTGTGCGTGCGTGCGTGTGTGAATTCATGAAAGACATTGCACACTCCCAAATCCCTACTGCCGGAAGAGGGGAAGAAATCAATGTGTGTGTTTGTGTGTCTTTGTGTACATCAGTCCAGCCAATCAAATTGAACAAGTGGAATCAATAAAAGTAGACGGTCTTTAAAAAGTGCTTTTGTTGAAACCTGTAGATTGATACTACACTTGTAGTACAAACACTGAAAACATGATGCTCCAGAAACCTATATTGTTCGAAATAGTGGGATCTGAGCTCCGACGAAATAGAGTAACATAAGTCTTCAGTATGTAATGTAAAGTAATGTCATGTTTTCCTGTGTTAATGTTGTTGTTTCTTTTTGTTTTTAAAGCTTTAGAACAGTAAAATAATGTAAAACTAACAATGCTTGCAAACACAAAAGTTAGTTTGAAATTCAAGTATCGGGAAGGCTAGAGATTTTTATTTTCTGTAACACTTACCATCGAAAGTAGTCTTTTCTTTAATCCGTTATAGTGTTTTTGGAACCACATTCTGAGATAATTCCCAGAACAAACAAAGGCTACAAATCTTACAAGCCCTTATAGACCACATACAGTGTGACACATTGCTTTCACAGCAGTCCTTTTTATTCCTCTGGCGCAGAATGTTTAATTAATTTAAGGGCACAATGCACCAAAGATGTAATCAACCCATAATGAGGAGAAAAAAACACCCGAGAACTCTACAGCATATATACGGTATATACCACAGCAAACTAGTTTTTTTAACAGTACATCTGCTCCAGTAAACAGCAATAGCTATTCTGTGAGGGCTTCAAAAATGTAATTTGCAGCGTTCAAACACTGTATAATACAGTGTGTCAAACTCATAGTGGGTAACAACAAAAACATTGAAAAAACAATTTGATGACATTTAGCTGGAGCAATACATGCACTTTTGAAATTGTATTCTTTTCAGAGCCTCCCAGTAGATTCGTCACACCCACATATTAACTACAATGTTCAAGTAAGAAGAAACAGAGAAAATAACCTTG
Source organism: Hyperoplus lanceolatus (assembly GCA_026929865.2). Classification (NCBI taxonomy): domain Eukaryota; kingdom Metazoa; phylum Chordata; class Actinopteri; order Uranoscopiformes; family Ammodytidae; genus Hyperoplus; species Hyperoplus lanceolatus. The sequence continues at coordinate 12,738,615 of CM049416.1, read as the reverse complement.
TGAGGGACTTATTAGACTTTTGTTATTCTTCTCCTTTATGAACATGTGTGTCTTTGTCATTTTGCCCTTATGAAATAATGATAATACAACATTGAAGATACTTTCTGAGCACATTGTTGTGGTGTTATTAACTTGAAGGACAGAGCTAAAGGATGCAGCTGTTGTCAAAACAAGTTTAAATGATGTTTGCTCCGAAATGACTAAATAACACTGTAGTTTTATGAAATAGCGGAAGGCTATGCATGCATGTCTTCAGGGATTACAAAGCCTCTTCATTTGAAAACATTAGGCTCGACTTATCAGTTTGCAACAGCGTATGATTGCAAAAACTGAGCATATTTGCAGGACTCCCACAAATAGCTCTTTGTGTGACTAAGCCGCAATGCCTTAAATAATAACTACAGTAGTTTGTCACAGTGTGAAGTTTTATATTAAGGCTCAAAGGGTAAGATGAGTGTGGTGAGTAAAGTAATTACCTTTCAGCGATGAGTATGACAGTCTGATGGTGCAATTGTGACTCTGTGGGCTCCTTGAGCTTGTGTGTGTGTGTGTGTGTGTGTGTGTGTGTGTGTGTGGGTGTGTGTGTGTGTGTGTGTGTTTGTGTGCATTGTGCTTTGTCAGTGTGCTTCCATACATGTCTGCTTTATTGCTCATGCCTGTGAGTTTCCCTCCTTGCATGCAATTCCTTTAACATACTCAGTGGATGCATGCATGAGTCAGCAATGACAAAGCTGTGAGTATATACTATACATCTTTTTATGTATTACAATGTGTTATCTCCAAGCGCTGATTCCTTATATTTTATGAAAGCAAGTGATGCTGTGGTATGGATAATATCAGATATGCTGATCTTAACTAGATGTTAAGGTGGATAACACTTGCCATTTCACTGCAGCATTCCTCCCACTCACACCCACCCTCTCTCTGCTATATCCTCTTCCACACAACTGCATTCTATTTATCATTAAGCTTGGTTGATGCATTCATTGATTCCCCCAGAGAATTTCCCCTTAATGGTGAATCAAAAAAGTTTTCTGACAGCCTCGGGAGGCAGCACCTGCTAGCTGCTGCTAATGTGCCTGTTGCTGTGCAGTAGTTAAATGCGGAAGTAATGAGGTTAACACTGAACCTTTGGAACCACACTGGAGTCTTTTAAAATCTAAGACACATTTTTACTATACGAGCTGTTTTAAAGTCATTTTCGTTCTCTTTTAGCATCTTCGCTTACAGGTAACTGCAGCTCCCTGCAGCTGTGTGCCGACACATTATTCCGACTAGCACATCACATAGACAGTGCAACTCTTCTTCTGATGTTGCTTGTAGCCGAAAGATTCTATCCGAGTAATCAGTTTAAGGTTCAAGATGAACTGGTTACTGGCTTGTGAGTGATCACTGCCCGGTGGCCTGTATCAGAAGCATTCACCTAAAAAAATCTCAACCTAAAATCAAGCGTAATTTTAAAGGTTTTAACCAGCAAGCCTTTTTGAATGAACTCCATCACAGTGATATTCATCTCACAACTCAAATATCTGATGTTGAATTAGCCTTGGATTTTTTCACCAATACCTTCACCTCAATTTTGAATCATCATGCACCCCATAAAAAGTACAGGGTAAAAAATAGATCAAACTCCTGGTTTACCAATGAGCTGTCTGACTTATTTATAGAGAGAAATAAAGCATGGTCTCTAGCCAGACGCTCTGGAAAAGATTTTAATTGGACAGTTTTTAGACAAATCAGAAATAGGTGTACGTCCATGGTTAGGAAAACTAAATCGGATTACTACCTTGATTTAATTTCCAACTGCTACTCCAACCCTGCATTATTTTGGAAGGCTGTCAATTATAATAAAAACAAGTCTAGCACTGTTCCCAGTCAGATAAAAATAAATGGTCAGATTTTAAATGACCAGAAAGAGATTGGTTTAGCTTTTAATAAACATTTTTTAGCTGCTGGTCAACTTTTTCAGAATGGAGGATGTACACCCTCTACAACTAGTAGTAACGTACCGCCTGTCTCTCAAACTCCTCTTTTTAGCCTTGTTCCAGTTCCAACAAGTGTTGTTGTAGATGCGCTTCTAGCCATCAACCCCAGGAAGTATATGGGGGAGGACAATTTGGACCCATTTTCAATCAATCTCTCTACACATATAATATCAAAACAAATAACCCATGTTTTTAATCTTTCCATCTCCTCCGGTATTGTTCCTAAAGTTTGGAAAAAAGCTCATGTCATCCCATTGCATAAAGGGGGTGACAAAAGTGATCTCAATAATTACAGGCCAATTTCAAAATTCCCATGCCTGGCAAAAATCCTAGAATCAGTTATTAATAATCAGTTGAAAACCTTTTTATCCAGTGCTTCCATTCTGAGCCCATTTCAATCTGGTTTCAGGGCAGGTCACAGTACTGTATCTGCTGTCACTTTGGTCTTAGACAACATTGTTACAGCTATCGACAATAAAAAGCACTGTGCAGCACTTTTTGTTGATCTGTCAAAAGCCTTTGATACTTTAGATCACCATTTGCTTTTACAGAGGCTGCATGATATTGGTTTTGATTATTCTACATGTAGCTGGTTTAGGGACTATCTCTCTGATAGACAGCAGTCAGTAAAACTGGGAAGCCACCAAACTGAGGTTTTAACAGTTACAAATGGTGTTCCGCAGGGCTCAATTTTAGGTCCAGTCCTATTCACAATTTACATCAATAACATTGTTTCATCTCTACAAAACTGTCAAGCCCATTTGTATGCTGACGACACTGTACTGTATTGCATTTCTGATTCGGTCCATCAATCTGTTCAGAACCTTCAGAACCTTCTTTTAACACCCTGCAGGACTGTCTAGTGGACCTCAGGCTTGTTCTTAATACAGACAAAACAAAATATATGTGTTTCTCCAGAGCAAGAACTATACATTTTAATGATCTTAATATTCATACAAATAATGGATCTCAAATTGAAAGAGTCACTGAATATAAATATCTCGGCATCTGGATAGATGAAAAAATATCTTTTAAATTTCACATAAAAAATCTTGTCTGTTGTCTGCGACAAAAGATTGGATATTTTTATAGGAACAGAGCCACCTTCCCGTTGTTCAGTAGGAAAAGGATTATTGAGGCAGTTTTTATGTCTGTCCTTGATTACGGTGATGTGGTTTATAGGCATGCATCTCAATCATGTCTTAAACTCCTAGACTCCGTTTTTCACTCTGCCTTAAGGTTCATTACAGGAGATGCTTATGACACTCACCATTGTCTTTTATATGAAAAGGTTGGTTGGTCCTCTCTTAAAGAGAGACGTGATGCACATTGGCATATTTTTATATATAAAGCCCTGACCGGAAAGCTGCCACTCTATTTGACAACAATGCTGCATATCTCAGATGGGCTTTATCAAACCCGCTCAACTGAAATGCTCATGTTATATGTTCCATACGCCCGGTCTGACCTTGGTAAGACTGCTTTTAGCCACAGTGCCCCTGACTCCTGGAACAGCCTACAACATCAAATTAAAATAAATACACTCATAACTGTTAACCAATTTAAAGTTATTATTTTGAATCAGCCCCACTCCACTTGTAACTGTTTTAATTAGGCTATTGTTCTATTTTATTCATTTGATCTGAATGTTTTAATTGTTGTTGTCTCTTTGTAAGCTTGTTGTGTATTCTCATTGTATATTGTGTATCTGTCTCAACGTCATTGTAAAAGAGGGTAACCTCAATTGATCTTTCGAGAATAAATAAAGGAAAATGAATGAATGAATGAATGAGTAATTAGATTAGCAAACTGTAGCATGTGGTGTTCTGGACTGTCCACTCATCAGGTGGATACAAAAACAAAGGCACAGTTGTAACTCATTCTCACTTAGATAGAGCATAAAGCAGCCATTGGGATAACATGCATGGGGGCCCCAACCTAAATCAAATTCAACAGTTACGAACATTATTAGTCACAATTTCATTTCAGCGTTCCCTCTGCAGGTGTATTGAGACCAAAATGCGTCTATTCAGTGTTTCTACAGTCACAACAAAAACGTAAATGTCACTCGCTTCTGAGAGGCTTTCCAGACTTTTTTTCCCCCCTTCTTGTCTTGAGCGGCTTCGTGCACAATCCAGTGAGCCTTTTTCATAAAACCTGGGGATATTGGAAAGGGGGTTTCTCCTCTGATCTGTTAATCTCAAATAGGACATCCTAATTGGAGCTAAACCAGACAAAGCTCTCATAGTGCTGACCTTCTCAGCCCAAACAAGGATAAGCTGCAGAAGGAATGAGGATTTCAAGGTAGTTTATCTTAGGTTTGCTTCTACAAAAAGGTCCTTACTTTCCCAAATGTAATTGGGGTCAAATTCATGTCAAGTCAAGCTTGTTATTTTATTAGAATGTATGAATAATAAACAATTAAGTGTTCATACAGGACCAAAAAAAAGCCAAAAATGCAGGTGAAACTCTTAAAAAAATACATTTTGGCAGCACACTCTTTAGTTCAGCCACCTTTTCTTTGAGTAACTGTTGTGCCTAACCAGCAGCCCATTTGCATTTTCTTCCTATTTTTCTCTACACTTTTTTAGAATTGTAAGCATTTTCTGTGTTGTGCTTGTCACGAGAGTATACCTTGTTTATCATAAACTGCTGGAAACATTGTGTCCTGGGTTGAAGAAATGCAAAATTAATATGTAAATTCAAAATTCCCCGCTTCTTGCATAAAAGTATGGGTTTATCCCAGATTTCCTGGTTGTTAAATAAAAAATGCATTGTTACAGTCAAACTTGCAGTCAAATTCTGAAATTCTGTATAGCAGCAATTTACCAGAATGTATAATCTCACAGCAAGTAGGCTGTTCATGTAACCTCAGCACTACATACTGTATGTTGTCAGTATGCAGAGTAACATCTGTAGTCACCCAGTCAATTAAGGAGTGAGAGCTCTTACTTTTGCTTGCCGTTTGTACCTCTTTTCACTTGCTCTGAAGTTTTTAACATTGTATCATCTGCATAACAATGAATCAAAAGAGTGTATATTACCAGTCAACATGAACATTGTATGTTTGCAGTGCATAAGCTGTTTAATGCAATTTGCAGGTCGATTCTTACTTTCATTGGACCGTGACTCACTCAGTCACCGTCCACTGAGCCATTTCTCTAACAGGCCATCCCTGATGTGCTGTAGTTCTGCTTCTAGCCCTGGAGGAGAAAGAGAAGAGAAAATACTTTTGAAGTGAAACCGATCCATGTCAACCTCAGTGCTTTTAACAACATACCATCTGAGAGACTCTGACATAGAAGGAGACAGCAGGTAAAGAAAGATCACGTTCCATTGTACTAAAAGGATGATAGGTGGTGTGTGTGTGTGTGTGTGTGAGTTCAGTTTGAGACATGAAAACGGAAGAGTCAAAAGTATGTTGGGAGAGATTTATGTGTGAATGCGTGCGTCCCCTTTACTGTTTTGGGGTGAAGGTCCTTTGCTTCACTGCACACACAAGAGAAACAGACACACACACACACACACACACACCGCACACACGCACGCACGCACACACACACACACACACACACACACGAGGGAATGGTGATGTGGAGATCCTTCATTGAGCATGTCTCAAGCTCAGCCAAGCATTCCGTTTTTCCGCCAGTGACCTAGAAATGAATGGCAAGGCAAACAAAAGTCCACAACTTTCACTGAGGTTGAGAGCGTGTATCTGAGAAACAGGTCTTTGTGTCATCACAAAAAAAAAATATTAACCAATTCATGCTGACACTTTTGGAGCATGTTAAAAGGCTCCGAGAGCTGGTAGCAGCGCCCATTGACCTGTCTTCTCAGTCAGTCCATTCAATTTAAATTCATCTGGTCCCTTTTCGCATTGAATAGTTTAAGGCTTTGTTCTCCCTGAAGAGAGCCGCTGTCAAAATATATAAGAAATATTTTACCGTATTGCGCTCCAGCAAACAAACTATGCTTTTAACCTCTTTCCAACCCTGCAAATTGACTTGCTGTTTACTGGGTTATTTCATATGTATTTTGTTTAGTGTTTTGGTCTAAACAGCCTTCATTTGTAGAATACACTGAGGAAGGTCATTCAGTATATACCTGGAATAAATGTGAAATAATCAAGCAGTGACCAAGATAGTACATAGGGGACCTGCCACTTCATTGTGGAAAAACCCGACAGTCTCTCACTGAATGTCAAAAAGACCAAGGAACTGGTTGGGGATTTGGGGAGATAGCAGCAGATATCACCAAGAATCTAAAACAGTCCACACACACACACACACACACACACACACACACACACACACACACACACACACACACACACACACACACACACACACACACACACACACACACACACACACACTTTGACAAAGCAAGAGCAGGAATGCCTTCACCACTGTCGACAGCTTCAGAAACTTTGACTTTGGGCTGGATCTACACTTCTAAAGTTGGATGGACTTGTACTCCAGAAGGTGCAGAGGCAGAGCTAGTAGGATTGTGAAGCATCATTACCACCCCAGCAATAGACTATCCGGCTCCAACAGAGAGACTTAGATTCAGCCTCTTTCCTGAGGCCATCACAATGTTGGTTTTGGTCATCTGAGCCGTTACCTATCCAGGGGCGGATCTAGAAAAATATTCATGGGGTGGCAAGAGGGTGGCAGGAGATTTTAAGGGGTGGCAACCTGTGGCGGATGTATATACAGTATGCCGATTTAATTAAAGCCATATAAATAAATATGTACTTGGGAAAGCCCCCACATATGTTGACTAAATAACATAATACTTAATGTATTGTAGCGCAAGTGAAGCCTTACATTTAAACAGGTGTCAGACAAAATTTTAAAGATTATTATTACTGAATAATTACTACATTACCTGCCTCACAACAAACACCTGCACTAATACACCAGCATGGGGCTCAAAAGCTATGCAAATAGGGGTGCAATAAGTACTTAGTTAACAGTGAGTCTTTGGTATTTGTCTGTGTTAATATGAGATACTCCCATCAGATCTCAATCATCAGTCTAACTTGAGTTTAAATATCAAGTTATTCAAATACTCTAGTAATTTACATACAATAGAGATAAAATCATTCATATAAATATTGTGTGGCATGTTCCTATGTTTGGTCACAAACAGTGACCTGTTAAACACACTGTAAATGGGAAGAGGTTCAGTAATGTCCAACACAGAAATAGGCCTACTGGTTATTATGAGCAATTGATAAGCACAACCTAAGACTTTAATTTAAAATAGTGTGATAAGAATTAGGAAGTATATCCTTATACAAAGGCCTATAGATACAATTAAACAAAATAATGAATGAATTTCAAGGGTGTAGGTGATGATTAAACCTTGGTTTAGGACACTTTTTAAATGGGAGGTCTGGGGGTGCCCCCCCAGAAATTTTTGAGCATTCATCACTTCATTTCCTGCATTCTGGTGAAAATAAAAAAATTGGTTTAGAAAAAAAGAAGAAGTGATTATTCACGTCAATCATTGAGAATGTAGTGGCTGGTGGTATTTTACATGCCTGAAATCTTCAAATATTCAAAAATAATAAAGTGCAAAATGAGGTTTTAATCCTCATGTACTTCCTTTAAGCTACTAGTGACTAAGTGTGCAGTGGACAGAGGGAGGAAGAGATAGCTATATTTTATAATTTAGCTTTTTGATTTGTGAGCGTGATTCTCGCTGACTTTTAGACTGACTCGCGCTGTCTGCTCCGTGAGGCTCGAGCCCTTCAGCTGAGCGAACAGCTGTCCAACACGGAGATGAAAAACGAAACTGAAACTTAACTATCCTGTCCTGCCTGTCCTGCTGACTTAAGGTGGAGCAACCAAATATAAATTAATAGATATTGTACTAAACTGTAACACAAGTAATGAGTTGTGGAATTTGGATCAGTAGCCTACAGTAGTACACAATCTTCACTGATGTGAACGTTATTGCAGTTTTTCCGAAGCATTCACGAGTTCCTAACGTTATTATTAACCTCTAGTCATTGTCACCACACAGCAGCATAATAACTTTATAGGAAAACAACAACTCCATTAGCCCTGCTCTTTTCTCATTATTGTCATTTCTTCATAGACAGACAGTTGATCAATTATACCTGGCGAGTGTAGTCTCTCCTGTGCTGCTTGCTTCGTTAGTCTAGACTAGAGGTTTGGATCCGTCTCTCGAGCGCCTTCCTTGTAGAATAGGAGTCTCGGGAGTGGGACGCGGGGGATTGGGGTGGGGCAATATTACCTGGCTACATTCACTTGCAGTCGGACATTTGAAACTCACGCTCGTAAATGTCTCTTAACAGCCAGAAATAAATGTTTAATTTGGCGCGGCCAACTGGGGTGGCAGCTGGGGTGGCAAGGCTTTTTTTAGGGTGGCAGTTGCCACCCCATGCCACCCCGGTAGATCCGCCCCTGTACCTATCTCATTTTGATACTTGTGTCTTACGTATATCTTACTTTTGCCTATGTGGCATCATACTACACACATATTGGTGTCTGTAACAAATAAACCTTTGCATCCTCTGCAAATGTGTAGCTCAAGTAAGAATAGTGATTGAATGCACACTCATTAAAAGCAAAACTTTTCATTATGTGCATATAGGCTAGGCTATATCAGATATTGAGAAACACCTGTAAGACTTCAAACCTAACATAGCCTACCCACTTCATTTGATTTTATTCATGAGAACCGCAGACAGAGTAGACACTTAATTGAGATGCCGTCTTCTTTGAGTCAAGGTAACTTGAATATATCCCTGATTGTCATGAGACGTGGCGGTTAAAGCGTTGAATGGTATCCATAGCAACAAGAGTAATCAGTTGCCCTGGGAAAGTAGGTGGCTGTGCACACAAAAGTATGGTGATTATGACCCATCTATACTATTCTATATTAATGACTGCAGCACATTCTTCTCTGATACATATACTCTTTAGGGTTTTCAGCCTAAAGACTGCATAATCTGGTAGACAAAATGCATTATTGGAACAAGGTTAAAAGTCTATGCATATCTTTCATAACGTTTAAAACACAACACTTACTCTCCCTCTCAAAGAAACATGCATCTGAAAAATGCCTTTAATGCGTTTCATGACCTCAGAAGGACATTTTATTCTGAGTTAGCTTGGATGGCAAATTACTTATACAGCAAAAGTGTAGGAGGGAGTCTAATTTTGAATTTTTCATTTCAGGGCCGGATTAAAGTGACAGGATGACTGTCTTGAGATGAACAATGGCGACCATCAACCAGTGTGCAGAGTCATGCAGTATGCCCTCGCCGTGACCCGTGTTAACTTACAATCCAACTGACATGTCGCTTCACTCAGGGACTGGAAATGAGCAGGGGATGAGGTTTCGACCATTGACTCTGTCTTATACATAAACATGATCAGCAGGCGTGTGCGGGCCTAATCCTTCTTTGTGCATGTGCTCGTCTGTGTGAGAATGCTGCTGCACTGCGCACTGTAGAATAAACCTTTTCAGGGTGTCTTTTGAATGTGTGTTGCAATGTGAAATTTGTTATGCAGTATACATATGGCAAATGCAGTGTTGAATAGATTTAAGAAGCATGGAGAAAAACACAAATGCGCAAACATAGACATTCTAGCAGTAACAGACACACACACACACACACACACACACACACACACACACACACACACACACACACAACACACACACAACACACACACACACACACAAACTAATATAACATGTCAGTATTTACTAAGTGAGACTTTGCATTTTGAAGATTGTGTTATATTGCATGGTTATTTCTAGGTAGTCTCTTAGGAACTGCTCAATAATATCCCTCGCTCTCAATTTTTCTCTCATCCTCCCTCTCTCCATCTCGCTCTCTCTATACCTCTTGGTCTCTTGCCTCTCCATCCATCCATCCATTTATCATCTTCTCTCTAGCTGTATCCTGCTCTCTCATACATTTTAATGGCAGCAGTTTGATCCGACAAAAAATAAATAAAAAAACATTCAAATGCCTCTTGTGGTGTTGAATAAATACATAATTTAGCAACACTAGTCAAGTACTGTTCAGCGTTGTGGAAAAGACAACATAAATATTTCACTTTCTGAAGAGCGTGGTGGAATGGGATGAAGTTAAGAGATGAGATGCTGAGTTGTGTGTGGCCTCCAAGTGGTTATATTTGAATCTTTATAGGATATTGGTCTTTTTTTTAGATGTACAACTAACAGAGCATCACTGCTGGATGACTGTTCATCACGTATCTCTTGCATACAATTTGAAAAGCCAGGCGCAAGAAAATTGTTCTGAAAAAGTGAGAGAAAGACCAAGCATATGGTGGAGGGAAATTAAGCTATTTTAGTGAGCAGCTGCAGCACCAAGATGTTTGAAAATGAACAAATCAAGATGGAGAACAGCTATTCATGTAAATAATGTTCAAAACAAACAACACATACACATTGACAGATACATCTTGTGCATTCCGAGTTCTGCTGCACACCCATCCACCCATTTTCCCATCGACAGGCAGGGCAGCCCAGAGGTCCCCAGTCAGTTTCCCAAGGCATTCCCAGGCCAGATGGGCTATATATAATTCCTGGAGCATCTTTATAGTCTTCCCCGAGGTCTCCTCTGGGTTGAATATGCATGGAATACCTCCACAAGGTATCATGATCTGATAATCACACCGCATCATAGGCTTTTCTCAAATACGAAGTTCCTCTACCCAGAGTTTCTTCAAGATACCCTAGCCCCTCACTTTTATCAGAAGACACCTGAGAGGGAAGCAAATTTCAGCTGTTTTCATAATGTCAGTTTTAGCTAAGCTTGTGCTGTGGCTAAAGGGATGGTAGCCCAGTCGTTCTATCCCTCTCTCAGTCAGTCACTCTGTTGTTCAACCTTCTACTTTGGCCAGGACTGAAATGCCTCCACAACTACTGAAAGTAATACCATGAGCCATTTGTTACAGAGACCCTCCTTCATAAGTTGTTAACTGTTCCTTAAAGCTATCATCAGGTTAATTATTTGTATTTGTAATACTTGTATTGCATGAGTAATTAGAAAAAGTTGGCATGCTAAGAGTGTGTGTGATATTTTATCTCCTTGCCTTCAAATGCATGAATGCCTGCAAGTATACTTGTTGAGTGTGTGTGTGTGTGTGTGTGTGTGTATGTTTGACATGAAAGGAAGAGGTTGCCTTGCCAATTAGCACTTCTACAAGCAGATCGGTAGAATGACCAGTAAGGCAAAATACAAAGTGTCTTTATTTCTGTAATGAGTATTATGTTAAAAAAAAATTCTTTATGTGCAAGACACGAAGTGACTTTCTTGTTTCGTTATTAATGTTTGTCAAAAAAAGTAGCTATTGAAAAGATTCTCTGACAGTTTATTAGTTGGTTATTTTGTGTAAATCCGTTTTAATTTAATTGTATGGCCAATTGGGGGTCGCGGAGAAAACAGAAATATATATTGATACATTATCACCTTAAAAAGTTGTCCTGATGTACATTTAAGCTAACAGCTCCATCCAGCAGACCCATGCAGACCCAGCACTGATGATTCCATGGTTTACTAATGGTTCCTGAATGGTTGGCCCTTTTCAATACCAAACTATACAACAGAAAAAGGTAAATAGGAAGAAAGTTAGAAAGATGGTAATTTAACTCCCTGGTTACTTAGCAACCATTCACAGAGCACAGCCAGATTGAAAAAAAACCTTAGCACAGCCAGATTGAAAAAAAACCTTAGCACAGCCAGATTGCTTGGCTGGAACTTCATGTTTTTTTTTCCTTGTTGTAAATGAATGCCTAGTTACGCTTTGAAAAACAGAAAGGTGGGAGCGTGTCTGTACAAACACTAAAACATGCAGTGAAAAAGAGGGAAACCTGAACAGAAACCTTCACTAGAAATAGTCTTCATGTGCTTTTCCCTCTATGGAAATTCCAACATCAAATATAAAGCAGACTACAACAAGCTATACTGAGATGTTCAATGGGACTGTGGGAGAGAATACAAACTCAGACGCTCACAAGTGTTCTGATATTTTGTACAAACCAAACATACTATAGGAACCCTGTGTGGATGATTGAACACAGCACAAGCGACATTCCAAATCTTTTGATACAAAGAAAAGCTGAAAATACTTTAATGCAAAGATCACACTGCTTATTTTACCTTAATAAAAATGTAAATTTCTTAAAAGTAACTGCTCTTAGCTCCTCCGCTCTAGTTGTTTAGTTAAAAAAACTAAAAAGAACAAGACAACTTGTCTGACATCTGCAATCATTTCAACAAACAGTAGGCCTACATCTTGATGGATTGAATACATGGATCAGCTTATTGGTGACGCTCAAACACATGTTTTTCTTACTGGACAAAAAGTGGTTATTTAAATGTAGTCACTTGCCACATCATTGATGCAACCCTATCCACGCCTCATTCTCATTTTGGTTTGTGCTGACAGTAAGATGACCAAATGTATCTACTGACTCATTTATTTCCTAATTTTGATATGAAAAAAACCAAACAAACGATAATAAATATATACAGCAATATTAAGAGACCACTCCAAATTTTTCGTAAATCGGCTTCTCTAATTTACTAATGCAAATGCTCTAAATGATAACATTCTTGGGCAAAATGTGGGTGATATATTGTCAGTAATTTCATTATACAGTAAAACATATATGTTGATTTAGCTCAAACACATACTTATAAAAAGTAAAAGAGACATTGATCATTCGGAGTGGTCTCTTTATTATTTTTCTTCCCCATAGCTTTATGTATATCTACAGGCAAAAAAAGACAGACACAAACAAACAAAAAGAGACATTTAATTTCCATTATCTAACTTAATATTTTAGACCTCATATTGTCTGCTTTATAATCAATCTACAAGGGCATTGGTTATCTAATACATACATATTCTCTTTTCTGCACTTTGTTGAATTTACTTTTCAACGATTTCCACGAAACTGAGTTGTGTTAGATATACTTAAAAATAATCATTACAATGGAAATAACTCACTTGTGTGCGGCAAGATAGATAACTACAGCTAGCTTCATTTAAAAAAATGTGCAGAAGGACAAGAGGTCGCCACACATTAAATTATAAAATTAAAAATAGTTATTGAGGTACTAGGCAGGGCCCTTGAAGGAGCTCTAGTTACTACTAGAGCTCCTTCAAGGGCTACATTTGCAGTTACATTCTCACAGACTAAACCACTGATTTCAGTTTGTATCTTTGCTTGTTTTTATTACTTACAATAAACTGGTCTCAAGATAATGCTGTTAATACAACATTATAAATATATATATTTATAAAGGTAAATAACACAAATATAGGTATTTATATTCACAGTAACCTACCAGAAAATCCTCTCATGTCCGGTCAAAAGATCCAGAAAGTTCAACGATGAGATGGAGGAGCGGGAAAATGAATGAACCAAACGTTGGGTCAAAATAACCCAACCAGATGTTCACCTGCGAATTAACCCCTCACTGCCCCATTTACCCAGCAGAATAACCCAGCAGTGTGTTTAAAGTGCCCCAAACAACAGCATTTTGACCCAACATAATGTGTTTACAAAATTAACCCAGCATTTTTTAGTGTGTAGTCTTTCACAGCTCAAAAATAGTAGCACAAATAAAGAGATTAAAAAGTGACAGTGAGAACTGCTCAGTGTTTGATCATGAAGAGACTCTGCTACAATGGGGGAAGCTGAAAAGTGGGGAAAAAGATAAAAAGCCTGCACACAGACACACACAAACCACACACAGTGACACACACAGTCAGATCTGAAGACAAGTGTGTCCTTGATTGAAGTTTATTCAGATTGAGTGGCAGGTGGGGTCAACTGTTTTACGAAATCTGACACAGCGCCTGTCAGCTTTTTTGGGGGGCAACGCACACACACACACACACACACACACACACACACACACACACACACACACACACACACACACACACACACACACACACACACACACACACACACACACTCACACAGCTCTTCTACTGTGACAGGAGTGAGTAGTCGGCAGCAAGAACTGATAAAACCCTGAAGGAATTGTGATGCGTTTCAAAAGTGAACAATTTCTCGTTTTCCATCAGACGTTTTATAATTGGACTTTCTCACTTTCTGTCTGAGAGATAAATGACATGATAGCTGCTGGTGGATGTTCCTGAAAAGGGCTATCTTGGGCAATTGATTTAAAAATAATGGGCTACAAATAACACTTCCCTAATGCATTTCACATTCTTGAAATAATGCCACACACGTGCTTAATGCGTCAAATTAAGTAATCTGTGTCTTCAATTGCACCTGTCAAAGTGTTAAAGGAGATGTAACAGGTTCACCTCAAGTAGAGACTTATTGGAACCTGTGTTTGGAAATATTGTACTTAGATCTGTAATGGGGATGATGCTGTCTGCTGTCTATTGCTGATTTAAAGGTGGAATCAGGGAATTTGGATAATGCTTGTTGTCAAAAATCAGTGAATATCTCTTCACGATCCACTCAAGTCTATACATGTGAACTGAGAAAAATCTAGTGTTTATACACAGCCTAGGCTCGGTAAACTGGTATGATTCTATAAGTATGCAGAAAAATGTTGCCATAGCTGGCAACATGCCCATTTATAGAGCCTAGGCTGTGTATTAACAATAGACTTTTTCTCAGTACACACACACAGTACGGACAGGTTCGTGAGGAGATATTCACTGATTTTGACAAAAAGTGGTTTTGACAACAAACAGTCTCTAGAATCCCTGACTCCCACCTTTAAAAGAAAAATTTGGAGAAATCTATTGTTGTCTTCTGGTGTGTGTCTGTCTACCTTTCCCTTCAAACCCCTCTCTTTCTGTCTTGAGACATGACGCAGAGTAAGAAATGGAAAGGAAAAAATGAAAGAGGCCACCACCTCACAACAGTGGGAGTTATAGTGGACATCGTTGGCCGTTTGCAGAAGCTTTTTCTGGCATCTGCTCATACAATGTTCCGGAATCACTAATTCTGGAGGTAGAAAACGGTTCTGTTCTGCTTCTCCCTTATCTCAAACACAGAGCCTGGATGCCGGCCTCTATATCGTCATCGTTGTATAACACTTTGGATGAAACAGACAAAGAAGAGGCGACAGAAGAGAGAGAGAGAAAGAAAGAGAGAGAGAGAGAGAGAGAGAGAGAGAGAGAGAGAGAGAGAGGGTGTGTGTAGGACGTGTTGGGAGAACAGAGCACAGTGGAACATTGCTGATGAATATTTCAAAAGGGTCCTCTGTTTTATGAGGAAAAGAAGAAAAATCAAGACACATGGGGGATCTGAACGGAAATCAGGACACCAGGACACACACTGGGACTTATTCCCAGGGAGAGTTAAAGTGTTTTTTTCTACATTTTTTATGAAAAATTTCACTTTCTATCTTTCCGTAGTCAAGCTTTTGCACTTATTGCACTGTGCAACTGCATAGCTTTTTCATACATCAAATTCAGTTTTTATAATTGAGATTTCTTTCAGAGACTCTGAAGTGGTTATGACATAAGAGAGGTCAATAGGTCACTTAGATTGTCTAATGATTGTGTATCACCTACCAGTTCATCACTTACTCTATACATATACAATGCAAAGTTTTTATGTAACAATCCCCTCCTGATAGTGAAACTACAATTGCCTTCCAAACTAGTTTTAAGTTAAGTTAAGTTAAGTTATCTTTATTGTCAGTTGTACACGAGGCACATTGAAATTCGTCTTTTCGCATATCCCCTCTCAAGTTACCACACTTCGGAGGGGGTCAGAGCGCAGGGTCAGCCATAGTACAGCGCCCCTGGAGCAGTTTTGGGGTTAAGTGTCTTGCTCAAGGACACAATGGTAGAGATGGTGGGCACCGTAGACGCAATACCAGCCTCTGCTAGTTTTACAACTAACACCCCCCTGTCCGATGCCGGTGATCGAACCAGCGACCTCATGGTTACTGGTCGGCCACCTTACCTCTAGGCCATCCTACCACCCCAAATGTCAATTTCATGTCAAAATTATAATACTTATTCATGTATTAAACTCTAAGGTGATGTTTTACACTCCGCATATACACACTCCGCATATACACACTTAAGATATTGATTGAATGTGTCTTTTTCCAAGTCTCCCAATATTATGTTAGAGCAATATTGAACTGCTGTGGTACCCCTTAAACATCCAATATTATCCATTATCTCATTGCTTTGAATATGCTGGAGGAAAAACGATAAAAGATTAAAGATGATAAAACTCTTAACACCCAACTTTCCTTTGGTATACTCTTATCACAGGAATAGTTTAGCAGACATCTCACAGTGATAGCCAATGACCTTAATGCGCACAATAAATCAACACCATCAACAGTACATTGAGGTTTTTAATATACAGTTTTCAAGATAAAGTTTTTTTTTGATAAACAAAGGGACAGTTGTTTTTGACTATATAAAAAGCTATTTAGAAACCAGTGACTAGACTTAAAGAGACAATAGTGGTGGTGTGCTTACATCTTAAGGTATCAAATACTCACATAATTCAGAAGAAGAAACTTGACTCACTTGACTTGATTTACACGAATCACTTCATCAATAGTTTGAACCACGTTACTACACACGGAGCCATTTAGTAAAATGAGCTATACTCCCAGAAATATGCAGAAAAAAGAGAACCAGATTCAGGAGGTCAGTTTACACTTAGGTCACATCAAAAAAAAAGAAAAAAGGTGAGAAATCTTTCTTATCTTACTGAGCTAAATAAAAAAAATATTGCAGTGATAGAAACCAAGCCGGTGCAAGAGCATATGAACTCCAAGGACAGATTTATACATTGGCCCACAATACACTGATAGTGGTGGTGATAAAAAAGCAGTTGTCAAACAGCCTGCAGGGCATTGTATTGCAGTGCTGTTAAGCTCCTATACCCATTTCCTCTATTCACTTGAAAAACAGCAGGCAGCGCCAACCTGAGGCTGCACCCATCTAGATCTCTTTGAGCTCGTAACAAACTGAAATTCATTACAGCCAAAGGGGTTTCTACCTCAAGCCGTTGCAAGGAAAACAAAAACAACAAAAGACAACAACACACTTTATCCACTATTTCTCACTACGGTAAACTGTGTGTGTATTTTTTTGTTTCGACTGACCCTTGCTTGCCTTGTAAAACCTCTTTTTAAATTCTGTTTAGCAGTGATATTCTTCCGGTATTGATGGAGCTGAGGGTAAAACTGACCTCCGTGCTATAAGAGAGACACCCAGAGATAGTGTGCTACTACCACAAGAGCACGAGAGACAGACAGAGAGAGAGAGAAGGTGTTTGGCAGTGCAGAATCGTATGCAAAAAGATTCATCCCAAATATACAGTATATACCAATGAGAATCACACCTGGGTCACCGCAGAGCTCACCACCACTGTTCATATTATGTGATAGATATGAATAGAAATTGATTATTTTTAGTGTAACAAACAAAGTAAAGGCTTTTTGAGAATGATTTTGGTCATCTCCAGAAGTCCTCTATAGGCCTACACACCTCCGCCCAAATGATTAGACTGGTCAGTTTTCAGGTATGACTTCAGTTACCTGCTTTTTTGTAAGTTGTAATGGTGGTTTAAACCTTGTTTTGACCCAGGTCTGATTGGTAGGATTAAGAAAACAGATTTACAGTACAACACACTTGGAAATGTATACACTGTGAAATACACTCCACTGGTTCCGCTTCAAAACTCAAGTATTGCAACTGCAAAAGGTCAAGAAACAACACTGGCATATACTGTATAATTTACCACTTAAAATTCTCAGTAATTATTGTCACAGTGGGTCCTTCATTTTGGAAATAAATAGATCTGATAAGCTATCTAGCTGCTTAAGCTAACATTAGCAGCATGAGTTGTTTGTTGCCTCTGGGGTAATTTAAGCACTTGTGGTAGCAATTTGTTCTATGGTTGTAAATGAATATCTTGGAACAAAATGAAACCGCTACTTTGCATCAACTCTAAACTTGGTGGTGATTATTAGTACACACATATAATACCCACTTCTATTTACAGTCCAGCAGTATTTACAATGTAAATATGCAGTATTGGCACTTTTTTCTATAATCATAATTTAATAATATGCCGGAATTACCCACTCAATGATTGAATAAATATGTAACAAACAACCAGTAGTTATATTTCTGTACCAATGTAATGATAAAAAACTATGTAGATACCAGTTACTGAGCTTTTCATGCATCAGTATGTCCCCGTGACCAAGTTAACACTGAATGATAACTGTACTGTAAAATAAAGTGCTACCACCGGCTACCAATTTTACAAAGGCAGTGTTATACTCAGTCGATCTTTCTCAAACTGTATGGCACTTCTGTGAAACTCCACATTGATTTTTCTCTTCTTTTTACCTCACTATTGTTTGTGTGTCCCAGAGTCACAGACACCTGCAATCTGTCTTCTTGACACCCCCCCCCAAAAAAAAAAAACAGCTCAATTACTTGTGTTTCCAAGTCGAACCAATAGACTTGTCGTTTACAGCGCATTCATCATAAGAGCACCGAAGAAAGTGTGTACAGTATATGTATATACAGCCCAACGTGTAATGCGTAACATGATACAACAGTGTAGTGCAGATATTTATTTTCAGTCCGAGTCCACGCTCGAGTCCAGCGCTTTCAGTCATACTCCACGGTGTCATGTTCCATTACTTTCCATGCTATTCATATTCACTCCGTTCAATTGGATCTGTGGTGTTTAATTCCATTCCATTCCACTCCATTCGCCTCTAATTTGATTTCAATGAATCCATTCCAAACCTTTTCCTTCCACTCACGTCCGTGTTTGTACTGATTTGAGTTGATATACGGGTAGCACACATGATTGATAAGTTCCCATAATTTCAAAAGTGATAGATTAATTCTCCCTTAAGACATACAGTACAGAGTTTCCCATACATAAATATCATTTATGGTGGCCAAATACATGTATCATTACAAACTGCCTTAATTTTAAACAGAAAATAACGTGACACATTCTTTACAATTCATTTCCTATGTACATTGTACAGTTCACATATTGTTACCTTTACCAGTCATCTGTAGCAGGAGGCCTGTGGGAAACGCAACAGCTGCTATTTTCAGAATAAGGTCATTTAAGGAAATTAAACAGATTCAAGCCTCTTGTGAGGGAACCAGACATCAGACGTGTAAAGAAGCCTCCCCGAGAAGAGATTCAGGCATACAAGTTCGATACCAGGGAGGTTTGTAAGTTTTAAATGTTTCAGGCTGGATTGCGGAAAAAGATGTACCGACCCTGTTTTAAGAGCACCCCAGGGGATGAGTGAAGTGAAGAGGATTATGTTTTTTGTTAGCTTACCATGTAACAAAACAAAACAAAAAGGTTATACAGTTACTGTAAATGTACAGTTTCATTGTAAGGAATGAAAGTTGAGGTTGTAGGACACTGGCTGAATATGATTATTCAGTGTCCAACGGTATCCATGCACACATTGAACAAGGTGACTAGACTAGGTAAGGCAAAACTCTTTTCCTGGCACTGGTCTAAAAATTACTAGCCAAAGGGCCAATAGCATTGCACGCTGGCTGGCTAGTGGGAATCTCCATCCCTGATTTAAGGAATGTCAGTTTTGTTTAGCAGTTGGATCCGGCGGGCGTGTAGTTACTCAGCTCCCTGCGGATGGTGCTGAATGGGGACAGCTCCAGCTCGGTGGTGCACTCGTGTTCGTTGTCGTCGCTGGCCGTCGCCGAGGAGGGCGCGTCGCTACAGCAACAGCAGCAGCAGCAGCAGTCCAGGAAAGCCCTGCCCAGCGGTCGACACAGAAGAAGCAACAGCGCCGGCGTGACCGCAGCCCGACAGAACAGCAACAACTGAGAGAGAAGATGGAGGACGGACATGGTGTGCTCCGGAACGCCCGCCGCCATGTACGCCGAGACAATGTTGCAGATGTTCTCGGGCACCACACACGCGCCGTACACGATCGCCAGCGCCACAACGGTGCAGTTCATTTGACTCTCCAAGCGGATCTGCTTCTTGTTGCTGCGCACGCTGGCCTGCTCCGCGTGCCGGATCTTGCGCGCCGTCACCAGAGAGCATCCGATGGTGAAGAGGGTAGGCAGGCAGAAGTAGCAGCCGAAGCACCACCACAGCCTGGCGCCCTCGTAGGTCAGGCCCAGCACGTAGAGCATGTCGGGCAGGGACGTGGAGATCCTGATGATGCAGCGTTCCACCGGGGGCTCGTCCGGGATCCCCGTGTCCTCGGTCACCAGCTGTCGGATGAGGAGCTCCGGTAGGGCCAATAGGAGAGCTCCGATCCAGATGACGGCCAGCTTGGCGGTGGTGGAGGTGCAGTTCTCGATCATCTCGTAGTACATCTGCACGTTGGTGGCGGCGCGGAAGCGGTCGATGCACAGCGCGCACAGGGTGAAGGTGGTCACGCCGAGGGAGGCCACCTGATGCAAAGATACAAAAGGGAGAGTTATTTAAATGTTTATTCTTTTTTTAAAGTCATGGTATAGATTGAATTTACAGTAATCCTCCTAGGTGGTTTGCAGAGGCCTCACTGCATTGAATCATGGTACCCCTAGGACGCTGTTTATATCCTTAGATGAAAAGAATAATAGAGAAAAAAGTGAACCTCCGAGTTTATCCTAACAGTAGCCTCGTACTAGGGATCAATACTATCGTAACATTTTCCAAAGTTATAGTCAAGCTTCTCAGGTCCTCAGACTTTCAATGAATAAAAGAGGAACAAGGCAGCCGGTAGAGTAAACAAGTCTATGCACTAGACTCGCCCGCACAAGCCAGGCCCTTTCTGGCAGTTGACAAGTCAACCGCCACAACATAAATATGCAGTAAGCAACACAGTAATAGTGTTGGCCTTTAGGTCCTCCTGACACTGGTGTAATTACAAGCAGTGGAGCAACAGAGGCACAATAGAAGCCTGTGAGCTGCTATTAACACTGTGTAGCATCCACTGAATGTGTGTATTTGTACGTGTGTGAAAAAAAGCACACACACACACACACAGCTAGCAAGTGATACAGGGAGATTGAAAGCTGTCGTCACTGCCTTCATTCATCTATCTTCACAACCACCCGTTGAGTGACAGTCTTACTAATTAACACACTTCCAAATTATGTCCAATATTTTCCTGTAAATGTTGCACTCAAAACCCTAATGTAGCTCCCAAATTTCCTCTGCATGTGAAAGCATCTGTTGGATTAACAGCCATTTTGGCAGGGTGGGCACAGTGCAAAACATCCTTCTGCAGCTGGAGCTTGTGTGTATGCATGTTTGTGTGAGTGTGTGGGTGTGTGTGTGTGTCAGAGAGACACAAGGAGAGAAGGAGCGAGAGAAATTCTGTCCTCGCATGAACCAGTCCGTTACATTTTTTCGTCTCCAGCACTTAATCTGTCACATATTCCCTCCAATCCAGTCTCACCTAACCTCACTTTTCCTCTGCTAGACTTTCCCTTATCTTGTCTTGTCTTGTTTTCTTTTACTCTCCTTAATTTCCTTACCCTCAGTTCCCCTTCCTTTCCTTCCATCCTTCATACCAAATTTAATTACAACAGCCAGCTCCCCAGATGGCCCCAGTGAGCCACGGCTTTAGTACTCTACACGCATACTTCCTGGACAGATATAAATGTACACAAGATGTTCTGCGTGTCTGGGTTTAAAACACACACACACACACACACACACACACACACACACACAGGGGCAAAACAGACTAATTATGGCTGACCACACAAAACAGAGGGGTAAGTGGAGAAGACAGAACACCAACAGGCAGTCTGGAACTGTAACTGTGATCAATGTGACTGCGTTTTGGACCACAATGCTTTATAACCATACCGTCACACCACAATCTTGTTAATGTAATTGTAGTGAATTGCTTTGAAATATTAGCCAAAGCAGGACTATAATTATTCATTAGGTATTTAAGTGATGCATATTTTCCCTTTGCAACCTGGAGCAGAGTAAGCCAAGAGTTAGCCAAGAAGAACATTTATGTAAGTGGTTTATACTCTGGACGGATGAATACTTTGGGCGATTTAGGACAGGTGTCAACATTTGAGTGCACTTGGCATATGTTGTCGTCTTGACTCAACCAAGGAAAATGTGCAGCCATTTGGAGCTTAAGCTTCTAAACAACAGCAAAGGCAAATTATAAAGAGGTTTAGAAATGTCAATTATGTGAAAGTAGTGCATGAAACAGGATTTGCATTTGTTTTGATGGCACTAACGACGAAAAGAAACAACATTTGTTATGTAATTGGGAAACAAATCATATGTTACAGCAGGTGTTAATGCATGACAGCGAACAAGCTGATTTTACCACCATCCGACACGTTGTAAACCAAGTGAAATGTATGAGAGTGAAAAGTGAAATGGCAAAAATGTCATAATCCAATCCAAACTAATCCAATTCATAATATTTAGAAATACACGCTCTAATTGTTTATTTTTTGCAAATTCCACGAGGGGATCATTGAGCTCTTATGGCACTAAAGGTTAGCAGGATTTCCACAGAATGTCCTCCTCTGTACTATGGACAAAGTACAAATATTTTGTTGATACAGACACACTGCAATTCTGCTCTCTTCACTCACTCGCTCATCCCTCGGTATGGATACCATTCACCATAATTGCTCGATGCCATTTATTTCCCTATTGCACTCAGCAGTTTACACAACTTAACGTTGCCTGTTAAGAATAGATTTCTCTTCTTTTTTTCAGTTGGAGAATATGGATGTGTTTTTGACAGATGCTGGTTTCAGACATAGACCTATAACAGTTCAAAAACGTCTTCATTCTACATCTCTAGAAAATAAAAGTTATACTTCTTTGTTCTAATATTAAAGAGGCAACATACCAAACTCTTCTAATTGTGACCTACTTCTCTCTACATAAACATCCATGCCAAGACTACCTGTATTACGCGCACACACACACACACACACACACACACACACACACACACACACACACACACACACACACACACACACACACACACACACACACACACACACACACACACACACACAATCCAGCACAAATGGACAGGTACTTGCAGAGCACTGTGAATATTTCATGACTTGAACAACAGGGCTGGAACAGCTTTAAAGGCGGTCATGGAGAACCTGGCAACCCAGCTTTGATCAGATGTGTCAGGGCGGAGAGCAAGGGCAGGGCGAACAAGTATAGCTTTGTCCTAGAGGGGAGATGAGAGAGAGAGAGAGAGAGAGAGAGAGAGAGAGAGAGAGAGAGTACAGACAGAGAGAGAGAGTCCCAGAATCAAGCCTGGTGGGGTGATGAAGCTGTGTGTGTGTGTTCGTGGAAGGGGGTTATGCAAACGAGGGGCTGTGGAACAGGGACAGAAGAATGGGAAAGGGAAAAAGAGAGTGGGAGAAACTAGAGAGAAATAAATGAAAGAGGGAGAGTGAGTGAGTGAGTGGAAGACAATGGGAGAGTGTGGGGGGGACACGTCAGTCAGTAGGAGACAAAGTGACTCTCAAGTGACATGAGGGGCCTATCCGAAAAGTCCAATCTCCTAACCTATAAGCCTCCTTTCCTATACCTTAACCCCTAAACGTCATCGGGGTTAAGGAGAGATGAAAGGTGCTTCCTATCGAACATAGGAAAGGACAGCGCTGTTTCAAATGAATTCGACTCCACTTTTCCTAACCGACGTCATTGCGCGACGTCGAGTATTGCTGACGTGAGTCAGAATGAAACTACACTATTCTCCGAAAAATTGACTACAACAAGCGCTCGTTTGATCCATGCGTTCTTTTCATATTGATTTTAATCAGGTTGTCGCCAACAGAGTGAGAATCACTCCCATATATCCCAATTCACATGTGGAATAAAAAGAGGCTACACTTATGTTGATGTTGAAATGAACTGCCCCCAGTAACTTCATTAAATGTGAAGTTGGTATTTTATTTTCTTATGGTGTAAATTATGTGCTACGAAAATAACCATTATGATGTTGGTCTTTATTAGTTCTTTATTATCTTAATGGGGGAGGGGAGGGGGGTATTTTGTTTTAGCCGAGTTAAATCTTCCTCTCTTCTCCTCTCCTCTCCTCTCCTCTGTTTTACCTCTCGTTCGTATTCGTGTAGAGTCGGTAAACTCCGGCGGTGGCCTGTTGCTTTAAATCTTGCCGCCGTAAAGGATTATGGGATACCACTATCTCCTTTCCTTTAGCATAGGTTGGTCTGGACTGGAGTAACCCATGCTAAAGGAGGGTTAAAGGATGAATCGAGGCTCCTTTCCAATGCCTTTCCTAAGCATTTTGAGAATTCGGATCACCTATCCGCCGAGTACTTCCGGTTCATCTCGATAGGAAAGGAAATTTCCTATGCAAAAAATACTTTTCGGATAGGCCCCAGGTATGAGATATAAGGCATGACATCTTCCGTACGATCAACAATGTTAATGTGGCATTTCCTTCAAACAGGAGCATTGACCCTGTCATGTTCATTGTACCTGATAGCAAGATGACTGACCTGCTCACCTCAGGGGTGGAAGTGGTGTTGTTTAATAATTATCATTTAAATCATACTATTTAGAACTTACATTACATGGCACTGATACAAGCTGTTTCGATAATGAACACTTTTAAGTTGCTATGGGTAACAGTTTGTTGCTACAGATATATAGTGAGCGGGATAGACGAAGAAGACATATTTTCCTTTATTTTAAAATAACAGTTAAATATTTAGGTCTATATTCCATGGTGTTAGATGTGAAGATTGATACCACTCTTGTGCCTATATGCTAAATAAAAGGCTACAGCGCAGCAGCAAGTTAGCTTGGCTTAGCAGTAGTAGGTAACTTGTTAACATGTTGAATCTCGTCACAATCAAGTTGTGGTTTTGTGGGTGGCATTTGCCAGTTTTGTGAATTACCCCTAAACAGTGTTATAATTACAACTACAGTATCATTTGCATAGAACTATTTTAAATCAGAGTGAGTAGCTCAGAACCATTTCAACAATTCACATTATCTGGTTCTTCTTAACTTGGACTTCTAAGGGCTAAAAAAAAGAAAGAAAGAAAAGAGAGCATAAAAAGGCCTTTCATCTAGCACACGTTTCGCGGCAGGTGAAAAAGAAAATTTTCCCCCAGTGCTGTTTTTTTAATAACGGCCCATTAAACTCCTGATTAAAGGTCCTGTGAGCTGATGGCACAAAGGCCTCCTGTTATTAATTGGATCTTAACAAGGACTGGTGGAGCCTGTGCGACCACACGGTGACTACTGCCACTGTCAGAGATAATGGCTGTTATCAGGTGATGAATGGGGCTAATGTGGAGACACAACACACACACACACACACACACACACACACACACACACACACACACACACACACACACACACACACACACACACACACACACACACACACACACACACACACACACACACACACACACACACACACACACACACACACACACACACACACACACACACACACACACACACACACACACACACACACAAATACATTTTCTGTTTTAATGTAAAGCGCCAGGGAGACAAAGGGTTAATCCAGCTGCAGTCCTGTTTTCTAGATTGAGTGTGTGACCCAGTGCAGGCTCCAGCAGACCATAACTCTGACCAGAGCGACCCTGCCACTGACAGCCACCATCCGTCTCACAGCTGTGCCGAGACAGAAAACTGATGTGTGTGAGCATGTGTATGTGTGTGTGTGTGTGTGTCTGTGCATGTTCACTTTAAAACAGGATTATTCAAATCTCTATCTCTTTGTGGGTGTGTATATGAGCACACGTGTGAATGGTGGATATACTGTATGATGTGATGAGTGTGTTAGTGTGTGTGTGTGTGTGGGTGGGGATGATCAATGGCAGATATGTGGCAAGATCCATCCATGTGGGCTGATTAAGATTTCTCTTTGATCATCTTAAAGCATGAAACTTTAAAAAGCCATAGCTTCCCATCTCTTTGTTATACAGCATGCAATGCGATTTATAGTATTATACTGTATTCTATTCTATTCTATTCTATTCTATTCTATTCTATTCTATTCTATTCGGGTAGAACATTGCCAACTTTTTTCAAAGGATGGAGCTGCTCAGTTGTCATGGCATCGCAGATGAAATGAATTTGACATTTTGTGGAAAATAAACTTACCGAGTTAGACGAGAAGATTGAATTGACAGCACTCTTGTGTCTGTATACGGTTCATTGGAAGCTGGAGCCAGCAATCGATTAGCTTAGCTTAGCACAAAGAGTGGAAAGAGAGGGGAACAGCTAGCCTGGTTCTCTCCAAAGGTAACAAAATCAACTTAGCAGCACCTCCAAAGATCCCTAATTAACACGGAAAAGCCAAAAATCCATACAAGAACCAAAACGTTATAAAAAAAGAGATTGTGCTGTGATCATAAGCTCAGATCAGATTGTCTGCTGTTTCCACGGTTAAAAAGTTAAAAAAAAAAAAAAAAACTAACGGTCCTTCCTTGCTTAGAACAGATATCCACAGAATTCACGATTAAGTAGGACAAGCCCTCACAAAGTTTCATCTTTCTTGCTTCTTTTCTTGGCATGAATTACATTAGTAGCAGCCAGCCATTAGAGTATTGCCGTACTGTGTTTTGCTGCATTTCTGCCCTACACAGTCTTTTACAGAGTGCGCGTCCGAGGCTGTTTCTTATGCACAATAAATTTCTCTGTCATTAAATTATATCCCCCGACCTGTGGCAAATCCCCCCGGACACTGAAACATTTATTCTGCCCTGAGCTCTCTTCAGTGTACACTGTAGCTGCTGGAAATCTCCAGTTCCAGACCATTGATCCCTGTCTAAGAGTGTTATGTCGAAGGCACCATCAAATTCAACATTTCTGATATTCTCCTCTTACAAAAGGCATGGCTACAGGCCTGCCTGTTCCACGTTGATTTGAAACTGATACAATGTTTCTTCATTCATTCCATCGCCAGCCCTAACTCATTATCATCCAATGAATATGTATGCATATTTATTTACATGGATAATTATCAATTTGGTGAATTGCATCCAACAGCGAGCCTAATCTTTGCTTCATGCTCATGTGCGGTCTTGTCTCGTCAAATAAATCACAACAGTTACTCATCCACGGAAAAAGAGCCCACTGAATGGACTCACCATCATGCATTGTGTAGAGCCGCTAATTATATACACAGAATAATTTACATATCTTCAAATTAGCTATCTTTCACGTGCCTAATAGAGGGCTACGGAGAAAGGTCACGAGCTCCAGCGCATGTTGGTGTGCCTAATTTGTGTTTACGTGTCACAACAGTGTGTGCGCATCAGGGTATGAAGCACAAATGTGTCTGTGTTCCCAAATGCTTTCGTACTGTATGGAAGTGTGTGTGTGTGTGTGTGTGTGTGTGTGTGTGTGAGTGAGAGTGAGTGTGTCTTTCCCCCGAGGCTTGCTTCTAATCACAGATAGCTGATGCAGAGAGAGAGAGAAAGAGAGAGAGAGAGAGAGAGATAGAGAGAGAGGCAGAACAGCCGTGGGCAGTGATCAGTGGAGAGAAGGCCATCCAGCCCATCTGGAGGATCAGCACACCCTACTGACTGTGTGTGTGTGTGTGTGTGTGTGTGTGTGTGTGTGTGTGTGTGTGTGTGTGTGTGTGTGTCCACGGGATAGATAGTTAGACAATAAGACATTAGACAGACATGTCAGATCTAGATAAAACTGTTTAGAGTAAGAAAATAGATTTTTCCATTGATTAGTATGATATATTATTAGTATATTTTTTGCAGAAAGGCAGACACCAGAAAGGGGGGGGGGGGTGTCTGGCTACAAATAGCCACATATCCCTGTGAACAATGCATGCAGAGAAACTGACTTTGTATTTCTGATTCGGAATACTTGCAAGTGTGTGTGTGTGTGCGCATGTGTGGGGTTGGAATGGCGAACGCGTCAAGCTGATGTATGTCCTGCCATTACCACCAATTTCAGCGCAATACATGAGTCTACCATCTAGCCCTCCGTGGCTCCATACAGCCATCTCTATCCCTCTTTTCCCCTCAATCTATTGCTCCCTCCCATTTTCTCAACCATATTTTTTGCTTTTTTCCTGTGCCTCAATAGTCTCTCTCTCTCTCTCTCTCTCTCTCTCTCTCTCTCTCTCTCTCTCTCTCGCCTGCTGAATCCCACTGTGTGCCATAGCAATGACAGCCTACAGTGTGTGTCTACAAGGGTATTGTACAGCAGCACAGTAGATAACAGGCCAGATGAATAAATGAGGCCCACAAGCTCAAGGATTCAGTGTAACATGGTCAAGTATTGCATGAGAGCAAGCAGTGCAAAGGAGGCGGAATGTTACATATAGAGCTTCAGTCCTTTCAGTACACCCTTGGAGCATGTACGCAGAAGAAAATGCATATGTGCTATCAATCAATACAGGCCATTATAGCTGCAACTATATATGGCATACGGTGACAGTGATATGTCGGTGGATTGGCAATATACCACAAAGGAGAGAGAGAGAGTCTTTAGAGAGGGCCTAGATTGATGTCCCATGATGACAATTAGCTGTAAATCATGGTTTAAAAGAGAATGTGTGAACCCATTCGTTTCAGTCTCCTGCTAATGGGAGTGGTCATTAGGCCTGTTGGACATGTGGATCGGAGCTCAGTAATAATTGATTGACATGCATGATGACCATACTAACAGGGTTGTACACATGACGAATACATCTCAATTTGAATCTTCTATTTCATTATATGATATTTTTAGACTCCGTGTGTACTGTACTTATTTTCTGCAGGTATAGCACATTATTCAAGATGTGCAGTGTCTGGCCCAGTTACTAGCCTTATCATTATAACCGTGTGAAGAAACTATGTCAATTCTTCATGCTGTTTAACAATGAAACTTAGCTTGCATGACAAAGATACACAGTTCTTGTATTGTAGAGTGCACCATTTCGTGCCTTCGCTTGTACAATGGTGATTCATACGCCTCTCTTCATTTTGGGGTGACGAGCAGAGACGTTTTTACATATCACCCTGGCAAAAGGGCTGAATCAACCTTGACAAATGACTCACTTTCCCCCTCTGGCTGATAAAAAAATGATTTATGCACCGGTTATTCTGTATTTTAGTCCACTTTCAAGTCTTATCCTCATCAAACGCCAGGTGCAAAAAAAAAAAATAAATAAAAATTCGCCCCATTAGTTTTGGCTGAATTTGTAGCTCTATGAGTCACTACCTAGAGGGGTCGTCTGAAGTGACAGCACCTTGAAACAGGAGCGTGTCTAAAATAACGTGTACTGGCTGTA
This sequence comes from Hyperoplus lanceolatus, assembly GCA_026929865.2. NCBI lineage: Eukaryota > Metazoa > Chordata > Actinopteri > Uranoscopiformes > Ammodytidae > Hyperoplus > Hyperoplus lanceolatus. Next base: position 12,709,296 of record CM049416.1, on the reverse strand, counting down.
GCCCACCAAATGTCTTTATTTTGTGCAGCCTCGCATTCTGACAATTTCGCTGTCATGTTTTCTTTCATCTTGCACCTAACACAGCATTCTCTTTCAGGGTTTCGGGAAATTACACGCTCTACTAAGCACTGAATAAAACCAGGTTTACTGAAGGCATCAGCATGGGAGGCTCCCCGCGCTGGGAACTGTGATACATTCTCCATATACAAACCTTCTGATTATGCATGCATGCACACGCAAAGTTGGGTTTCATGTTTGCTTTCATAATGCATGTGTGTGCGCGTGTATGTGTGTGTGCTTGTGTGTTGTATGTATATTATAGCATGAGTGACTGAGTATGCATGTCTTCATTTCAGGCCAAATTTTGATATCTTCAGTGACTGAATTTGGGTTAAGTGAAGAATGAAGTAACTCCATAGGGTGGGTGAGAGAGAGAGAGAGAGAGAGAGAGAGAGTGTGTGTGTGTGTGTGTGTGTGTGTGTGTGTGTGTGTGTGTGTGTGTATGAGTGTGTGTGACAGGGGCATCTGTCTGTATGTTTCACTGAATGTTCCACAGGGAGAGTGAGCTCCAGGCTGTATTACTCAAGGCCTGTTTTTGACACATGAACGCGCACATGCACACACGCAACACACACACACACACATACTGACTGGGCCCCAGTGCACATGTCTTAAGCGATATAAACTACAAAATGCAAATTCACAGGAATTAATAAGTAAGTGCCACGCTCTTCCACACACATCCTCTTCATTTAGAACAGCCATTTGGTCGAAACACTTCAAGTATAAAAGTTATTAAATAATATCCTGTGGGTTTTTTGGAGGCTCATAATGCAATAACACAGGGTGGCAGGGTGGCGCTCTGTCTCCCTCTGATCCCCTAATAATTAAAACATGCGCCATGCACTCACAAGCTGTTGCGGATGAAATGGCAAATTGGATACTGTATTATGCGGTCAGCGAGGGGAAGAAAGCTGGCAAGCAAGACTGCAGAAAGGAGAAGATGGTGCAAACGCAAGCAATCTCTACTTAGAGCCGTGGAGGCTGCTGCAAATATAAAGGCTGCATGTGAAACTGTCAGTAGCCCCTTTTTGACTCCAGCAAACCAAAGGTCACCCACACAAGCTGTACCCCAATTTCTGGGTGAAAATGAGCAGGCTTGCGGGTTGCGCACACTGCTATTATTCTCTCTCGGTTTCCTTGGAGATATATTCCTTGCATTGCTCCATATTCTGAAAGGCTGCATAACTGCAAGTCCTTTTACACACTCTACTAACATGGACTTACATGAAGCTTCAGAAACAGCTGTTTACATCTGTCTGAACATGGCTAAATAATGTCTTTCCGAGTATGGGAATTGTTGCATCAAAGATAATGCTCTATCATGTAGTCAAAGGGGAGGATAATAACAGACTGTCCACCTGCTCATATTATCACTTGATTATGTGACAGCCTGTCACCCTGTAGGGCCGAGTTGAATTCAGTTTCACTTGTTCTGACTGTACATGCTGAAGAAACTCTTTCCATTTCTCTCTCTCTTTTCTTAAATCAAATTGTTAATGACATTCTCTTTCCACTCTTTGCTGCACCACACATCACATTTTACTCATGCTCCTTGGGCGCCACCCATAAGTTCATCCCTTTCAACTTGATTCGATGTATAATTTATGAAGTATTAAGGAGCAGCTTAACCTTTAAGCCCTGTTGTTGACCAATGGCCATTCAAAAACAAGCTTAAGTCCCCGGAGCTGGAAACCCCTGTTATATACAAAAAAGGGTGAATCTGACACCAGTGTAATTGCCGAGAGAGCGCACAAAGGAAGGGCATCACACAACATGGTGTAAACAACCTTTAACCATCATCCATCTACAGCTTATCATGGACATAAAACAGGTTACCAATACCTGTAAGTTAAGTTTTTTTTAATCGACTATATTGTGACAGGGGGCACAAGAAAAAGTGTTAGAAGTCATACTGTATGGGAGATAGTGAGCTATCATCTTACATGGTGGTGCGTCTGCCTGCCTTGAGGGCTAGGTGAGGCTCCCTCTATCTGCAATGGTAGCAGCAGGTGTTCAGTTGACAAACACAGCCTCCTTGTCATTGGCTATAAGGTGACATCCTATAGCCATGATGCCTGTAAACTATCTGGCCAGGCGTGCAGGCAGGGCCCGGCTTACAAAGTGAAACTCAACTCTTTAAGTCCATCTACTCCTAGGCCAGGCGATGACAGTGTGTGTGACACTTCATGTTCATGCCCTACAGTCAAACAGATTACGTCTATTGTCACTTCAGAAGGGTGTGAGCGCATTCAGACGGCGCACTGCATGATATGTAAATGACACTGGTTGAATCTGTCATCCCTTAACCTGCCTATGGGCATATTGCTTCAAAATCAAAACTGCCGCCACTATATGAAATAACAGTTCTTTTTTTACACATTCAGGGCAAGGTAAGAACACAGGGGAATAAAAATAAAAATAGAATACATATAGGCTATGTACAGGCTATGTACCTCCACGTAGGGCACCACTTTGCAGGTGAACTCGCCCAGCAGCCACGACTTGGTCAGCTCGTGGAACACCACCATGGGCAGGCAGAAGAAGATGAGCACGAAATCCCATACGGCCAGGTTGGCGAGAAGCGAGTTGGAGATGCTCTTCATGTAGTAGTTCTGGCACACGATGCACAGGATAGCCACGTTGCCCGCTATGCCCACCAGGAAAATCACCCCGGAGACGCAGGTGATGGCGTAGGCTCCGTAGGTCTCGCTCGTCACCGGATAAAACGGGTTCTTGATCTCGTCCCCGAAGTCCTGCGAGCTCGGGGGCGTGATGGGGGTCGCGTCCCAGGGGTTGTCCTCCCTGAACGTGATGAACTCTGACGTCCTCCTGGTGGTGAAGAGGTCAAAGGGCAGGTCGGTGGAGGTGAGGGCCGCCGGCTTGGGCAGGGGTTCCCATGGAGACGACGCGTGAGTCTGGGCCAAGACAACTGAGGAGCCTTTGTTGAGCCGGTTTCTCCCCCTCCTCGAGGCTTTCTTCTGCTCGTCTTTTGTGCCTCTCTTGTGCCTGTCAGTGTCGCTCTCCTCGGGACCCCCTCCTCCTCCAACTCCGTCTCCCCGGCCCATTGACGAAGGCTTAGCCGCATTGTAGTGTCCACCTGCCGGCGTCCCCGTACTACTACTGACAGCGCCATTCAACTTTATCCTCTTATTGTGATGGCGCGTCGGGGCCCCCCAATGCGAGACACTAGCGCCGTTGTTGGGATTCTCCACGGGTGTCACTACCACTGTCCTGCTGAAGTCGCGCTTGTTATTGTTGTGTCCCATTCGCAACGTTTCGTCCGCAATTAGCCTCTGCCAGGAGGGGTGAGTGGAGTTAAGGGTCCCTCCTCGGGTGATAGCTGAGGACGCACCTGTGGCGTAGCCCGGCGAGAGCGCACGGTCCCGGGCTTTGTTTTGGTGACTCTCCCGGAGCGACCCGTGGAAAGTCCTGTCAGAGTGTGCGCCAACTGCGTCGCCGTCCTCTCTACTTCGTACTTCTCCATTGCTGTTTCTCAGAGACAACAACACATGCGTGTGGGCTAGTAACAGGAATAGCGTCCTAGGCGGCAGAATCTGCATGGTCCAAGAATGATTGAGCGCAGGTTTTTTTTTAATCCTCACAAGTGCATCCTCATAGTTTACCGCTGTATAGTGGCAGCACCGGGTCACTCATTCTCCCATTCAGTCAACACCCATGTTGCAAAGAGTGGCCAATGCAAGAGAGGGGATAGTAGCTCACGGCTTCAAGTGAACATACGCATGCATGATGCGAGCTCTGCAAACTTCAAAGTTATATCCCAATGTGTCTCTTCTCGCAGTGCACTCACTATGCAGTAGTCTCCAATTCGCTGCCTCGCCTCCTCCCTCCCTCCCCGTTCCGAGTTACACCCGTTTCCAAAGTATTGGCATCAGCTTTAAGGAGAGCAGGACAGCGGATCAGGTCCCGAGAGCAGCAAGGAAATTATGGAAGAGAGGGGAATACTGCATATCCACGCACGCAATCAGCACAGCATTTCAGTTTTCATCTGTGTGCATGGGGCAATCGCATCCAAATAAGACTCTCTCTCTCGCTGTCTCTCTCTCTCGCTCACTATGCCAGTGCGTTAGTTTTAGTGGGTTGGGTCGGCTGGCAGCAGCAGCAGCAACGTCAATGCGGTGCAGTCCGGGTAAAGCCCACTACGTTGTGATTCACGGGAGTAGAGAGAGAGAGAGAGGAGAGAAAGTGACAGAAAAAGAGAAAAAGGAGGGGTGGAGGAGATCGGTCTGTCTCTTCCTCCTCCTCCTCTCTTCACGTCCAGCGTCTCAACTCCTCTGCTTTTTTCTCCGCGCGCTGGAAGAACATTGACTCCCCCGGCGGCTAACCCCGATCTGTCACTCCACATCCATCACCAATGGAGCAGCCAGACTATACGGCTGCTATAGCCCCCCCAACCCTCCCGGCAGACGAGCAAGCCACAGTCACTGCCAGCCACGCCCGGCGGACGTGCTAACACATACATCACCCATGCAGCGTTTAATTTTTACGCACAGGCTGGCACTGTGATTTCTATAATCGCACTTATATTGGGCACACATTCAAGCAGACGTAGTTTAATGTGTTCAAAAGGCATATTTTTATTTGTGTTGAGAAAACCAATAATTTCAGACTAAGCCTTACACCCAAGATCCTTTGATTCATTATTCATGGTATTTAAGATTTTCCTGCTGCAATGTTACAACTAGAAATACCCCCTCCCCTCCCCCAAATAAATAAATACAATTAATATAAAAAATAAACTCCTATTTGCTCTGACAGATCTTAACCTTTATCCCGTCCCAGTGTCCTTGTCCAGCCATACAGGCCCACACTGAATCATTCATGACCAACCCCATGCATTCTCACTTCTGAAAGGGATCTTCATCTGGTTTCCCCTATAGCTGTAGGGGATATAGACATTGATTTTGACGTGTTCTACAGATGCATGCATTAATAATTGTACCATATCTCCATAAAATCCACTCTTCCATTTTAAAAGGGCACATAAAGTCACGTGAAAGAACGATCAAGAAGACATTTCACCTAATCCTTAATGCTGTTCAGACTATATTTAAAGTATACACTAAAATAGGAAAGTTATAAGTAAGGTAAAAAGTAAAAAATAATAAACTGTAAGGAAAAATGGTTCATAAAGAAAGTTAAACATGAATAGTAAAATGGTTAAAATAGAAAGCTGAAAGTAACCAGTTGAAACTGTTTGCTTATAGTGATAATAATGGGTCAAAAGTTCAAATAGTTGGCTTAAAGTTTAGATAGATAAATAATGGCAGTGTCGATGAGTTTATCAGACAGGTCTGTGGGTGTATGTCTGACTGAAAAGATCAGCAACCACTGCTGTGGCGTATTCATGGTTATGTGACTTCAGTGATTAAATACTTCACACACACAAACATACACACACGCACGCACACACACACACACACAAACATACACACACGCACGCACACACACACACACACAGACAGACTGAGATGAAAGCCTCTACTGTATGTCCAGTAGTTCAGTCAATACTTCAAGGGACTCTCAGGACCAAATTAATTGAGCACATTATATCACAAGTGCTCTAAGTACCGTAAGCGGATCTTTCACTGTGCTATAGTCTCAGACAACATATACTGCAGTATTACCCATGTGGGGAGAAGGAAAGGAAAGTTCAAGCATGTGGTTATGAACACATAGAAATACTAACATAATCGCAGAAATACCTACTCCTGTATCTTTTCCAAAGGGGTATTCAGGTACTGAGAGAGACAGCGGGAGGGGAGAGTGAATTGGCGGACACAGCGGACATCTAGCTGGTGACCTTCTACATCAAATAGGTGATTGGAGCCAATTCCAACTTCCAACCAGGGATCCGCACGCACGCACGCACACACGTTTCTGACAGCCAAATTTCAGTAGGGGGAGAACACTGAAGATAGATGGCTCAAGTTGGGAAAGCCAGCTTTTAGCTTCAGTGCCCCCGACTCCTGGAACAACTTACAGCAACAAATTAAACTTAATACATTCATATCCTTTGGCCAATTTAAACAGACTATCTTGGATCTGCCAAACTCTACTTGTAACTGTTTTAATTAGGCTATATTGTACTTTATTCCTTTTAATTGCTGCCACTCTTCACCACTTTGTAAATGTTTCAATTGTTTTTTTTCTCTTCTCTTCACTTGTTGTGTATTTGATGTATTTGCATTGAATATTTTGTATGTATTGTTGTTTTGAATTTGTTTTGACTCGACATCATTGAAAATGAGGGTCACCCCTCAATTGGTCTCTCGAGGATAAATAAAAGTTAAATGAAAGTTGCTCCTGCCAACATCTTCATCTATGACAGTAAGAAGTTCTAAATTTAAAGTAGCACAACATTCCCAGGATGCCTTGAGTATATTGAATTTACTGATTTGTTTTTCCAATTGCTATAATGTAAGGGTCAAAACCGAAATGTCTCATTGTCAAAACTCACACACTGAGCAAAACAGAAGTCTGTGTGGACCAAACTGTGAATTGTTTTTCATCACATTTGCACACAATGCATTCAATGACCACATTTCTCATTCATACTCCACCATCTGCAAGCATTCACAGCACATTTTTCAAATGCTAACAATTGAAATGCCTACGGTTGAAAACAAATTCAAAACAGATGGCCAATTTGTGTGCATCTCTGCAGTGCCCATATTGAATATAATAATATATAGTATTTAATTGTAAATATTCTGCCAAGGTTTTTATTACACTCAACAAAAATATAAACGCAACACTTTTGTTTTTGCTCCCATTTTTCATGAGATGGACTTAAAGATCTAAAATTCATTCCAGATACACAATTGTACCATTTCTCTCAAACATTGTTCACAAATCTGTCTAAATGTGTGATAGTGAGCACTTCTGCTTTGCTGAGATAATCCATCCCATCTCACAGGTGTGCCACATCAAGATGCTGATCTGACATCATGATTAGTGCATAGGTGTGCCTTAGACTGTCCACAATTAAAGGCCACCCTGAAATGTGCATTTTTTTTGCTTTATTGGGGGTCTGGTGACTAAGAACCAGTCAGTATCTGGTGTGACCACCATTTGCCTCATGCAGTGTAACACATCTTCTTTGCATAGAGTTTATCAGATTGTCAATTGTGGCCTGTGGAATGTTGGTTCACTCCTCTTCAATGGCTGTGCGAAGTTGCTGGAGACGGCTTATGGTGGAGAAATGAACATTCAATGCACGAGCAACAGATCTGGTTGACATACCTGCTGTCAGCATGCCAATTGCACGCTCCCTCAATGCTTGTGGCATCGGTGGCATTTTGCAGTGAGACAAAACTGCACAATTCAGGGTGGCCTTTTATTGTGGACAGTCTAAGGCACACCTGTGCACTAATCATGATGTCAGATCAGCATCTTGATGTGGCACACCTGTGAGGTGGGATGGATTATCTCAGCAAAGCAGAAGTGCTCACTATCACACATTTAGACAGATTTGTGAACAATGTTTGAGAGAAATGGTACAATTGTGTATCTGGAATGAAATTTAGATCTTTAAGTCCATCTCATGAAAAATTGGAGCAAAAACAAAAGTGTTGCGTTTATATTTTTGTTGAGTGTAATAAAAACCTTGGCAGAATATTTACAATTAAATACTATTGGAATTGATTTTGTTTGAAACATGGATCAACGCATGCAGACAGGTTGGACAGAGACGCCTGGAGCACAAAAATACCAAGATAGGTGGTCTCTGATGAGATAAGGGCCACAGTTATTGACCATGTTGTAAACCATGGTGTAATGGTAACGTGGGAATGGGAACAGGTCTCCCTTGCAAAAGAGTCTGCGGTCTCAATGGGATTTACCTGTATAAATAAAGATAAAAAAAGGGGTAATCTAGTAAAGGTAATCTGCATTTGCATTAATAATATGAATTTTCAAGCAAAACAGCAGGTGAGGTATTAGAACTATTGCAGTACAATAAAATATATCTTACTGTGTGCACATTCTGACATTTTGAAATATATTGTTTTGTGTTTGCAAAAGTCCTAGAGAAACATACAATCGGGATAAAGCAGTTGTACACTGTAGATTTGGTCAATATACATAGAGGGTCTATAGACAGCTATGCATAATGTTACAAGTACCTTATTAAAACACTTTGGACTTACTGTATTGTAAAGAGTAATGGAGATGGAAGCAATGCAATCTATGTATTTGGTTACTTGGTTTTGAAAAATATTAATATAAATAAGGCATATTTTAGCAAATTGCTTTCTGCAATTCCATTATAAAACACTGAACAAATTCATTCAAATTTCAAAGACAGGTTTTCATAGTTTCTGGTGTGGTCCTTCTTTCAAAGTATATGTGATATGAGTGACTAGTAATGCTTTCAGAGTGAGGATTGTTGCCTGTGTTATGGTCAAACAAGCTTATTTGAAGGACACATTTGAAGTGTTTCAAGAGGTTTGGAGGTGAGATGAAGTGTTTGGCCTAGATGCATGTTTGTTATGCAGACTGAATGGTAGCAATTGAAAAAAAACTGCAACTCATGTTGGTTGTTTGGAGACAGCATTTGAATTGGGGGGGGGGGGGGGCACTTATCATGCACTTCTGCCTCTTTACTTTTCTTTGCAAAGTGACTGTGTCCAATGACTCTCACGCATGGTCACATTTGAATTAAAACATTTGATTCTTTTTTCCGTCTCTTGATTTAAAAACAAGTTATTTAATTGTGAGCCAATCCCGGCAAGGCTAATCTCTCAGTAAATAATCAGCACACATTGGGGCCTCACAGGTTAAGTCTCTCAAAATTACAATGAGTATCTGACATTGAAAATACAGCCAGAGCAAACATTATGAATCAGATGGAAGGCACGGGGCAACACTTCATATGTAATTATCATGTCTATTGTGTGTGTGGTCCATCGAGACTCGGCTGAGTTGGCGTGTGTGGGTGGAGATAAAGAAGAGAGGTTCTCCCGTGGACCTACTCGTGCATGAAAACACTCAACGGCTCAGACACAGGAGGACATCAAGGGCACACACCATGCGAGTGAGTGCACACTAAACAGCAGGGCACAGGCACACACACACACACACACACACACACACACACACACACACACACACACACACACACACACACACAGACACAGAAAAGTGAAGAGTCTTTAGGTTAGTAGGGCATGCAGGCAGCAAGAAGAACATGCAAGAGTAATGAACATTTCATGGATTTAGCTATACACACTAAATTATGCACACACAAATACAAAAAAACACTGATGCAATATGAATTGAGTGAGATTCAGAGACACAGAAACACACACACACACACACACACACACACACACACACACACACACACACACACACACACACACACACAGAAGATCCCCATCCCCACACGCTAAACAAAACCGACTACAGACCCACGCAAACAAACCCACGAGCCTATGGTGCATATGAGGCAGTCAGTTTGATTCAATCTGATCACAGCGCAGGTGGGGAAATTGTTTCCATATACTTTCACTCGTGTTCCTTATTTGCACCTCCGCCTCCCTGTTGTCTGGTCTTGTGAAAGTTAATTTGTAAATTCCTCAAAACAAGGACATGCATTTGTATTAATCAACTAGTGTGTAGCTGTTGTCTTCATGGACTAAACAGAGAATATTTTACCAAAACTGCAATACAATCTGTTTGAATTCCTGAGCTATTTTCATTTCCCAGCATTTGACATTGAAGGCCATGTCAACAAGACTTGTAGATTTATGCTTGCGTTCCACTCCGATCTGATTACATATTCATTTAATCTGCTGTGGTGTCCAGCGCACAACCCTTCCCGCTCTGTCCCTTTATGATGCATGCCATTACCTCCCCATAGTGTCAGCACATCTACAGGAGGCTCTCAGTGATGGATGCTGTCTGCCAGGCTGCAGGCATGATATAAAAACACATGACTCAAGACTGGCTCAGCACATGCCAACACACATAGCCCAATGCTGCCATCTGGTGGTAGGTGAAGGCAACATCTGAACAGTTCTATTCGAGCATCATCACGTGATATTTCTCCCAATATGCTAGCTGGCTAGTTATATTGTCTTCTTTTCTTCCGCTCTCTTTTTCATGGATATAATTTTTGGGCAAAATATCTTTCCCCAAAATCTATATTCATTTCTTGACTCGTTGTTATTGGCTGTCATAACATCCTCCCCTCCCCCCCCCTCTTTTTTTTACTCCATCTTATCCCAGCTGTGATTAAGAGCAATTCTTCTTAAGAATTCATGGGGGAGTCGAGTGGAAACAAAGAAGCACTTGACCTCTTGAACGCGCCATTTCATTTTCCAACATCACATTTTCCAACATCACATTCGCAGCAGCATCCTAAAGGAGGGAAACAAATGATAAAGGGTAAAGGCTAGAAAGTTAGGTAGGTAGGTATTGTAGATACATTGTTTTGGTCAAATGCAATTGTAAGTGTTTTTCATGCTTTCAAATTAGAAATGTAAGGGACAAGAAGACCAATTTCAATTTAATCTATGTGTGTCCAGCAAATTAATAACTCTATGGGGTCAAACTATATCAGACCTAATTCAACTTGTTAGGAGTATGCTGTTATTTTCTATGTTCTCGATTAGACTTTTTAATACAATTTGCAGGGTGTTTGATGAATTTCACGATCAAACCTGCGTTCATTGTGTTTTCGATTAAGTGCAAGACAAATTGAACCTTGGGGACAAAACATTAAAGTTGAAGTTGATGGTAGAATGGAGAATTTTTGTCTCACTTCAGACAGCGATTAGTTCTCAGTTTCTCCCTACCACCAGTCACTGATCTAGGAGCAATACTTTGACATCCATATCTTCAAGTTAGTCTCTATTCCATCTAACATTTCCTTTATGCAAAACCAAGGGAGATTTTTTCCCTAAACAAGTTTCACAACATAAATCACTCTTGGCACCACTTGGTGGATTGGGATGTTGGTGCCAGCGGGAGGGTGGAGGTTGAGTGCTAGCATCAGCATATTGAGCAGAATGCTGTATCTGATCGGGTTAACAAAGATGCATGCCATCTGGATAAAAGTGAAGTTTGGCATAATTGGGTGATTGTGAATCCGGATGGAGTTACTCCTAAAATTTTAAAGCTATATTGCGTGACTTCTGACACTCCCATGAGGAATTCTGAGTACTTACAACAACACTGTCGGTGCATCTACATGAGGTTAGTCTTTAGTGATCGCACATGGATTTGATACCTTCTACTGTACATCCAGGTTTTTTCTTGGCAGTAGACAGTCAACAACTGAAAAAATTCTTTGGGCAGTGTTCGGGATTTATCTGAGCTCCTGCGCCAGTGTCGGGTGCGGCACAGGTTTGTGAACGCCGCGCCATACTGAAAAATACACAGAAAATTGTTGAGCTAATAGACTTCAACAACTTTGTGTCAACTCATTTGGCAATGGCTTGAATGAATGTAGCCAACATTAATTTATAAAAATTAGTTACACAATAGCTTTAAGCTCAGTGTGCAATACTGAGAAGAAGCAATAAAGTATGTGACTGAACTTATTTGGAGCAATGTGCGGTTAAGTAGAAGATCTATACCAAACAGACAGAGGAAGCACTTTGGAAACACTAATTTAAACTAAAAAAAGTTCTGCAAAATGAGGTATTGAGTGTGGATGAGCGTAACTGGCGGAGTGGTTAGGTGTTAGAGGTGATGGGGTTGTGACAGTCTTTTGTATAGAGATTTATAATAAATTGGCTGAACACACAGACCTAGGTAATGACATTGGCTTTGGTGGTTGACAGTGTGTTATCAACCTTTTACTTCTCGAGGTGGGCTGAAGGAAACTGATGAGAACTCCAAAGTGCTTTAAGGAGCTTCTTAATCATCCGATGCCACAGGATGGCACTGAAAACAGAGCAGAAATCAATGAGAGGTGGTCTGCTATAGAGAGTGTCTAAGTGTTGTGATTGCAGGCGACAGGCCACTGCTTCATCTGGGCTTCTTTTCTTCTCTTGGGAGTAAACTGGAGTGGTTCAAGGAGTTTGGTGACAGCTAGTGAAATTCTGACCAAAGCAACTTTCATTTGGATGATACGTTTTTTTTATTTTGCTAAGATGTTCTCTTTAGTATTCCTTTTACTTCTTGATTTATATCTATTAGTGTTTCCCCCGCTGCTGAGTGAACGTGCGCCGCTGCTATAAAAATCCTTCTCCTCCGCATTTTTTTTTTTTTGGTACGTAGCTCCTTTTAGAAAATGGGCAGCGCGTCACGTAAATTGCGCAGCACGCGGCATATCATCACGTAGCCAACATCAAAGAAGAAAAATATCCAAACACCGAGTGTGGCAGTTGTTGGCAGTAGTAGCGTACACGGTTGCAAAGTTATGTTGATTCTAGCAGCGAGTGAAGCGGAAGAGCGAATAAAGAATGAAAGAGAGAGGGAGAGACAGACACAGAGAGAGAGAGAGAGTAAGTTTCTAAAATGTGTCCACCAGTGTTAAAAACCCTCTGAGCCCTATTGTAATTTTATTTTATTTTATCTAGGCTATGAACTGCAACCTCCATGCCATTTTTCCTCTAGTAGACTACATTGTGTGTGTGTGTGTGTGTGTGTGTGTGTGTGTGTGTGTGTGTGTGTGTGTGTGTGTGGGGGGGGGGGGGGGGGGGGGTATTTTCGGGAACTTTGAAAAATGAATCCATACTGTTAGATACGATGTTGTTTTTTATTGCCATATAAAATCCGTTTTCATCGCGTATTTTAGTTAGGGATTTATGCTAATCGCCTGTAAGCATGTGGTCATTAGCATAAATGCAGGGAAAAAGCCTATGGACTTTTTAAAAGAGCATGAATAGTTTCTATTATATATAACCTATATTTATTTTATCATTTTCTCATCACTTTTTGACTCCCAAGACTAAGAAGAAGTGTTTTAAGCAATAACAAGCTTAATCAATGTGCCTTTTTGTGTCATATCAATAAATAATTGTGAGATATTTTTTGCTTTTTTTACTGTCTAATTGATAATTTCCTACATTCAAACGACATCACTGCAGCACACATATTCTGATAATCCAGGTTGTGACCCAAATAAATGATAGCTTGACAGCTATGCATTATAGGGGTGATGAATGCAATCTTGATAAGAGAATAAATCCAGGCGAACCAAAACATCTCAAAAATGGCTAAGGGCTCAGAGGTTAAAAGGCTGGTACAAGCTCTTAAGGGATGCACTGTGCACAATGTATATATACATAGTTAAATAATATATATTACATTTGCAGATGAGTCTAAAAAGCTGCGTGATTAGAAAAAGAAAGGCAGACGGGGACAATGGAGGAGCTGAGGTTAGTAAAGCAAATTAGGGAAGCAAACTTTCAAGCTAATGAGAATTTTCTTTTGGATTTGAATGCATAATGCAAGGTGATATTATTTGAACATTACAAATACATGTATATAGTGTAATTTGAAGGAAACAAATAAGATTTCTAGCATTTCTTACTTGTTGTTTAAAGGCCTTTAAGTGCTCAAGTTTATTACAGAAAATACAGGTAGACCAAGTAAGGGAGGAAAGAGAAGTGAGAGAGAAGCAAGGAGAACAAGAGAGAGAGGGTGCAGTGGTAGATCCTGAACAAGGAGAGGGACAAGGAGAATTAAATGCTCCCAGGCTGGATGTAGCCTTTGTGGATGAGCAAAAACTTCACAGTTCTCCGTCTGTTGTCTTCTTTGTCCTCATCCTCCTGCAACTCTCTCTTGTTCTCTTCCCCTGACTCTCACTGTCTCACAAAGGAGCTCAGCTCACCTAAGGTCTATTTGTAGTGCTAAGGCTCACACTGATTGGTATTCAATTAGCTTTATTTTTTATTTTTCATGTGTGTGAGTCTGTGTTCTTTTCAAATTTTAGTTGTGTTTTGCCCATTTTAGCAGAAGATTTAATTTTTGACCAATGTGTCTTATGTAAAAAACTGTGTGTATTGTTTTGAAAGAAGTGTGTTGGAGAATTTCAAACACAGTGGAAAGCACTTATTGTGTTTGTAGGGTTGGTGCTTTTGTTTAGGGCATGGTTACAAAAGTCTGAGGTTGTGATGCTTTGGGCATAGCAACCACGTTTAGTGTTTAAGCATTAGGCAAAAATCTGTAAATAAATTGTGCAAATTATGTTTGCGTTGTGGCATTTTTTGTTTAAATATTAATTTCTATACAAAAATGTCAATCTGTAAATGAAGACACAAAAGGCAAAGTTACAACACCAATAATCCTATCTACAGTAATACACAGGACTGTTTGAATAGGATTTAAGTGCATATTCTCCTCTCAAAGTGCACCAGATTCGTGAATTTCAATGTAAAGGGTACAAAAAAAAAATCGGACCCTCCTAGAGGGTTTGGGGACCACAGCACCGCTGCTGAAAAAAATCCTGCTGGAAACACTGATGACCTTTATAACGATTCTTTTAATCAGACCCTTTTTGAATTAATAATTGTTTTCCAGAATCGTGTTTCGAGGTTCACAGTTTGAAACATAAAAATGTTACCGTCACATATAGGAAACACTACATTGAGAGATTTTTTTGAACAAATGCATATATTTTTTCTCTCCAAAATGACTGATATATAAGGTGCAATGTTATAAGCAAATATACTGTAAATCATTTTTTTTTAGTTTTCATAAAGAGGACATAAACAAAAATATCCAGAAATTTTAATTTATTTTTTGACACCAACCATTTTTCTATAGTATTTAAATGTCGCGAATATTGGAAACAAGTTTTTATGAAGATTAGTCTTGCTTAAACAAAATATTAATTGCTGTAATAAATCGACTACTTTTTTGGCTTGTGTTTCAATATGGCACTTTTTTTTTTTTTTTTTTTATTTGATTAGGACAGTGCATATTAATCAACATGTCAGCAAAGCATCAATGTAAATATGCCGGAGGTAGCATAAATGCTCATTCGCATCTGTAGTCCTAAGGCAAGTCATAATACAATACATCAATATACAGCTACATGAAACAATTTTACACAGTTAATTCACAACTAGCTAAAATACAGTTTTACACTGACACCCAATCAGTATAGGCCGTTAGAAAAGACAAAAGAAACAAAACAACATCAGGAAGAAAAGAAGAGAAAAAAAAAGTTATGCATGAGAACAGGTCTGGCTTGCTACTAACCACTCTTTGAGGGTCTTTTTAAAGGTGGTGTAGGTGGTACAGTCTCTGACTTGAGCTGGTAATTCATTCCAGGACTGTGTTCCTCTAATGGACAGGACCATTTGGCCAAATTTGGTCCTGCGCCGTTGTATTTCAGTCACCTCTAGTTATTGCCCTGGTGTTTACTCTAGGGGATTTTTTCTTTATGTAGTTCTGTAGTGGTGGAGGGGCTAGACCGTTTAAAACCTTATAAATTAAACAAACATCCAAAAACTGTTGAAAACTATCAAGGTCCATGATTTTATGCTTATTAACAATTTTACAAAAGTGGTAGGATATGGGTTTTTTGTCTAGTATTTTAAGTGTTCTTTTGAATAGAGATTTGATTGGTTTAAGGGTGGTCTCAGATGTGTGTGACCATGTTGTATAACAGTACGAGATATGGGCAAAAATCAATGCATGCATATAAGTCTTTGCCGTCTCCATGGTCAGGAAAGGTCTTATATGCTTGAAGTTGGATAAATTAAATGTAATTGTATTTCTAACCTTCTTAACATGCCGCTCAAAGTTCAGACCAGAATCAAAAATGACCCCAAGGTACTTAAAATGATCAACAACTTCAAGCCTCTCTCCACCCACCATGACAGAAGGTTGCTGTCCGTCTGTTGGCCGTCGAGAGAACAACATACAAACTGTTTTCCTTATATTCAAATGCAGACAGCAGCTCTGGAGCCAATGGGACACTGGTACCATAGCTCCTGAAAGCATTGCAGCAGCTTCTTGAATAGAGCTGGCATGGCAGTACAATACAGCGTCATCAGCATATAGTTACATATTAATATTTCTACAGACATCTGGTAAATCATTGACATACAGGCTGAATAAAACAGGGCCCAATATCGAGCCCTGTGGTACACCAGCAGTACATGTGAGGTATGAAGACAGAGAATCACCAATTTGAACTGCCTGTTTTCTGTCCGACAGGTATGATTTCATCCAACAGAGGGCATTATTTGAGAAATTAAAATTAGTTAATTTAGCAATAAGAAAGTCATGATTAATGGTGTCAAAAGCACGCTTTAGATCCAAAAATACCGCAGCTACAAAGCCGCCCTGATCCAGCAGATTTTTTAAGTTTTCTAGGAAGTAGCAAGTAGCCGTCTCTGTTGAATGAAATTTCCTGAACCCAAACTGCATTGGATTAAGAGTGGCATAGTCATTATTTAAGTGTTCTGTCAGATTTTTGACGACCCATTTCTCAGCTACTTTTGAAATTATTGGTAAAATACTTATTGGCCGATAATTCTCAGATTTCGTCTTGTCCCCAGCCTTAAAGACTGGGGTGACCCTAGCAATCTTCCATGTTGATGGTACCATTCCTTGTTTTATGGAAAGATTCACAAGATGTGCAATTGGGTCAGCAAGAGCCTCTTTATGGGTCTTCAAAAAGTCACTAGTAAGACCATATGTATCTCTCGCCTTTGAATTTTTTAGAGATGAGATTGTTCTTATTACCTCTGGGACAGATATTTCTTCTATGTTAAATATTGGCTTGCTTGCATCAACAGGATTGTGAGGAATCTGTGTGCGTTTAAAGTGCTTTGTCAGTTCCTCAGCTGAGCTAATGAAAAATCTGTTGAGTTCATTTACAATGGTGTCTAGATTGTTAATTAGCTCACCATTTACCTGGAGTTGTAAATCACTCAGATAGTTAGACTTGTCCCGCCTTAATAATTTATTTAGATTATTCCATATTAGCTTTCCATTGCCATTTGCCCGTTTTATTGTCTCAATAAAGTATTCTGCTTTCGATTTGCGAGTCATCCTTAAGACTTTATTTCGTAGTGATGTAAAAATTTGTCTGTCACTCGCAGTTCTTGTTTTTAGAGATTGCTTTAAGGCATTATCTCTGTTTTTCATTAATTTTATAATTTCGTTGTTCACCCAGTGCAGATCATTTTTTTGTTGCTTGGATTTACCTTTTTTTGTAAAGTGTGTTACAATATCATCTATTTTTTTAATGAAGCCATCTGAGCAAGTCTCAATATCATTATGTTCTAGAATATTAGTCCAGTCTACCTTTTGGATTTCCTCTTTCAGGACTTGTTGCTGGCTTTTGGGCATGAAATAATATTGTTGTCCTCTATTGGATACCATTTGGTGCTTCATCTTTATTTTCCTCAAGCACAGGATAAAATTGTGATCTGACAAGCCAGATAATAGATTAAAAGTTTTGGAAATTCTTTCAGGCTTATTAGTAAATATTAGGTCAATTGTTGTATTTGACGTGTTTGTTATTCTTGTCGGTCCTTTTATAATTTGCGTCAAGTTGTACTTGTCTTATCTGATTTGATGTCCCAGTTTATGTTAAAATCGCCAAGAAGGATGATTTCCTTTTGGGAGCTGCAATGATTTAAAATTGTCTTAAGATGGTCATAAAATACATCCTTTGCTGAAGGAGGTCGATACACACAAATTACAGTAAAAGACATTGCAGAACAAAGTGATATATTTAGACCAATACACTCAACATTAACTTCTTTAGGCCACTGTATTATTTCACATTTAAACTTGTCTTTGAAATAGATTAATATTCCCCCTCCTCGCCCTATTCCCCTGTCTTTTCGAAATACATTATAACCTGGGATACAGATAGCTGCTGTAGATGATGCTTGTGTCAACCAACTTTCAGATATTCCAAGTAGGGGAAGGTGGGGTGATTTGTGCAACTTTTTACTCAAAGTGATTTTAAAGTGAGGCCTTGACAGTTATGTCTCCAACTCAAATATGTACATATATTTCAGGATGTTGTGCATCCCTGGCAATAAAAACTTTGGATCTGGAATAAACTGTTTAAGAAATATAGCTTTCGGAAAAAAAGTTGTCTTGATGGAAAATCACCCCACTACGTGGGGTGATTTGTGCGTCATTGTGTCACAATGACAAAGTCACCATCATCATCTTTCTGGCCATCTGAACTCTCATCAGTGGTGTCGTTAAGTGGAATTGAGATGTCACTCTCTTCTGAGCTACTGTAGACAATCACTTTCTTTTGGTGACCAGCGTATACAGCCATGCCACTGGCACAACTCTCAGAAATGTACTTTGCACTAGTTGCTCCGTGCTTGTGGAACCAACTGCCACCTGACAAATGTGATTCCCCCTGCATTTCTGCCTTTAAATCAAGGCTCAAAACCCATATGTACACCCTGGTGTTTCCTCCCCATTAACTATCTTACCTCTGCACTACTATCTGTGTTTATGTGGATGTATGGGCTTTACGTCTTTTATTTTGGTTATTGTTATTGTACCTTCATTGTTTACCTACTGAATGCACTATGTACAGCACTTTGGACAGTGCAAACTGTCATAAATGTGCTTTTATAAATACATTTTACTTACTTACTTACTTACTTATAACTCACCCAGGCCCTTGCGCACAAATCACCCCATCCCCAGAATTTTGGATAATAGGCATGATGCAGCAATTTAGGGTTGACATTGTGCTAACTATATAGACTCAAAGTGTAGCATACCAAAGCACTAAACATGTGTCAAATGTTTTCAAACGTGTCTATAATTGTTCAGACACAATAATCAAAAAACCTTGATCATGGAAATTTTACTTTGAAAGGCAAAACACAGTTTTTTGAGCTTAAATGTGCTTATATCTTATTCCTTGTGTCTCCCTTCTTTACAGGATGAGTCAAATGGATGGCTCTTCTTAAATATGTGGTCACATTTCCAATTTCTTCCACGGTTTTCTAGAAACAAGGGGTTTTGCATCTTCCAAAATGCACAAATCACCCCATCTTCCCCTATATCAATGTTAGAGTCACTCAATAAATGTTCCATTTGCTCTGTTTTGTTAACAATGCTGCGAATGTTAATAGGCCCCAGTAGAATTCCACTTGGTTTGGATCTTGACTCCCAAATGGTTTTGGCATTATTAAGAGTTTTAAAGAAATGTATTTTATGTTGCTTCTTAATTGCCGGATTTAGTGAATTTAGTTTTTTCTTTGTTAGATGAGTTACCTGAGGTTGTAGCACACGTGGACAATCTCCATGTTGTGGTGGTTGTTGCTCATTTTGGCCAGATAGAGATGGAGAAAGCCTGACCTGGTGTGGTGGAAGATGTGGTGAAGGCCTGGTCTGGTGTAGCTGTGGCTCAGCTAGCAGTGGTGGTGACCCAGCTGGTGGTGGTGAGAGCCTGGCCTGGTGTGATGGTTGCACAGCTAGCAGTGGTGGTAGAGACCCAGCTAGCTGTGGTGGAGGCCCAGATAGCTGTGGTTGAGGCTCAGCTAGCAGTGATGGTAGCCCAGCTAGTTGTGGTGGTGGCCCGGCTAACTGTGGTTGAGGCCCAGCTAGCTGTGGTTGAGGCCCAGTTAGCAACGATGGTAGCCTAGCTAGCAGTGATGGTAGAGGCCTGGTTAGCAGTGGAGGAAGCCAAGCTAACAATGGTGTTAACCCAGTTAGCAATAATGGTAGCCCAGCTAGCAGTGGTGGTAGAGGCCTGGTTAACAATGATGGTAGCCCAGCTAGCAGTGGTGGGGAGGCCAAGCTAACAATGGTGTAAACCCAGTTAGCAATGATGGTGGCACAGCTAGCAGTGGTGGTAGAGGCCTGGTTAGCAGTGGTGGTGGTGGCTTTGCCAGCAGTTGCAGTTAGCAGTTGTAGTGGTGCAGTTGTGGTGGAGGCCCGGCTAGCAGTGGTGGTGGAGGCCCGGCTAGCGATGGTGGTGGCCCAGCTGGTGGTGGTGGGAGCCTGGCCTGGTATGATGGTAGTCCAGTTAGCAATGGTAGAGGCCCAGCTGGCTGCAGTGGTGGCCCAGTTAGTAGTGGTGGTAGCCCAGTTAGCAGTGGTGAAAGCCCAACTAGCAGTGGCTGTAGCCCATCCAGAAAATCAGAACAAAGGGACTGAGGCCCAGGGTTTACTTCAACATCACCAGCCAGGAGCAGTATCATCAAGAGATGAACAATCCCCATAAAGGAACTAGTTGTAACCGATTGTTCTTCTTTACCTGGGGGTAGCCTGGCATGGCCATAGTCCAATACTCTTGTGTACAAAGCATGTTGGCTCCATTTGGCTGGAAGTAGGGTCAAATCATCCCTTTTCCTTGGATACATCAGACTCAGAAGAAGATATAGAGTTACAAAGACGATAGACAGACCCGTTGATGGCAAAATCCGAGGTCCTTTTTTGTATTTACAGGACTTTTGGCGCAAACCCACAGGACCTGCCAAACTGTGTGGCTGCTCCTCGGGAGCCATCTTGGAATCATCTTGTGCACTATAAATGTATGGGGGGAAAAATACAGTAGGCCAAGAGTTTATTAATGATGCCATGCCTCTATGAAGTCCAATATTTTTCCAGACATTGAAATGTTTCAGAGGTGACATTTCTCGGACCTGAGGTCACTATGTGCCTCATTCCAACCACCTGATGCTCTTGCTTTTGTCTTTTCACCCTCCCTGCTGCCTCAGTTCCGCCTGACAGTGCAGGATAAAAGGACAGTTTTTTCGTTCAAATTCAACAAAGCACAGATGGTGGAGATTTCATACACTGCCTATTTAAAAACACAGTGGGAATACCATTTCATCTTGCTCATGCGGAGAAAGTAAACAGAAGCGCCAAATGCAACCCAATTCTTTATCTCGGGCGTATTTAGGTTTCTAGGCAGTTTCACAAAAGTTCAATTTATTCCGGTCCATGAGAGAGAGAGAGAGAGAGAGAGAGAGAGAGAGAGAGAGAATACACTTTTGCATTAAGTTTGTGCTGTGTCATATTGCCTATTGCATGATTATGGTGTCTTTAAACTACCTGTGTGCAGTTCCTCGGTTGGTCAGCAGGTGTCACTATGTAACAAAAGGATAACAAGAAAGAAAGAGAGCAGAGGATGGAGTCATTTCTAGATTAAAACATTCAGCACAGAGCTTGGTCATCTGTTTTCTACCTAATCATTGCTAAATATTGCAGATCGGGATGCGTACACTATTATTTTTTTTTCAATGTTGTCGGTGATGGCTCCATTAAATGCCTACCCTGGATGGAGACAGAGAAAAAAATGAAATCAGTTAGGTGTTATGGATCAAGTGATATAACTTCTCTGGACATATGGCTCTGCTATTAAGGGGCTGTTCCCAAGTGTGTGCTCTATGTGAGTCTTTGTTCATGCTGTGCATATTTGATTCTTGTATGTGTCCATCGTTATATGACTGTGTGTGTGTGTATGGCTGTGTGTTGGTGTGGGTGTTTGTGTTCCCATAGTTTCCTCATGGTCCGAATTGGGGTCAGTAAAAGGTAACCTAA
Source organism: Hyperoplus lanceolatus (assembly GCA_026929865.2). Lineage (NCBI taxonomy): Eukaryota > Metazoa > Chordata > Actinopteri > Uranoscopiformes > Ammodytidae > Hyperoplus > Hyperoplus lanceolatus. The sequence continues at coordinate 12,687,765 of CM049416.1, read as the reverse complement.
AATAAAAGTCATCTCTGCCATAGGGGATCTGCTAATAGCCACCAACACTGAATACTAGCACACTTTATTTCCAGACAGAAAGACCACTATCTATCTATCTATCTATCTATCTATCTATCTATCTATCTATCTATCTATCTATCAGACCAATTAAAATATTCTTCAGTTGAAACACTCCTTTAAAAAGTACAATTGTTTCAAGCATGAAGAGGTAAAAATCCCGGGCAAGGTTGTTGTAAATCATGCATCAATCCATTTAACGCCGAAGCAGGGAAACAGAGAGCCGGAGGCACAGAAGTTAGATTTGTGGATTCAAATAGCAAATGAGGAGGTAAAGAAAGCACAAGTGGCCTTGTTTGCTGCTTCATTAGTCCATGGCTCCAAAGAGCTGCACTGCCTTCACGGGTGTGCACAGATACAGTGCACGTGCATATACATCGCTGTTGCATGCTGTTTCATATAGGCAAGGGCACCTACTGTATGTGTGTCGGTAAGCGTTTACGTTGAATTCTGTGTTTTTGTTTGCACTGTTGCTTCTGCAGACAGGGGCGCATGTCAACTTGTACGTACATTTCTGTGTATGTGTGTGTGTGTGTCTGTGTCTGTTGTAGGTGTGGACTCCCCAGCTCATTACAGACCACCATGGGAGTTACTGTGGTCTCCAACTAGCGAGGAGGAGGAGAACAGGTACATGACCCAGGCATGAAGGCAGACACTGGGATGGAGAACTTAACTCCGCTGGGCTCCCACAGGGTACACTGACTAACTGCCTGACAGCTTCCAACAGCTAACCCTGCACCATCCACCATCCTTTGTGCTCCAGCAGGAATGGCTTCAGGTGGGAGTAACATACATTTTGAATATTGCTCTGCTCTCCTACTCAATTCCTCACCCTACATTCCAGTACGCTGCAGGTAACATACAAATACTAAAAAGGATATAGTATACTACAATACTATAATCCTTAGACCAGAGGCAGATATAGTGATCTGTGGGCCAAAGGCAAAATTCAGCCATAGAGCTTGTCATGCATTATCCCACTTCCTTTAATAAAGAGTGTTGGTTATCACGACTCATAAAAATACTATTTTAAAAAGGTCTTTATTCAAAATTAAGATAAAACATTCAAGTGAAAGTCAAGTATTATCAAACAAAATGTACATAGATTTACTTATGGTTCTCTCAAAATGTATAGCTGTTACGGGCCCCTCTTTCCCTGATATTTTTTTTTTCAATGATCTTTAATGCACTTTTCTGGCAAGCAACATGTGCTACGACTGTGACATAAGCATTAAACAAAATAATACATCAGGCAAACGTGTGTCAAATCATTGTGAAGGCTTTTGCTTTTTGTTTTTTGTGAGCCGTGTTTATTCTCTGTCTCTTTAACATCTGGGATGCCTGCGAGGATGACTCTGCCTTCAGGCTATAGATGTCATTTCAACGCAGACAAATATCCAAATGAGACTTGACAAAGTGTTGGCACGGGAACTCCACCAACTGTGAGGAGAGGAGAATGGGACCATAGGTGGGACATTGTGCTTTTTTTTTTTAAAGTGATTTTTTTTTTTTTAGTTAAACTGAGACGTCAGTCAGAAATGAAAACAAAAAGGGGGCGCCCTTAGCTCAGTTGGTAGGGCGTCCCCCCCATGGGCCTCAGACAGCAGCGGACCCGGGTTCGATTCCAGCCCGCGGTCGTTCTCTGCATGTCACTCCCCTCTCTGCCCCATTTCAACTCTGTCTCTACACTATCAATAAACAAAAAAAAATATCTCGAAAAAAAAAAAAATAATAATAAAAAAAAATATTTTTCAGCTCTCGGAATTGTAACACTCTAAGCATCTGTTGTAGGTGCCTTTGTAACATTATCAAGCGGACCGCAAAAGTCAATCGAATAGTCCAGCTTCAAGGTGCATTCATTTGTATTGAGAGCGTGACTTCCAAAGTAACTGCGGCCCAATCGAAATTAGTGTGGTGGAAGTGGAAGAGATATAACCCACAAGTAAAAAAAAAACATTATTCCAAAGTAGTAGTTTGTAGCTTCCAAAACTGCTCACAAAAAAATTATATAGCCTGTACTGGTGTTCATTTCCGCTGCAGTGTATACAAGTACTTTGCGAAGTAAGTTTGTTTTTGTAATGACTGTGGGAGACTGGAAACCTGTGCTCTTTGGAGACGGATTGTGTTCAGTGTTCCATCTGTGATTCAGCCTTCCTCCCATTTTCAAACCAGGCCTTGGTGAACAGGGATTATCAGGACTGCAATGATGATATTAAATCATGGATGAGACAACTTTACGGCTGAAAGTTCAGCAATTGACACAGAAATAGGGTCTGGAGTCATATTGGCAACCCTTCCCTGAACCCTTCACTACTACTGCTTAGTAGATCAGAGTTTTGTAATCAAATATATATGCCGCGGTGTCTGAAGATGTAATTCGTATTGAGTCAAGAAAACCCCAAAAGTACTCACCATTTCTCCAACAAGAGGAGGAGAGGGGAGAAGAAAAATAACATCAACAACAACGTAATAATAACACTCTAAAATCATCCATTAGTCCTGCTCAGACATCCGCTTCTGTAATGAAACCAACAACCAAACAAACAAACACATATGCCATAATTCAACCAGCCAGCTGGTGCTGCATTGAGTGGAAATGAGCTAAAAAAAAAACAAGAGTCCAATAATTATTGCAGAGGAAAAAATGATTAAGTGCCACACTTACACCTAAACGGCTGTGTTTGCACTCGTTTGTTAGGAGCTATTCGGGAGGTAGAGGTGTGTGTGTGTGTGTGTGTGTGTGTGTGTGTGTGTGTGTGGTGTGTGTGTGTGTGTGTGTGTGTGTGTGTGTGTGTGTGTGTGTCTGTGTCGTTTTTTCGGCTATAGAGACAGCTTCCTCTGCAGATGGTAAAGCGGGCTAGTGCCATTTACATTTTTTTTTTTTACAAATCAAATATTGGGTTGCAATAAAGTCTGGCTCAAAATGAGCGCGCTAACAGTGGATGAGAGTAATGATGATGTTGCAACTGGTAATAAATCTAGGGGAGGGCCACACACATACAGTACATACACATTGGTAAACAAGACTATAAGAATCTGCAGCCTCACTAGTGTCTCAGTGAACCTGTTCCAAGGCTGGCAATCTTCTACAGTAATACATCCATTGGCTTAACTTAAGTACAGTAGCGCAGTAGTCCTAATGTTAACAATTATTAGCATGAGCAGGTTTATTGTTTACTATTCATGCTATAAGGACAGAGGGTGTTGTAGGATCTACAGGTTGGAAAACCTTAAAGGTGATTTGTGGTATTGGGCTATCGAAATACAATTGACTTGACTCGAGTGTGTTCATCATCTTAGCATTCTAATATTTGATAATTATCACCGAACATAAAGTACAGCCCAGCGTATAGGGCAATGTGAATATCATTATTTATTTTTTCATATATTAGGTCTTAAACCGAATACTGGAAAAGGTTAGTATTGTAACATGATCAATAATCCTTTGGGTGGGTATTCATGTCTGTACCGAATGTCTTGGCAATCCATCAGATAGTTGTACTTAAAACCACAAACGTGAACCCAGTGTTCTTGCAATAGAGGACAAGTCAGGGGAAGAATAACTACTGTCTAAGAAGGACATAAGCTAATGGGGATCTTAATAAACTAAAATAAAGTAACTTTTTTAATTTTATTTTGGGAACTGTAATCACTGAATTTCTTTTTCCCAATCCATCCTGAAGATGTTTAGATATTCACTGGAGTACAAGTCAAAGGACCCCCAAGGTCATTACGATTTATCCTCGGGGCAACTGGAAGATCTTTATAAAATTGCATTGCAGCACACCATGACAATAGTTGCTGAATAACTTCAGTTTGAAGTGACTGGCTGTGTTCGGAACGCCATACTAGCGTCCTACATCCTACATACTCACCATCTATATAGGCCTACTGCATACTCTCTACTCAAAGATCGATTGTGTATGCGAGGTGCGTCGAAACGTTTTCAGTTGAAGTATAGCCTACTCAAGCAATGAAGAATTTCTTCTTCTTCTTATAAGATTCAGGCAGTTAAGACGCTGTTTAGCGTATAACCGCCCTCTACAGGTTAGATATTGAACTAGATTTTTACAGTCCTGTGTTCATCATCTGTGTTTTAGACCTCATGTTTTAATGTTTTGAGGCGGAGGATCCCTCCGACGCTCTCTGTCCGGTGTAGGTACCAGATCGACTCGGGCTGCAAGATTGACTCGGGGTCCTGCGCCTACTGATGACGTATCAACACTTGACGTTGTCACCATAGATACTGCTACGCAACGGCAAGACGTATCGACACTTGACGTTGTCACCATAGATACTGCTACGCTACTGCTACGCTACTGCAAAGCATTGTGGACATACACAACATTTGAAAAGATCGCGATAGCTGATGGTGCGAAACTCAAACAACATGTAAAAGATCGCGCTAGCTGATAGCTTAGCCAGTAGGCTCCATAGATAGATCGATTTATTTATTGTTCTGCAAGGTTTAAAATTAGTTGTTACGTTTGGCTTATAGTAGTCATCTCTCATTATTAAGGTTAAATTACATTTTATTTTATACGAATTTATAGTTTAGCAAGGTTTAACCCCCGGTTTTAACCCTGTTTGAGTGCTAAATTAAACATTTATTTAATAATACTTTAAACATTGAATGAGTATTTTAGTTTAATGTACTCATGTATTTTAAGAAATACTATTTTATTAAAAGAACAACTATCCCCTGGGTTCACTGTTATTTTACATCACACTGAAAAACAATGTGTATAATGAGAGTTTCATAATGATATTTATCAGTTAAAAAATGTAAAGGTGTGGCTCAGATGTATAATTTCCAGCCCCTGGAGCATTTGTAGTGTCTTGCATCACTGATAAATAGATTCATTCATTCAACCTTCATTAAATAAAATAAAAAAGTACATCAGATTTTGTTTAATCTGATTTGTATTTTACTTATTCAACCACATATACCACCTTTTGTAGTGTCTTGCAGCAATGCCATCGACTGTCCAAACAGCCTACTATTTACAGTGAGTCTCTGCAGAACATTTCTCAATGGGAATAGTTCACTTAATGTGTGACACAGCAGGTGAATAGGGTACACTTTTGGAATAATAGATATCATGAAGCTCTGCTAGTTGATAATATTAAAACAATAAATTTTTGTATAACAACTTTTGTTTGAAACATCTAGATGTTGAATAAAGCCAGTGTTGAATCTTAATTTTCATCAATTCTTTTTATTATTTATTTTCATGATTGATGGAGTCCAGGATGGGCTGCACGATGGGGTCCTGATAACAGACAGGAAACAAAGTGTTAAAGAGATGTTCACGTTCCAATCCCCATACTTCATATCATCTTATCAAAGCTAACGCCCCCCCGCTAATGTTTATTAGCTCACGTTAGCTATCAATCTAAAGCCAAAAATATTATCTTATCAAAGCAAACGGTCATGTTATACAATGTATGTTTAATTTCAGTAATTTGATAAGCGTATGACTAAGGTTTATCTTTGTACATTAGATTATTATTCATAGTCTTAAATTAGAAAATCATTAGAGATCGTTAACCTTAATACTTACCGAGATAGCGGGATAACCAAGTGGGATAAACAGAGCGCATGCGCATAACCATAGCGCATGCGCATTTAAAAAACAAAGTTTACAGGAAGTGCGTCATAATCGCGCATCTAGGACCCCGAGTCAATCTTGCAGCCCGAGTCGATCTGGTACCTACACCGGCTCATCATCGACAGCACTCAGCTGTCTGTCAGCTGGACGAGCCGCGGTGTGTGGAACAGCGATCTGTTCTGATCTCTCTCCACTATCAGACTCACATCACTCATTTCACTTAGTAACTCTAATGTTGTTAGGTATTTATCTTCATCTCTTATCTATTGTAAGAGTTTATGAATGACTGCACGTACAGTTGTCAGATCGCGGACCCCAAACAATGTCGTTGCCAAGCAACTTGCTCGAAAATAGGCTATTTAATTTTCCTGGGCGGGTAGAATTGACCCAGTGCATTGTGGGGCGGTTGAGCAGGAAAAGTATACAATCGATCAGGCCCCCAGGATGCTGCCTTCTCCGAGTAGCCAGCATGGACTAGTGGCCAACCCATTGGTACTGCATGCTGTGAATGGGAGCTTATTTTCCATGGAGCCCTGAGGCAGATTTCCCCGTCCACACAATACAAGCGGCGAACAAGATTGTGTCTCCGCAAATTTTTTCTGGATATCAATCATAGGCTCATACTTATCTCTAGACCATGTACTAATAAAACTGAAGTTTTCTCATTTAAAAACGCCACCTCAAGCGTTTTATTAGCCCAACGGCTTTCAACGTCTTTCAGTTTGTTTTCGCGGGAGAAGGAGGGGTGGGCAGCCGTAGGCAGCTGAATAGAGTCGTAGTGAAACAAATGTTTCGGTTTTCTGCTCCGGCCTCCGAGAGGGCTCAGTGTTTCTTTATAGGTCCATGACTCTTTCAGTGCGAGGCTCCATTAACTTCTCGTGTCTGAGGTTTTTCCTTTTACTTAACATGAAGGACGTTGATGATTTTTAGGCATGTGACTTTTTAACATTACAGTCGCCGAGGGATTTGTAGACTGGTTCAGCTGTTAGTCGCGTGAGCTCAACTCTCACGTTCCTCTGCTTGCGATCATTGCGATTCACTATATTGATCCATTTATTGAAAAGATCCATAGGCAAAGGATGGGTGCATTACGGGATCATGTACAAAAACTAGTTGCTCATCCAGCGGCAGCTTCACCATCACCTCCAGCTGTGCTGATGAGCTCTAATAATCTCTAATGGGTACTATGCCATTTGCGCTACCCATGGTGTGGAAAACACCAAAACACACATCATTGAAATGCCTGTAACAGGCACGGATGTATTGATTACTTGAATGATTATGGGAGACCTACGTAATTTTTATAATATTGTTAGTGTAATATAACCATTTCAGTTACGTTGGTTTTTAATTTTTGCAGTTGCTTGTTAAGTTATGTATGACAGTTAACAATGTTGGTGTATTATAATTGATTATGCTGTTATAGGCTACTCCAACTTCGTTGCTGTTCAATATGTAACCATTTATTTTTTATATCATATCTGTCTGATTTATTGCACACACACGTTCAAAAGAATCAGGTCAACCAGTGGCTGCGTTTAACAACTCTACAGTGGCTGCACTAACATTTTGCCACTTTTATTTTGGAACTGCTCATCCCAGAGTTTTAAATCACATTGAAGATTAACTAATTCTGCAATTGCTTTAATCCATGATTATTATTTTATAATCAGGTTATTTCATTTAAAACGTGTTGCTTGCTGGTTTCCATGTCTTTTTATAGTTGTTATAGTTCCATGTGGGTCATTTCAGACTCTTTCGCTTCTTAAAGGATTACTTCACCGATACAGAACCTGCTTTCTATCATTATAAAATGGCTATTATAATACAAGGAAAGAGGTTTGTCTTGACTCAGTCTTCCCTTGGCCCAGCTGTCCTGATATTCCACACCCCACACACTCCAATGGATGACGCAAAATACGTCATCCATTGGAGCCGTGGTCTGCGTGCCAGAGGGCCCGAAGACTACAGGCCTTTAGTTCCGCACATTTTTATGCCCACCAATAAGGAATGAGGGAGGCGGGAGCTCACGGACGAGATGTAAACACAGCGTCCGCCATGTTTCTCCCCCGCTTAGCGAAGAAGCAGACTCCTGAAAAACTCCGACCATGGCAGAAGGATATTTTCCATTTGTAACGCCTGAACGGGATTTATGTTTACTCTAGTGAACGGACATTCGTGTCAACCTGTATAAACCGGATTACAGCGAGGAAGAGAGGTGATAGTCGTAAGGAGGAAGAGGAGAAGCCAGCTACACTAGCAGCTACTCCATGCTGAAGAGGAGCCCTGCCGCTGTGCCTGGTGGATTTGCGGTGTTCACTGTTAGAAACTTCACTGTAGCTTTACTCCGCATATGGAAAGAGGGACCCCGGAGACATATTTCAGTATTGAGACGGTGAACTGTAGGCGCCAGCCACAGGCCGCGGGGAGAGACGGACGGACGTCGACCACAACACAGTAAGTTTTTATTTTTACTCATTCATCACCGCCACACTTCTTGCATTTGCGTCTGCCTTTCTTTTTTCCCCTGGCGCTTGTGTTAGCCGATTAGAGCAGCTACACAGCACTTTATTAATGTGAATGATCAAAGAAAAACTCATGTAGCAACAGGCTGGTAAAAGCAGCGCTGCAGCAGTGAGACACTGACTGTGTGTGTGTGGGGGGGGGGAACTGCGAGCTAGATACACTGCACAGACGTAGGATGTGACCCGGGCGTAAACACGGCACAAGTGGTCTTATTGCAGTTTTGAATCCTGTTCTAAAATGTCTTATTGGCACTACGTTTTCCTGTGGTTGGTAACATGGGCAGCAAAGCTAACGTGACGTAACCTTGCAGTTCTTTTTCATGTAAGCTACTGCAGACTAAAATTAGCTGGCCTTACTAATGTTTTGCTCAATGTTTTATAGACAATATCGCTGATTCATGCAGTTTCCTGGCGTGAATCCTGCAAAGAGAGAGACCCAGCACCTGACCATGCACGTGATGAACAGGACCGTGGCTATCAAGAAACAAGAGCAGCTGTGACCAGAATGACCTGAACCAACACACTACACATTTTATTTTTATAAATAGTTGTTCATATGTTTGGATTAAAACTTTGAACTCAAGTTGGTTGATGTGGTTTGTCTACTAACCAGAGTGCTGTTCAACTGGAGTACTATTAGAAAAATACAAATTTCTACTGGGGAAAAAGGTTGAGGACAGACTTCAGATGCTGAGCTACTGTATTTAATAAATAAGCAAATATTTTGTATGCCATCAATATAGAAATGTGACCTGAAGTACTCAATTGAAATATATTCTGGCTAGCTTTGGTAGTAAAACTGATGGCTTAGTTATTTTTCTGTGTATCTGTTTTTCCTGTGCTTCAGTATGATGAACCTACCTTGCATCCTTGTGAATTTATAACATTTACCTCATAGATTGTATTTTAAAAACAATACATACAGTAATCTGTGCATCAAAATCAGTTCAGCCAACAAGTCTGTACTGGTGAACATGGGTGTAGACAGGAGTCCAAGGTAAGGTAACAACATAAGATGTTTTATTGTTTACAAAGGAAAATATTGTGGCATCATGCTCAATGTTAAATAAACCAGGTAACACACAATGAAACAATTCTTAAAAATAAACTGTCCAATATACGAACATGATAAATATAAGATACAAAATATGAGCTATAAACACAAAATATTTACAATTTAGCCTTAAATGAGTGGCTGATAAGGCACAGGTTGAGGTGTGAGGACATATTAGCAGAGCTGGGATGCTCCTGAATTTGACATATTTCCTCTCAGAAGCGTCACTGCAGCTGCCTTGGTTGCAGTTGAAGGGGAGACAGCCATTGATCAACTTTTTACCCCACTATCACAGCTGATATTGAGGGTGTAGACATCGGATTCTGAAATGTCACCAAACAATACAACAGTTAGGCTTCAAGTGAAACGTTAGCTGTGAGCACTCACTAAAAATGATAGTCTGATGATTTTCTTTTCTTAGTTGCATTACAAACACACCAAATGGTTGCTGAATTAGTTTGTTTCTGAAAGAGTTTAGCAAGCCCCCCCCCCACAGCAGCTATAATTGCATACTGTGTGAACAGAAATATAGTCAAATACGTTGAAAGTCTTACCTGTACGCGAGTGCATTTTGCAGGCCCGGTCCACACAACCTGTCCACAACGAAGATACGTCAGTCCCGTCCAGATTGTCCTCTTCACGCCCAGGCTAGAATATTTAGTTTCAGTCCTCCGGTTTGTTTTGAAGGCTAGGCTAGTTTTTTTTTTTAGCCGCAGGCATTGTTGAAAACAGCTCACTATCTTGTAAACTGAAGAAAAGTTAGACTAGTGTAGTGCGCATTTCCTTCCCTCCGTTTTACAGTGAAACCGAAACTAATACATTCATATTTAAAAAAATATATATATTAATTGTGGAATCTACATAGAGTCTGTATTGGTCGAGGTATCGCCAATAACTGTAATGGGAAGTAGTGTGTTTGGTGTTTACAAACTCTCATCGGAGTCAGAGGTCAGACCGGGTCAGACGAGACGAGACTATGGAAATGTGGGCGGGGCCTTGGAGTGCTGCTAGCGCAGTGCATTGTGGTAGCCGGAGGATTTCTGACTTTAGAGGCAGAGACCGGCAGAGAGACCATAAAAACACTCTTTTTGCCGTTTCTCAGGCTAGGGTGAACCGATTTCCAAAATTTTTGCACATTTATAACACATAGGTTTTGCTCTACATAGGTACATTCATATTTCCACCGGTGAAATCATCCTTTAACAACTTGAATGAATCAGTGAGTTCCCTGAATGAAAATGTAAGTAGCCTACAAGGTGTTTTTCTTTATCTGGTGTTATGGAAATATATTTATATATAATCTATATACATGTTAAGCCTGTTGTGGACTTGCAAATGTTTGTGTTTCATGCAACAGGTACAGCAACAGGTACAGTTTACTATATATTTTTGAAAAATTGCTGACATTCTTGATTCTTATTGATAATTGTGCCTTGACTCTTGCTTGAAAGCAATAAACATCTTAATTACTTAACTTGAATGTTGTTTCAACTGGTATTTCGTTGCCAACTCTCATCTGAACCAGACAGCCTGATTTTCAGTTCCAAAACAATAGGTCAAAAAGGGACAAACTAATATTCTTTAAAAAAGGATTGTTTAACTGTAACTGTTTAACTTTACATTGAATTTTTAAGCTTGTGTAATTTGTAATATAACTGATACCCACAGCAGGAAAATAAAACTAATTCTAACCCATTCTGATTAGGCAATTGCTTTGACAACCACACATTCGGTCTTATAATTAAACTTCAAAAAGCTCACTTTGGCATTTGAACATTTGTTTGCTTTATTTCAATAGAGCACTAAGAACTATGCTCACTACCTAACAGCACACGCTACGAAAACAGCGCTAACCCACTATCTGGTTTAGCTTACATTAGCTAATAGTGCTGCCCTGATGGCAGGAGTAGTCTTCGTTTAGAACTTGTGAATCACTATATTACTTAACAACAACGGGGTGTCATTTTAAGATTACATACAGAGAATCATCGGGGATATGTAATTTATACTTCCATGGTACAATACACCTGTGCTCGTCTCCGCTTAGCTTCAGCTTAGTTTACGGCATGGACATATTAGACTGTTACACTGCTTTCTTCATCCAAGAACGTCAGTGAAACGTACACTGCGCGTCACGCTTAAGGGGCGTGTTGGCACCGTGTACGCGGAAGCGAATACTTCCTGTATGGTCGCCCCCCCGCCATTGAGCAGCTTCTATGGGAAGGAAGGGCCCCCAACCCCCAACGGTTTTTTCTCCCCTGTCCATTTTTTTATAAGGCCCATCCATCCGATTCATACCCAAAATCTTCCTGCTCATCCGGGAATTTCTCGCATACCCAAACTCGCATACCCAACCGTCACATACTCAAATTGAAGTCAAAATGAGTATGAGTAGGACGTTAGTATGGCGTTCCGAACACAGCCACTGACTGCACACATCCTCATGCAAACACACATTCACAAAGACTTTGTGCAGACACAGAAAGGTATGCAAATGCACCGTACTACACCTTACTAGGCAGTCGATGACAATAAGGGAGAGATTGCAGTGGAAGTGACACATACACACACACGCACGTACGCACACACGCACACACACACACACACTTGAACTTTTATGCAATCTATCTCTTTACAGTAGCTTTGACAAGATGCAGCACTCACTTCTCAGCCTCACTTGTTATCTGCAACAGCAACAACTTGACACGCTGATATAGGGAAAGAAACTGAACATGAAAATTGGAAGGAAGTCTGCCCTGCCTGCCGGTCGACGGCAGGCAGGGCAGAACGTTCAAATGAAGACAGGGAGACAAAAATGCAAAACACTGTGATGGAGAGAGACGACAAGCAAATACTGAGACGATAAAGAGGCAGTGATAGCCAAAAAAGAGAGGGATGGAAAAAGGATGGAGAAAGAGATAAAAGAGGGCTACAAGAATGGACAATTAAAGACAACGGTGAGAGGGAGGGATGAATTATGCATCGGTGGGACCGGAGGGCTGGAGGAAACCGATCTGGAAGGGCGGAGATGCCAGACTGATACAAACTACATTTATCTCTCCTGTAAAATGCTCCACCTCTCCCACTCCTCTGCTCAAACAGTCGGACTGAGGGAGATAGTAAGAAAGAAAGTGAAAGACAAGGTTGCTTTTTTTATGTGGAAGAGAGTGAGTAAAGAAATGAAAAGATTACAAAAAGGGAGGGAACAGGGATTGATGTGTGAATAAAAGATACAGTAAAAGCCGAAAAGAAGATAGAGTGTGTAGACAAATCATACATAAGGCATAGGAACACAGGGAATACTGTAAGGAGAGCTAGGCAGATGGGCTTTTTAAGGATAGAGGCAGAATAAGGAGAATGGGAGCAGACGAGGGGAGAGAGGGAGGGATAAAGAGATAGATAGATAGGATGCAGCATGGGGTGGAGCACCTTGACTTTGACTGCAGAGGTGAGAGCAAATGATGAAGATGATTGCCATCTTTCTTTGGCTTAAGTGAAAGTATCCCTGAAAGTATCCCTGAAATTGAAAGGCACTAGAAGCTTCTTTCTTGAAAGACCTACTTCACCGTTGGAAATATGAAGGTGTATTGAACTCTGAGATCCTATGTAGTATAAATGTGCAACCATTTTAGAGAAAAGGCAGAAAGACTGTTTTTTGGTCTCACTGTCTCACCATACATTTTCCCATGTGTGACATCACTCATGGTAAAATGAAGGGTTAGGTTTAACAGGACAGCTGGGCCAAAGGAAGACTGAGGGAAGAAAAACCTCATTCATTATATTATATAAGCGATTTTATAATGATAAAACGCCGGTTCCATATGAGTGAAGTATTCCTTTAAGTGCTACATATTTTTCTGCCAAAGATAGAGAAAGCTTGGGTTATTTCAAGTGATAAAATGTAATCATTAAGTCTTTATGAAGAACTAGTCACATGATTACCTGTGTATTAAAGGTGTCTCTCGTAGTGACTAACATACAAAGAGCAGTCGTCCATGCCTGCTCCTCTGCTATCTCTATATTTAGCATCAGCAATCCCATTGTTTTGATATTTAATTAATATTATAAGACAGAAATGTTGACCGTCTGAAAGTACGTTTATTCTAGACGCATTTCACGTTCGATGTGTAATGAATCTGGACCATACGAAAGTTTACATTTTTGAATTAAATTACTGATAAAAAGGAACTTTTCATTGATATTACATTTTTTTCCAGATGCAACTATGTTATCTCCAATCAACAAGAAGGCCACCCCATAGATAAACAACCACGTAACCACTCACTCGGCCTGCCGGACAGCCAGTTAGCGACTCAGGACAGACGGATAGATTAACGGTACAATTTGTCGACCAACATGTCCAACAAAGCAGACAGTCACTCATGTCTGTCACCCGGCCGGAAAACTAGCCAGTCATTCAGCCGCCCCGAAAATCAGTCCTTCACCTCGTCAAATGAAAGACAAATAGTCAGCAAAGCACTCCACTGTTCAGTCAGAGTGTCAGATTTGTCACAACAGAAACCTTTTTCCGAGCCAACACAGCTAGAAGGCAATCTTTGATGGTGCCGAGCATGTCAAAAGCAGCAGGGCTCTCTGAGGAATGGATTGAATTTGTCAAAGTGTTTGAATGGAACGAGGGAGGAAGGAAAAAAAAACTACCGCGTGAAAGACGCAAATCACCATCTCCTTTAGACATGAGACAGACAAGAAGAGGAAGGGGGGCATAATGTTGGAGTCAGTCAAGACGCCAGATTAACACTTCAGAACCGGGAAAAGCCAGTAATGGAAAGTGTATATGCACAAATGAACAGTAAAACCAATGCAAGGGAAAAGTCCTTTCAACAAGAATGCACTCTGACACAAAAATGGCACAAAAACAAGCACATAATGCTAATAGTAGGCTATACACACACACGCGCGCACACACACACACACACGCACACACACACGCACGCACACACACACACACACACACACACACGAGTATTGAACATATTCTTTCTTGTACAAATGCACAATTGTACATGCAACAGAAAGACAAATTATATTCTTCCTGCAAATGTTACTTGTATTTGCAGATGACATACACACACAGGCTACCAGTATTTGCAAACGCTGGCAAAGGCATGGCATTAAAAACACACATAACAAAAAAACAAGCAAACTGGGCTGTGAAAGGAATCCAAACGATGTAATGACATCCAAATTCCCACAGCGGGAGCCCAATTATCTACTACAAAATGCTCATTGCCAGGCTGTTTACTCTCACAAACACAGCTCCAACCTGTCAGCCCTCTCTCCAGATAATTGTACGCTCCTTTTGGCAGTTTTTTCAAAGTTGGGGAAACGGGAGAAGATGTTGCCTTGTGAGCCAAAACAGTGTTGATGTTTCCAAGCATATCCGAAAACGATTCCCGCACTGCATTGGTTCACTTTATCTTCTACTATTTCACACGCCGTCTGCCAAGAAATGTCTGCTTTCACGTCTTTCTACTGTTTCCTATTCAGACATAAAATCCTGTCTTTCCTGAAAAGTGAAAATGTTTAAAAAAAATCCAACGGGTGGAGTTTATTTGAAACAAGTTGAAATATCCTAAGGCAAAAAGAACAACTACCAGATAACTATAATAACAGCGGACAAGAGAACGTTGAAAAAAAGGTCATGGTGATTGTTCAAACCAAAATGCTTGTTTAGGAATTTATTTTAGAAAAATTCCTACACTCACATTGCACTACAATTATTAAAATATGCACACCACACAACTTTATGTTTTGTCCTTGTGTCTTGAGTAAGATATACAGATGTTAAAACAATCCTTAAACAGCACCATACAACATAAACCTGCTTACATCCATAACTAGATTTACAATACAGGTTTTAAAGGTGTTCCGAGGAACTTTCAGTTTATGTTCGTTCTTGCACCCCCTTTGGACAAAAGCGATAGTGTTTTTACTACACCAGCTGGTAACACTTTACAATAAGGTACACAAAAAAAGAGTAGTTACCCTTTTTAAAAGGTAAATTTACCTTTTAAAAAGGTAAGTTTACCTTTTAAAAAGGGTAGTTACCCTTTTTAAAAGGTACCCTTTAAAAAGGGTAACTACTCTTTTTTTGTGTACCTTATTGTAAAGTGTTACCCACCAGCTTTAGTTCCAGGGTGAGTGCACCCATGACAAAGAAAAATATACAAAAATAGCATTATTTGCACTGATGGTCTCGTTTGCTGTTAAATGTCATTTATGACCATCAGAGGAAAAATTAGACTATTTAAGAAATATTTAAAAGTTCCTCATAGCACCTTTAAATGATACTTCTTTATAGAGATTTGACATAAAATATCTTATATTTTATAGATTATAAAATGCATAGCACATGACCCGCATTAGAAAATGGCAGGGCAGGGAGGAAACAGAATGATTGCAAAACCTATAGGGGGAAGGCTATGGAAATGGAGACAAATATAATCACACAAAACATTATGTCAACATCAAGAAGTTATTCAATAACTAACCCTGACAGTGCTTTGTGGATAATAGTTGTGTCTTGATGATGAGTGGTCTAGTGTTTCTCTCGTTAGTGTTACATGCATTGTTTTGCACAGTGCTTATTTTGCCCCAGAACAGTGGAAATGAGCATGGAGAATGAGAGCGAATATAATTTATATGACTTGAAATACAGCGTCAATGTAATAAAACAAACTGGATTGTCACAAGATGGTAAAAACAACCTGGTAAAACTGAACAAAGCCCTTCTTTCAATGTATATGTATCAGGACTTGGCTGTTTACTGGTGTCAGCATGTTTGCAGCCTTCTTAAGTAGACACTAATCGGTTTCTGATAAACAGATAAGATTAAAAGTACACCCATGTGCCTGATAATGCCTCGGAACATTTAGAACAACAACATTTTTTTTGTCTGTTTCTTTCATTTGTCGAATCGGACTCCCTCCTCCATTCTCTGCTCCAATTTTGTCTTCTACCCTTATATGGCTATCTATGTTTCTCTCTCTCTTCACTCCCCCCCCCCCAGTTTGTATGGGCTTTCCAACACTTCGCTCATTATCTCCCTACATCTCTCATGGTCTATATGTCTTTGCTTTTGCTGCAGTCTTGTTTGGTCTTATGTCTTTCTCTCTCTCACCATTTTCATTTTTTTTTCTGGCCAAATGCTACAAACGAAGGTGGTGAGGTTGCCATCTTGTTTTGTAGTTTTCATATGTGTATCATGCTCCGCAACTGTCCTCACCTCCACACCTCTCCGACATCTGTGGGGGCTGTGTCTGAGCATTTCCGTGAATTTCTTGATTTTGGCTAACTGACATTCACACCAATTTCACAATGAAAATGACGACAATTTGTGAACTCCACCTTTTTTTTAAGATAATTTTTTGGGCATTTTTGCTTTATTAGACAGATTGGGGAGACAGCGTTGAAACGGGACAAAGAGGAGAGGACATGCAGAGAACTGACCCGGGCAAAATTCGAAGCCGAGTCCGCTGCGGGGCCTTGGCCCGGGGCGCCCTATCAACTGAGCTATGGGCGCCCCCGTGAACTGCACCTTTAACACTGTTACTATTTTCACCTTGAATGTGCATTTTTTGCTTTGCAGAGGCTGTTGGAAGGCACAAGTTAAAAGAAAATATATATTTTGTGTGTGTGCGCACAGAGAGAAGTTATTGTTAAAATAAATAGCACAGAAACAGTGGTGCAGAGGTGGGGAGCCTTGACAGATAGAAGACAACGGGGTCAGATTCAGAGGCCGGGAAAAATAAAGAATACATTGAAGTAAAAACGAAGGGGGAGAGGGATACGCATAGAAGCGCAGCATGAAAAGGACAGGGAAAAATGGAGAGTTGGAGGTAAGTTCAGAAATGTGCTTTCACTGTGAGGGATCGTGAACGTATATATACAGTACATTAGAAATAGAGCAGAGGTCAGGTTGCCAGGTCTAAACATTAAAAAAGCATCTCTAAAAGAGAAAATAATAGAGTATCAAAATAAAACAATACTCAACTGGTGCACAAATCCATGGTCTACTACGGAGGAATGCTGATAACATTGTCAGTTAAATCTTTTTACTTTAGAAAGAGTTGGAGATAAAAAAAAAGTCCACATCTAACAATTTAAAAAGCTGGATACTTGGTCCTTAGCTGGAAAGTGAGAGCAACAATGCATGTACCTCTTCATGGTAAAATTACAGCTCTTAAGACACACGCACGCACACAGGCACACAGGCACACACGCACACACACACACACACACACACACACACGCTAAGAGAAACAAGAGGTGGAGACTTTGGTGAAAATACCACGGTAGGCAGAAAGAGAACAAAGTAAGCAATTTTCTCTTCTCACCAAAATGAGGTCAAATTGCGTTGTTTTTAACAAGTCCCCCTTTGGCAATCGAATGCCAGCTAAACGAATAGGAGTGCTCGAGGCACTGGAATGAAAGAGAGAAAAGGGGTAAAAAAAAATAAGAGTCTGGATAGGGAATTAAAGTGAAACACAAGATGTTAGTGCCAAGACATTGAGAAAATGTGACGAGACTGGTAACATCTGGTAGGCTTATTGGTTGTATAAAATAGTTATCCGAAAGGTCAAATTTCGTGGTGGGGCATTTAGGGATAAGTGGGGGGAATTGTGCTGGTCTCGGCTGCCTTTGGGCTCATTTAGAGGCATTCGTCTCTAGAACATTTAACCCAGCCCGCCACAGAGGCAACGGAAACGATGTCGCTTGAAAATCAGCATATGACTTTTACCACACATTACCATTTGTCATTCTCCACTAAGGCTCCACAATAGATGTGAGGGGGTGAGAATGTTGCCGACGGCTTGACTGACTCACTCCAGAGTGTGAGGCTATACATGAAAACAAATGCAAATTGGGTTTAAGTATTCATCACGCTAAACGCTCTATCCTTTCCCTATCTCCCTGTAGCTATAGGCCTCCAGAGTCCACACCCAGCGGCCCTTTGTGTACGGCCTGTGCGTCATTTCTGATAATGGCTCATCAAGGCGATATCGCAAGTGTTGATGGGGATATAATTGACTGAGTTAAACACATTCACATTGTGCATTCTGTGCGTGTACAGTAACAGAATGATAATGAAGTACAAGCGATCACGATGAACGCAGCCTCTCATTCATTCAGTATTACCTGTCCATCACTGTTACAGAGGCATCTCATAAACTTTACAAATTTGCATCTGTCCCCGGGAGTTGCCATTGGCGATATGGTACGTGAATTGTGACAGATTTTCCCTTTGTTTTCTATAGGAGTGTACGACAAAGCAGAGCTTATGACAAGATTTGAATTTTACTGTACTTACAAGGTTTACAGAACTGCAGGGGGTTTAATTATTGCAATTGCAGGCTATGAAGTGCTAGCCTGGTGCTACCAGACCATCGTACTTCATTTCATTTGTACAGAAGGTCTGGCAGTGCTGTAATTGGCAAACGTTAACTCATGAAGGCGGGTGTCTGTTGAAGTTTAAAACTATTGGATCTGCCCAGTGCCACTCTGGATTAGCCAACCAATCGCATAACGTTTGGTCGTCACGTGTGTCATGAGCCGGCTTCTGGCAACTGAAACTGGAGCGCGACTTCGACGTCATCGTTCTCAGCCACTCGCTCTGTTCGCTGATTGGACCGGCTGTCGAATCTTCGGCAAAACTGGGAAATGGGCTGTACACCCAGACTGACTACTGAAGGAAAAATAAAATTTGGCCGGAAGTAGGCGGGCGGGCGGAGCCAGGCTAATGAAGTGCGTCACCCACTTTAAAAATCAATGCCGTTTGTGTCAGCGGCTTCTTAAGATGGCACGAATGCTGTTGAGTTCAATGTGATTGGCTGTGTTAAACTCACTCCCAGCGTGGTTCCGTGCTTGCCAAAGGCCATTTAATTCTAAGTGGTAATTATGCCAGTGGTAAATGGATGTGCCATTTTCCACACATCACGCTGAGTATCACACAGCACAGTATTTCCATTACAGTGGAGCTTGAGCGTAACAATCAAAATCAAAAGTTTGACATGCTGCAACAGGCAGCAGTTTCTCTCTCTCTGTCGGTTGTGGGCTGGTGCACATTAAAGGCTATTGAGGCCATTTAGACATTAGACATGGGGCGGTGATTGGCCGCATTTGGTTCGCTGGTAATTACTGATTATGGTTAGTTTTCTCCCCTACGGTGAGGCAGGAGTCACAGCACAAATGCACACAGCATGCCTCCTGAATGCTGAAGACATAAAAGTTCCCTGTGTGTTTGTATCCATCAATTGTAGACTATTGGTTACATCAGACCGCTTGTGCAACCCTCTGTCTGTTTGTGTCAAAAGTCTAGGTTTGGTGTAGGTGGGTGAGATTGAATGTGTTTTCCTGCAAACACAGAGACGGACAAAACCTTTCCCACAGGCTTTTACGTTTTGCTGTTCAGGTAGGGGTCCCAGTTATGATTAAATATTACAAATACTGTACATTATGTGTATTGATGAGTTCAGAAACTGCTGTGTTTGAATGTCAAGTTCTACATAGTTAAAGGAATAATTCAACAGTTTGGGAACTAAGTGTGTTCACCTTCTTGCCCAGAGTTGTCAGATATTATCACATAGTATTTTAGATTGAATGTGTTGAAATCTGTTATGCCTTACAGGACGTTTCTTTTGTACTCTGTGTGTGTGTGTGTGTGTGTGTGTGTGTGTGTGTGTGTGTTGCTCTATCACATTGCTGCGTCTCGTGCCCATGTGCCATTTAGGACAAGAAAGGTCATTACTGGCCACAGGCAACACATCTAGGCGCGCGCACGCACACGCACACGCACACACACACACACACACACACACACACACACACACACACACACACACACACACACACACACACACACACAAAAGAACGCACACATACAGGTCACAACATATGTACAGCATACATTTCTTTTAGAAATATTTAGAAATATTCTCCCAATTTAAAAAACCTTGATTCTTAATTTAACTGGGAATAAAACACCTTCAGAGATTTACTTTAAATGGCAAAAAGTTGAGTAATGTTGTGGAGGTTAGAGTAAAGTGCTTCCACTGCCTGCAGACACATTATTATCTTTTCATCCAGAAAAACAGAAATGATTTGGCCATGGACACACATAGAAATGTGCACAGCGTATTTTTTTAATAATCCTGTTTGTCCATGTTCACACGTCAACCCCAGACCGCCCTACTGTCAGGAGGGGAATAAAATAATTCAAAGAGAAAGGAGGAGTGAAGCTCATAATAAGATGCAGAGACAATCAGGGTCTGTCTCAGCCTTGATATCTGAGCTGCTTTCAATTCCCTCTCTTAATAAGGGAGGGACAGAAATCCAATACAAAATAAGTCTATTGAAACCTGTTGCCAATTATCAGCCTGCATCCATCTCCTGAGTGTTTCTGTAGTGTGTGTGTGTGTGTGTGTGTGTGTGTGTGTGTGTGTGTGTGTGTGTGTGTGCATGTGCATGGCTGCGTGTACACATTGAGACATTCATGGGTGTGTTTGCAGATGTTCATATGATATTCCTTGGGTCATGTGCGTATGTGCATGTTGTTACAGTGCACAAAATCATTATAAAAGTGAATGTGGTGGGTGTGTGTGTGTTTTCATATGCATTTTCACGTCACTCAGATTGCATCTTGTCTATCAGTACATTTTCAGTATGTAATGCATGTATGAGCAGACAGCGGACACTGTGTTTCCACGTTTACATCATCTGTTCCTCATGTTTTTTGTTGTTGTTTTTGCCATGTATTGTCACATGTATAACATTAATGGTGGAAGACAAAGCTTTAGAAAAATCGGTAAGAAGTAAGAAAAATCGGAGAAAGAATATTTTTGAAGAAAAAGACGACCATGGGAAATAAACTAACTGTGCCGATGTGCTGTTCAACAGATAGCACGCTTCATTCTCTGGCGTGCTGCAAGAAGGCATAAAACAAAAATGCATTAACGGGAGAAGGCATGATGGGGCGGGGGCGTTCAATTGAGACAATTGCTTATCTCAAGGAGTGATTAACTCCACGCGTATCTGTGTTTACTCGAATTGAAAGGGCGAAAAACATAAAGACGACACATTTGTTTTTGTTTTGCTTTCTTAATTCAGAACATACAAAAAAAGCCATTCAGTTAAAGTAAAAGGGAGAAAAACAACTTCAAAGTGTCACTGCAGAAACAGAAGAGGAGGACAAGGATGTGAGGGTGGAATGAGTGAGTGGAGCAGCCTGAAAAGCTTTTAAGAGGCTAAATGATTAATTGAATAATCTCCGAAATCCTCTAAAGTGGTTTTCCTAAGACTTTTGTGTGTATCTTGAGACCCAAAAGCTGACTTAATCTAAAAATATATAATAGTGTCTTAGTCTGGTAAATGCACATGAATATGTGCGTGTGTGTGCGAGTGTGTGTGTGCACGCGTGTGTGTTTGAAGCACAGCGGTTGGGAAAAAGCTTCTGTACATTTGATAAATGTGGACATCTGTATGAGGGATGTTGTGTGTGTGTGTGGTCCAGTGGGTGAAATAACCATTGATTTCCTTTTTTTGTTTCAGAGCAGCTGGGGTTGTTAGGTCCTGTCGTTGGATCAATAATTTCAGCACATTACCGTGCTCAAACAGTAGTGGGCCAGGGAGGGAACACGTCTCTCTCAGTGCAATGAGCCTGTGTGGCTGACGAAATGTGTGTGAATGTGTTCCCTTTAGTTTACTCTTTCTTGTATGTGTCCATCGCTATGAACCCTAATGACTGTGTGTGTGTGAGAGAGAGAGAGAGATAGAGAAACAGTGTGTGTGTATGTCTGTGTGTGCGTGCGTATGTGTGTGTGTGTGTGTGTGTACCTCGCAGGATAATCGTCTATAAACTTGCCTTTATGTTTGCAGCAGAAAAATGTTTTTCCGCGAAACTTTGATCAAATCAATGCCATTAATCAAAACGTCAAAACTGCAATTCTGTTAGGAAAGAATGCAAGTATGCGTGTTTCGGGGTGTGTGTGTGTCTCACCAAGCTTTAAGGTGTTGAGTAAACAGAAAATTGAATTTGTGCATTCGACTGTGAGCAAGAGAGCAGCGAAGGAGGAAAAAAAATAAAGTTTTCACATTCTTTTCTTGAGTTAAAGCAGCAACATCCCATTGAATGACTTCAATACAAGTGTTTGATCTGACTCTGTGCTGCTGATATGCCAAGGACCGTGTATTTCTGGAACATTTCGCTGTAAACTGCAGCGGAGACGGAAAGAAAAATAGCTAGAGACTTTGCAGATGACTCGCTGGTTCTTTGGCAGAGAACAGACCAGAATTCATTTGACTTTTTCCCTGCTTTGTTTTGTCTTGCTCTTTTTGTCCCCCGACACATGTAAAACGAGGACCTTAAAGGCCTACTTCACCTGTTGGAATATGAAGGTGTATTGAACTCGGAGATCCTATTTAGTATAAATGTGCAAAAAACAATTTAAATCGGATCATCTTAGCCTGAGAAAAGGCAGAAAGAGTGTTTTATGGTCTCACTGTCTAACCCTACCTTTTCCTTACTGTGACATCACAGTAAGGGTTAGAATTAACAGGACAGCTGGGCCAAGGGAAGACTGAGGGAAGAAAAACCTCATTCATTATATTATAATAGTTATTTTATAATGATAGAACGCTGGTTCCGTATGGGTGAAGTATTCCATTAACCAAACTTTCAAGTACTGAGATACAGTCGATTACATAAAAACATTACATTGATTACGTACATAATTTATACACTTACATAACTTCATGTGTTATTGTACACAGCAGGGTTGGGCCACTTTAAATTGGTTCCATCTTACCACATTCATCAGAGTGATTATGTTCCTCAACTAATTACTATGCAGCAAAAATAATGTGTTTCTTCACTTTTGTCTCAGCGGGGCCTTTTATACAACTTCAACACTCTACACTTGTAGGAAGAGTAAAAACAAGACATTGTGGCAGACAGCTTTACGATTTAGAGGGATTTAGTGACAATTTCAGCAGATAGCTTAGCTTCAGTGATTGCACACCGATCTCAAGGAGTCCCAACCTCAGCAGTGCGCTCACACACTCAAAAACAACTAGGAGACTTCACAATGCATGATTCGTATCCATCCAATGGATAGTACGAAGCAAGTTAAAAACACGTACAATGTGAATAAGACACCTTTGGAGTTGGGTCCTTATCTTTTCATAGAGGCTAAGTGCCTATTGCCTTGCATCTTTTGCTTCACATCTTCGTCGTTTCGTCTTCTTTGCCCAAATGGGAACTTTTAGGTAACATCATGCCGTTTTGTTGGAGATTTTCTGGGATCTTTCAATAAGAAAGTAACATAAAACAAATGAATGGATTAACAGTTGAGCAGATGGAGCCATTGTTTAGCTGTACCTTTGGTAAATGTACATTAATTCACTCAAATTGGTCAGATCCATTTCCGTGGATTTCAGGATACAGCATTTGCTGGGAATACATCATCACAGGGCATTGTAGCATAAGTTAGACAGAAAGCCCAACTAAGCGGACATGTATTTCATCTGGTTAGCAAATCGAAACATCCACGATAACTCGGTTAAATTGCCCCAGTCTGTGTATAGTTCTTTGCTTACTATACTTTCTTTGCACCTTAGCATGCAGCAAGATATATTGGTGTCATTAGCTGTGCACATGAGATGCATGGCAATGGTATGTATGCATCTTTACCTGTGACAGTTTTTGTTGATAGACGTCCTTGCCTTTTCCCTTGAGTGACCCCTTAAGCTGTCAGCGTGTCTGGAAAAAAAGTAAGGATGAAGATTAAAAGGGAGCAACACATGGGAAATGAGACAACAGGAATTGATTTGAGAGAGAGAGAGAGAGAGAGAGAGAGAGAGAGAGAAGAGAGAGGCAACATTGTATGGTAAGAGAGTGAGTAGTCAGCGAGATGGAGAGGTAGAATAAAAGACTGGGCAAGTCAGAGCGGAATGACAGAAATCTTGCAATGAAATAGATGAAGAAAGGAGGAAAATAAATCAAGGTTGAACTGAAAACCGATTGAAAATACTCAACATGTACAATCATGAATAGAAGAGAAGGTTGAGGTGGACATTGCATTCTGTTGGTTAACACTTTTTGGATTTCCAATTGAATAAGGTCAGTGGCATTGTTCGGCTTTAACTTGAGTGATGCAGGTGCTAATTAGCTCGTTCTACAATAGCTGATGACCAGCCTGTAGGCAAAGGAATGGCTGCAGTACATGCATGAAACAACATTATAGTAGCAGGTGCTAAAGCTATATCCAGCAATTGCCTAAAGCGTCATGGCAGCCAACATAATCGGTAAAAGCAATGTTTCTGTTCACAATATTGACTTTTATACCCACAAAGATTATACAGTGTCCAACCTTAATCCATATCTTAGTCTGACTGAAATGCTCCCTTTCTATTTTTTTCAGTGATGCTTTTTTCAGGTAGTGGAATACTAACCAGTTTATAGCTTGGACTTAACATAGAATCATAATGTACATAAACTTATTTAGCAAATGTTAACGGGCTTATGCAAATGAGTGGAAGGAGACGAGATATGAGCGAGTTTAGTGCCACTCAATAGAAAGGCTTTTTTTTTTCTTACATGTCTTACTCTTGCTGCAGTCGGCCGTCGATGCCTGTCACGGTCAACAGATGGCGCTGTGGTCCTTTGGTTGCCAGTGCCACCTCGCCATGGCATTTTAAAATCAGCAGACGTGAACGTTGAGCCTGAGCACCATCAGATGATCGAAAATTTACAGACAAAAGCACGCTCGCATCTAAAAGCAGGGTGTTTATGCAGCTGAGACATTGGATTACATAACGGAGACATCTCCTGCCTGCACTCTCGCTGTCGTATCAAGATGGGTAGCACTGTGTGTGTGTGTGTGTGTGTGTGTGTGTGTGTGTGTGTGTGTGTGTGAGTGTGTGTGTGTGTGTGTGTGTGTGTGTGTGTGTGTGTGTGTGTGTGTGTGTGTGTGTGTGAAAAGGTACGTGGGAAAGGTTACGGGCTAAGCTTTAAATAATGCAATTTCGACTTTATCCTCCTTTACACAATCTCACTTCCTGTGTCAGGGTGTCTTTTGCTCTACTCATTTGACTCTTCCTGTATTTGCGAGTAGCAGGTTTGATATTTTGGCTGTACACCTGAACTCTCTCTCTCTACATATCTCCATATTTCCAGCTTTCTAGCATATCCATTGGCATTTTCAGCCCGTCTCCTCTGATTTCCCTAGCGTCGTCTTTTGGGAAAATGAAACACTTCTGCGCAGGAACACCTATTGTTGGGATCTGTTCCCATGATGTGTCACGCTATGTTCCCAAGTGTCACGCTATGTGTGAACCATGCAAATGGGAAAAAAATCATGGTTATATGGATTTCTCTATAGCAATTTACACCCAGATATATACACTTGCTAGACAGAATGAGGATAGTTATAAAAATTCAGCAATATCAAATGAAATATGCTGTTGCAAACAAATGATTAAAGGCGAAGTCAGCAATTCTGGAGAACGCTTGTTGACAACCTCCCTTTTTGTCCAAAATCATGGCTCTCTAAACGATCCGCTTCCTGTCTGTACTATGTGTGCGCAAAAAAAAAATAGATCTGGTGTTAATACAGTACAGAGACTAGGCTCTAGGGTACGTACATGAAGGTGGTCAACCCCCCCTAGCTAGTAGAATGCACATTTACAGAGCATAGGCTGTGTAGTAACACAGGATCTTTTTGGTTGACAAAGTGATTTGTCAACGACCATTCTCCAGAATCACTGAATCCACCGTTAATGCATAGAAAAGCATCTATATATAGATATGACAACAGCAACTCACATTATGAATTGGCATGTTTACTGAATGGCTTTGTTGCTGTATTTTGTTGTTGAGAGACACCCAGACACACACACACACACACACACACACACACACACACACACACACACACACACACACACACACACACACAGAGTCCATCCATTCTAATTGATTGTAAATGTCACACTGCCGCAAAAGAGAACCTTTCCCCCCTCACCTCACATGCGCACATTACGGCAGCATATTACACACATACTGTAGCAACATACAATGCATATAATTTATTGTGACAGCGCACTGGGAGAGGCTCACAGGAATCTCACTGTGCCACTATGCAGGTGTCACAGGTGCTCTATGATTAAAGCCACTCTGCTGGAGGGCTGATATGCACACACACACACACACACACACACACACACACACACACACACACACACACACACACACACACACACACACACACACACACACACACACACACACACACACACACACACACACACACACACCACCTTGGAGGAAAGGGTCAGGGATAATGGAGGAACAGTGTCATGTGGATTACAGGGCTATGAGTGTGGCAGGAAACAATATCAAAATATAGGAAGTCAGGTAAGGTAACCAGTAACAACTGATTTTCTTTTTGTTCTGCACCACCTATCAATAGAAGTTTGTAGTTGCGAGTCATGGAAATTGTAGAAATATTAATAATATTAAGCAAAAATGTGATTATGCACATCTGCAGGTGCATTACTGTCAACATTCTACATTTAGGCCTTTTCCCTCTTTATTGCTCATGTGGTAGTCCCTGAGTGTTACATTTTTGTTTTTTGTGTATAAACAAATGTGAGAAAATACAATGTGAATGATCTGCTGTCATACATAGTAGAGTAAAAAGCAGGCACTATACTGGCATTGAACAAGAACTGTAAACAACAGGGGAAGAAAATAAATTGACAAATAAAATGCTTTTTCCTACAGGCTACAGATACATTAAGCCATTATTAGATAATATTAAAGGAAAAAAATTACTTTATAGCATACAGGCGGAATTCACAAGCTACCCATTAGTAAAAAAAAACAAAAATAACCCCAACCTTTACCTGCCACATCATTGCAGTCATGCATCTGAAATTATAATTAAGAAATATACTATATATTATCCCGAACATGGATATTCTACATAATGAGTATGATTGCTGCTACACTGTGATGTTGCTTCTTTGACATCGCATCACCTATCAATGCTGTTTCTTAAAAAGTGTTTTGGATTACAATAAGTGAGTATATGCTTTTAACACCTTTCACCATATTATAGTATAGTAGAGTATTGAGGCTGCACATCCCGCATGGACCGGGATTTGAACCTTGATCTCCCAGGTGAAAGTCATTGGCTCTACCCACTGAGCTTGTGTGTGTGTGTGTGTGTGTGTGTGTGTGTGTGTGTGTGTGTGTGTGTGTGTGTGTGGGGTGGTGGTGTGGTGGTGTGGGTGGGTGGGGGGGGGGAGGTTTAAGTGAATATGTGCATGCTTAGTATGTGTGTGTGCGAGGTTTGAGTGTGTATGTGTGTGCTTTTTATGTGTGTGTGCGATAATATAGTGAGTGTATGCATGCTTTTTATGTGTTTTGGCAAAGTGTCGAGTTCGCACTCGACTCTTTTCGTTCATCAAAAGTTTCCTAACATTGCTTTTGTTGTGTTGCTCTTTCTGTTACCATCTCATTGTATGCCTTATTAAATCACACATATAAATGAAGTCTAAGGCACACAATGCTCCCAATACTTTACTTTAGAAAAATTTAAAAATGCCTTCATTATTCAACCACACTGTTTATCTGACATTACCTTGACTTTATTCTGTTGCTGCATCCGTCTTTCTCAATTATCCTTCTCTTAATCTATTCCTCCTTTTCTTATACTCCCGAAGGTTCTCTCCTCTTCTTCTTTTATGTGTGCCACTCCCATTTTCCCGTCAGCAAAACAAAACACACTGTAGGAGAGAAAATAGAGAAAAAAAACAATTAAGCTAAAATTTTCAATATCAGCACATTTATCCAGCCCTAATGATGTAACCAGTTCTTGAAGTAAATGCCCTATGTAACAAGACAATAATTATGACTTCTCAGCTCATTGGTATGACGGAAATGACAAATGCGCAAATGAATGTGTGATCATCACCAATATTTGCTTTTTACTTCTTGTGGAAAGTGTAGGGGGGGGAGGGGGGCAGTTACACTACACAACCATACACAAAACAAAACGTACACATAATTGACCTAGCACATTCAGATACAACAGGCGGTCATGACACATTCAAATACATAAAAAATATGCATAGTGGAAAACAAGTAAACTATAGGGTAAACAATATTGTACAAAGGAGATAACTAAGACAGGAGTCCCAAGTCACATAACTTAGGCTACAGGGACAAGGAAACAACTTTAGTGTATGTAATTACAAGGGAAGGTATACATTGCACTGGAACATGAATTGTGACATGTGATGTGGAACAAAACTGTAGTCTTTTTACACTTATACGCACTCAAAACCCTCAGGGGAATATATGTATCCTTTGTTTCGCTATAAACCGAAGGCAAGGCACCGATGAACAGACGGGTGTCGTGTGTTTGATGGTGAAACGTGGGTATATGAGTGCATGCTTGCAGTATTTTTCTTTGAGCAAGTAAGTAGGCAAGTATCTTGTTTTAAAGGTGTGAGTTTCTTCTGATGGAAATGTGTGTGTCCTAGAAAAAGACTTCAACAAACTACAGCTTGTGCAGTTGAGTATGTACATGACATGCTAGCATTGATGCATGTTGGATTGTAGAGAGAGGTGTAGAGGAGGTGATAGGAAAGTAAATGAGAGTGATGAATGAGCGGGGCATCCGTAACTCACTTTTTTCACCTCGGAAGACAAAGTAGGGGGTTAATTAATGAAAAACTTGTTTGCCCGATCAATCCTTTGTTGAATGAGTGCGGCCAGCCTGTGTCTGGCATATACAGTAGCCTCTAGCAAAGTAATTATTACCGCTAAAGATACAACGGCGTCCTCCCAAATCTACACTTGTTTTCCATAATGGCACTTCTCATTCCCACTCTCCAAACTATTAACAGAAAGAAAAGTATAGGGACACAGTGGAAGTCTTCAGAATTCACATTATTGCAACAAATGAAAATGAACTCATGTCTGGCCCCGACCCGCAATGCAATCAACAGAGCTAAATGCTTTCTCCGAGGCAGCATGTAAATTATGCACAAATCTTGTTTCTCGCATGTTAATAATAGATAGTAACCCCCTGAATACTGTTTGGTTGGCATAAGGTCTAGGTTCAACTAGGGTTCAGTGATGTTAACCTATAAAAAAACAGACTTGTATGTGTTTTAGTAGACAGATGATTAAGGTTTGTAGATTATAGTCATTTAAATTGCTGCCAAGCAGAATAAAAGGGGCCAAAATGTCAGCGTTTATCATTGAGAGATGATGTGGTGGGATTGGGAGAGTCACAGTGCGCTTTTCCATATTTTTGACTGACAGAGCAGTTTGCATCTGGGAAGCGCACACACACAGGCATGGTTTTGACTTGTGTATTTCCGCAATAAAAGGGAATGGAAAATCACTATTTTACATAACCCCACTTTGTCAAATCACAGTACAATAAATCTTTTTTTTCAAATTCTACGCCTGTCTACATTAATCTTCCCAGCCTATTCATTCAGGAGCCTAGGAAAATCCATGCCGCTTATATAAGAGAGAGGATGTGAATGTGGAAATTCAGGTAGGCACAACACGGATAACAATTGTGTTTAGTACAGGGCACGGCACCAAACACTGGCCACTGCGAAGGATCAGGATAAATAATCAGTGTCATATTAGTTGGTGCTTACACTAAACAGTGGCAGCTATAAGCCAATGTTAACAATGAACTACCGCACATTAGGCCTGAGCCGGGTAGACAATCTGTACCTCTGCGTGGGGATTTTACATCCGTAGGTGATTGTGGCTATAAGAAACAATAGGTGGCAGCCTTGCAGAAACACTGGAAATGAAATACTACTATCTTCAACTCATTAATTTACATGCACCATGTTCTCCTGCATCCAGTTATAGTGCTCATTAAACAGAGGCCCTGGTTGAGTCCTATACAAATGTAATTATATCATATTCAATTGAGGCCACCCCTATAATTGATGGTGTACTTGTAACGCTGCACAGAATCCATCTTTATTTTCTTCAACAGCAGGGGCACACTGTTGAATCTCCCTATAGCAGTCAAGACATGGCATTGTGGGAGATAGCGTCAAACATTTCAATCCTTAACAGAGGAGCAACGTAGTGAGCAATGGGAGCAACTCTCGCTAATTGCTTTCGCGGCAACACAGAGAGCAACAACTAGCTTTCCCGAAGTGTCAGTGTTACGTTCATTTGCAAATTAAAGACGTGCGTCATGGACAAAGCTATACGTGATCTGTGTAGCTAATGCAGTTCAGTTTTGCCAAGGACTCAGAACTGTGACATTTATTTTATTTATTAAAATATTGAGACATTTCTCACTGGAGGGGAAAACATATGTGTTTCACTAGATGCAGCGATGAAATTTAACATTCAAAGTACATTTAACCTTCTACAAGGAACTTTTTTAGATGTTAATTTAACTAAGTCTAATTCTTTTCTCTGATGATCATTAATGACCTGTAAAAGCAAACGAAACCATCAGCCAAAACCAAATATGGTTATTATTAATGCATATGCACGGCTCCTATTTTCCCTGGGAATGATTTACGACAGGCAGACCGGGGAAAAGCCAATGTTTCCTGAACGGTAAGTAGTAAATCAAAGTTGTATCTGCTTCGCAATTGTCATATTACCACAATTAATCTTAAGTCACATATGAATACATAAACTCATTGTGATGCATCCGTCATGACGTATTCCCTAAAGGCAAAGGCACACACCGCTGGCACGCGTTTTGTAAAAACACTACCGCATTTTTATCCATAGGTGTCGCTAGAATAACATAAACTCAAAGTTACTCATAGCTACTTTCAGCAGTTTTTCCTCTTTTGTGATCCATTTGTCTCTCTCTCTCTCTCTCTCTCTCTCTATATATATCACTACCTCTATGAGTCACCCAATGTGTATCGGTCTCTAAAGAGTTATTCGTCATGATTAGCAGGCTACTGACTAACCACTAAAACACCTTGGTAGACCTCTATAAGATGTACACAGATGGAGTCAGATAGAGAGAAGTGAAAATTAGCTATCATAGGCTTACTGTTTCAATTTTGAATTATGCTACTTCCATTATACTGTTACATATTGCATTCCTGTCGTCAGTCTTAACTTTGTGGCCAGTGAATAAAGGTGTATCATGGTCAGTCGGTGGCCTTCGTTTTCCACATATTTACACGTATTTACAATGTTGTATAACCTTGCAGGAAAATGATTTTAAATGGATGAATAGACAGATAGCTGGTGAAGGTAGGTAAAAGAAAATGTTATGTACTTTGGTTTTGAAAAGTTTCAAAAGACGACTTGGATTTATCTTGGACCTAAATATCACAATAGTATACTAACAGAGTCTATATTGCTTCCACTAACCCCTATATATTTAAACTCAATACCCCATAACTGATAAAGACAAAAGAGGCATGCATAGTCTTTAAAGAAGTAAGAGCCACTGGGCAAACACAGTCCCCCACATCTCATGGGGTAATCGGTCTGTCAGAGTGCAACTGAGGCTCCTCATGACCCATAATGGCCGTGCGTACCACTGCTTTGCCCTTGTGCATGAGCAATGACAAAATAGGCTAATTTCTATGGCTTGGGAGGCCACTGTGATGCATGGCATCATTTTGAGCACGCAGTCCGATGCTCTCGGGACGTTCCAAGCATCGCTAAAGGTCAACTCGAAAAGGTCGCAGGCTAACAGAATACACAAAAAATCCATGAGCAATGAGTGTGGGGGAAAATGTATTACTATGGGCCTGGACAAAAATCCTGTATTATCTTTTTTAAAACATACACTATGAAAGCCAGTTTGGAAATGTTTTGTTTAGTGATTTGGTGAAACCATAAAAGCACTTATACATGCACGTTATCTTACTCTATCTTCGTCTCCCTATCCTTTATGAGTGCACAAAACACATTTAAACCAATTCATTTGAAACTCAAAAGTCAAGGCCTCACCAAACATGAGTCATCAACATTTCCCTCCCTGCAGCCTGATGTGATGTAATGTGTTTTCCCACTACAAACCAACCGCTCTCAGCAAAATAAACTTTCCGGATATGGATCTGATGCTGAAGATGGTTGCACGATTAAAGCCTTATCTGACGATAACTTACTGTATTATTTACCCTAATTCACCAAACAGGGAGAAAGCGAGCGGAATCTGTGGCATAATTAGGCCAAATTAGCAGGACTCCCCTGGAAGGGAGATGGAGAGATGGAGGAAGGGATGGAGGCAGAGATAGAGAGAGGGGATATGGGAGATTGATAATAAAAAGGGGGCGATAAGAAGGAAAGAGCCACTAAAGACATGAGGAAAGGGATAAATTAGGCGAGGCATAATAGGGATTAACAAACATTGCTATTTTTAATTTGTTGTTGTTAGACAATAAACAAACAACCTTTTCTGTTTCTGTTGTATTTGTGCATGGGATCATTTGAGTGGGCTTTAGTATTACGTCTTTAATTACAAGGAAAACAGAAGCAATTTTTTGTCTTCTTTGCAAAAATATCGTCCACCAGTTAATGTCAGAACATACAGACAAAGCCGGTTTCCTTCAATACATGTTATATATAGTCAAATTGTCAAGCTGCATACACTAAAATACCATTGGGTAATATTACAGCTGACCCCTTTTCATGTTCAAATTGTATAATATCAGCCTTTGCCATTTAACACAAGACTTAGTCCCATAGGCTCCACTGAACAGATTGCTTTCATTTATTAGTCTATCAAACCCTTACCAAATTACCGATTCACGCTTATATAGCATATCTTCATATATGCTGGTCAATATGTAACAAGAAATTACAGACTGGAAATGCCAAAGATATGTTTGGTGTCCACTGTCTGTTTATGATATGTTAAAAATATATATTTTTAAGAACACAGCGTAATGTTGAAAATGTGAGCATTTATTTTATATATTCTTAAACACATTATACAGTAGTCAAATCTCCTCCATCCATATTCATCTACATTGCTCCCAAATAATTTCAGAATCTGTGCAATTTTAAACATCCCATCCTTTTACTAAACAGATATCAACCAATAAATTGCCATCAAATAATTTATCTAAATATTCACATATATTGATATTGCTGGTTTGAAGGTTAGAATGTGGAATATGGTAAGCGAGTGAAATAATTATGGAAGTCACTTAAAACAGGAGACAGAAGGGAAGAAAGTTGATGCCACACATGGGAGAGCCCGGTCAGACCACAGTAAAACACAGGAATAAATAAATATATATCCTCAGCGTCAAAATGATACTGCTTCTTGGTTTAACAGCCTTCTGAAAGAGCCCCACATGGCTTCATACTGTCGCTTCTTTGCATTGTCTTTACAATGGAACAGTAGATGCTCAAAGGAAAGAGTAAGACATAAAACAAAAGTTTGTGGCAAAGTGGTGAGAGGGAGGGAGGGGGGGTGTAAGGAAGGGGACCGGAGAGGATGCAGAGAGATCTCTCGTTTTCTCTCTTTCACAGACACACACACACACACACACACACACGCACACACACACACACACACACACACACACAGTTCTGTCACTTCTTAGTCTGCATTGTTGCGATACAATAAGACAGAATAAATTACTCAGGCTCGCTGTGTTTCATGCATGGCCACGTCTGCACACACACCCAGACACACGCACAACCTCAAAACTTCCAGCATTCAACACTGTATACAAACACAGTGAAGGCAATATATGTAAAAACACACAAAAACAGTTAACACTTGAGCTACCAACCACACAGAGAGAAGCACATGTGCAAAAAGATAACACTTTTATTTTTTTTGTTTTGAACGATACAGAAAATAAGAACCAGGCGCTCCTAGCAGAGCTGCGTGATGCGACAATGACTGAATGGTTAGTTTTCATTCAAATGGAGACAGTAAAAGTGCCAGGGTTCCGAGGCTGCTTTCAACGTCCATCTCTTATGAAAAATCAGAGTCATTTCTAAATTGTCAGCCCTCGTCGAATGGGCTCTTTCTAAAACGTCCCTTTCTACCGCTTTCAAGGATGTACAATCAAAAAAGTCTTCTTCACTTCATCTGAGGGTGTCCCTAACGTGTGCTTTATTCTCTCTGGTGGTCACTTAACAAAAGCCAGCAGTGCACGGAGCATCTAGCCTGGTCCAACCAGACCATCATACTTCATTTCATTTGTACAGAAGGTCTGGAAGTACTGTAATTGGCAAACGTTCACTCACTTGGAGGAGGGTGTCTGTCGAAGTTTAAAACTATTGGATCTGCCCAGTGCCACTCTGGATTAGCCAACCAATCGCATCACGTTTGGTCGTCACGTGTGTCATAAGCCGGTTTTTGACGGTGCGTTCCAGTTGGACAGGGAACTCGGAAATTTCCGACTTCACTACATATTGTAGTCTATGAATCTACCGGTACCTGGCAACCTGACCAGCTGCCCCTACCTATGAGCATCCATTCTTAAAGGTGCAGGCACCTGTGTCACACACAGTATAAACAACATAAACCTTTGAATATGTGTTCAAAAGTAATGATCTGTGACTATGTTGATGCTCTTTTCTGAGAAGCTTAAACAAAAGGTCAGATTGTGTTCCACCAACAGTCAAAAGCCCTAAACATTGAACTGACAATGATACTGTAGAACACAGGGGAAATCAAAACATCCTCACATTTGAGGTGCTGCAAGCAGGGATTTTTCTGCTTTCTTGATACATAACTTTAAAGATTAGGCATTATTAAACTAACTGAAAAACTGATAAAACATTTTCACTCAATGGATTAACTTACTTATTGCTTCAGCAGAGGTTCACGCTGCGATTTTTGATAAGGCAGGAGAGTAAAATAAAGGTTGAATTTATGAATGCATTTATTCACCAGGATCTAATGTAAATGTTTTTAAATAAAGAATGGTCATCAACAGTCATCCTAATGAAAGCTGCACTACAAATTGGAACTATTATTTTACAACTATTACA
>CM049416.1:12462500-12647500 GCA_026929865.2 Hyperoplus lanceolatus | reverse complement strand
TTTATCTTTGCCAAACAGTGACAGCCTTTCTCGAACGATTCATCCTTGCTTCATTCAATTCGATTTTCAAATCGCATAGCGATGTTGTAATTTAAACCGTGTCTAAAGAAACAAGGTGTTTTCTTAAGTAAACTTTATTTTGCTGACAATGATTGAAGACAGGCAGCACCTTTTCTGTATGTCGTATTTCAAATTCAACAGTATAAAGTTAGACATTAGAGGGAGATTGATTGCAAGAGTTTGGACAGGATTCACATGGATGCCTTTTCTTTATTGAGAGACTATGCCATGTGCAATACAGATAATAAGTGCATTACCAGAAAGGAACATAATATACAAAATCTAAACACCCCTTAGGCAGAACTGTATACGCAGCTGTATTGGGAATTTAAGTGCAGTCTTTCTACACCACCTAACAATCCTGTCTATCTGGGCCGAAAATTCTCATCTACATTACAATGGGTATCTTGCCCTCAAAACGCAGCGTGGAAAAAATCTCTTTGAAAGTCATATCAAGCCTCTGCAGGTGTCCACTGCGAGAACACACGTACGTTACAGGCTGAATCAATCACAGCCTGCAGTGTTATGAGTATGTGGCTGGCGATCGCAAACCTTCCATGCCGAGTTAAACTCCTCAATTGGGTTAAAGGAATTGGGAATAGGGTGGGAGGAATTCCATTAGCATCCTGCCGTGGGTAATGCTGTTTGAGTGATGGGAAACTCACATTGTCCCAAATGACCACATACTTTGGTAAATCATCTTGAATCAGACCCCTCTCGTCACCAGGGATGAGATCCATAGAGGGTGGTTTCTAGGAAGAGTCGGAGATGCTGTGTGTTACATGGCTCTGTAATGGGAATATGAGTGAGCACACACTGCTCTCTCTGCAATAGTACAGCACACACAGTGATGTTTCCTCCCCTGTTGGCCTGACACATTTACAGAAGGTCTGTGGTCCATTACATTTCGACAACACCTCCTGTCACTGGCCAGGCTGAAGCTAGTCCTTATGGGTAAGGTGGAGTCGTTGATTCTCGAAAACACTTGTAGTCAAAATCACTTTCTGTCAAATTCAGTGAATCTTTCCTCACAATATACTGGTTGTGCGCTGAATTTGTTCTAAGTGTTAATACACAGCCTATGCTGTGTAAACTGGTACATAAACAAAGTGGGTGTAAACAAAGGGGGCCACCAAAGCTAGCAACAAGACCTTACACAAAGCTTAGGCTGTGTATCAACAATTTCCAGCGCACGCACAGTACGATCAAGTAGCAGATCGTGAGCAGATATTCATTGATTTTGACAACACGCATTCTCCAGCATGTCTGACTTCACCTTTCCATTTTAGGTTGGTTCACATTATATCAGTCCCATTATTTGAAATTTCCCAGAAAATGCTAAATGATTTTGTGTACAACTAGTGTACTGTGTACTACTTCACAATATCTTTCAAATGGTACATGGTACTGCTTTTTCTTGTTCATCTGGTGTCTTTTCAGCACCCTGTCGATACTTTAGGTGCCAACCAATTGGATGTTTTCAAAATCATTGTTGTCTTCTATAATTGCACTCTGTGTCTGTCTACCCTCTAGTGTCATGGCCATGGTCTCATGATGACACATTCTTTTATATTTTGACAATGTTCCGATATTCTCCCGAAATCCAGAAAAACATCCCTAACATGTTCGGGCGACATCACCTAACTTAACAATACATAACAATCATCAACAAAAATGTTGCATCAAAGTAATCCAGTGATAGATGTTTGTACATACATGGGTACATAACAAACAGGAATTGCTATATGTTAATTCTGCATACTTACAAATAGTACAACATTTAAATTAATATAGGTTAAAGGAAAGCTGGGTAGTAAAAGTTGTAATCCACAGGCAACTCAATGACTCCATGGCAACATACCTTCTCCTTTCTATTATGTTTGAGTTCATTAGACAATGTTTTTTGGCTAATGTGAGGCATCCATATATGTTTTTTTTTCTCTTGCACTTGGTAATAGTATGCACCAAATGGGATTGAAGGGAGGTTTCAGAAAAAAAACTGTGTTTTAAACGCATGATTACAACTTGTCTTTGGGTTCCAACGGTGTCAGACTTTGAAAAGCGCTGGTACAGAGAAAGCACACAGCATACCGTTGGAAGTCTCATTAAATTGTCATTACTGTGGTGTTGGCATCTGAAGCATATTCCATTGTGTCCATGCATTATGAACCTCATCTGAAGGATTTCTGATGGGTACCCAAGCATTAAATCCTGTTTACCGTAGGTGAAGAATTCTATACAGTGCATTTACAAAAAAAAATTGGAGAAACTCAGCTTTTCCTTTTTATTGAATCCTGTTTATTTATTTTTTGTTGGGGGGGAAGGGATGGGAAGCTTTTCTGACAGGACTCATATAGATAAATGTTTTCCTGAATCAGCACCTGCCAGGTTGGCAAAACATGAATGCATTTATATTTACAGTGAGATCAAGGGGGATGTGCTTACAGAAGGAAAAAGCTTATACTCACCTACAGTACATAATATATAAGCGGTATGCTTTGAGACTTAGGTTAATCTAACAGGGGTACAACATGTACTGAAAATGACTCAAAGAAATTGTAAGACAACATACAGATCATGATCAGTCAGCAGGGACCTCCTCATGCAATGCTATTTAAGTTCTTGAAAAAACTTAACATTTTCCCGCATCTGTGCATGCGAGTATCTGCATGAAGGAGAGGCAAATGTGTTTTGTGTGGGCACAGGTAGTAATTTATCCCGGCAAGCACAAGCTGTGTTAATGTCTTTGTGCACCAGCGCACTGCATCCAGCTGAGACTGTGATACAGCACAGATGTGCGGTGCTTTATCCTAAGCCATTCATCCATCACAGGTTACTCTCTGGAAGACTGGAGATGTATGGAAAGGTATGCAAGCCTGTGTGCCTGGGGTGTGTGCCTTTGGTGTGTGTGTGTGTGTGTGTGTGTGTGTGTGTGTGTGTGTGTGTGTGTGTGTGTGTGTGTGTGTGTGTGTGTGTGTGTGTGTGTGTGTGTGTGTGTAAAAGAACATTTGCGATTCTCAAAATATTTCTCAAAACTGACACATACTGAATCTGATTTGAGTAAAAGGTAGAAGGAGAGAACAATAAAAAAAAATCAATGCAGAATACGAAAGAGATACAAAAACAGAGTGGAAGAATAAGAGGAAAGAGAGCAGAAATAGTCCCTGTGTTGCTTCTGAAATTTAATCTAGGAAAAGCATCATTAATCATATCTGGAGCAGACTACTAATATACAAAACTCAGATAATGATGAAAGGTTAGGAAAGTCTTATTATGTGTGAGGAAGAGAGAGAAAATTCTATTCTATGTGTGTGTATTATAACTTTGCCGGAGCTAAAGAGAATAGTGTGTGTGCTTGTGTAAGCGTGATCAACAAAGTGACCTTCGACGTGCACTCACACAAACACTATTAACCCTGACATGTGGTAAGCCAAGCTAGGCTAAGCTAACAGGCTTCTGGTGGTAACATTATATTTACAGTCCTATAGAGATATGACAATTAAATCAATCTACCCATCCGACCAGGCTGCATCAAGTCCAGGTTGGCAAATATATGGGACATAACGCTGGTGTTAAGAGCAAAATTCTATTCCTTTATCACCTCTATAGTGTCAAAAGAATTCAGTAAAGATCAGTCCCTGAACTGAGATGAAGACCAAGGGTCAATATATTTTCTCTGTCTTACTGTAAGTAAACTTATCTTTAAGGCAGAGTTCCTTGGCCACTTTTTACTTGGGACCACACTTCTGTCTTTATAAACGATTTTCCGTTGGTATACCTTGAAAACATTTGTGTGGGTGTATAAAATGGAAAGGGATTTTTCAGTACAAATCATGTTCTTATCCGCCAAACACACAGTAGGCCTATACTAAATAATTCAAATAAACGATATGAAATGTTTTGAATTGGTAATAGTGTTGCTGTTGTCACATCGCATATCCAGTAAACAGTACCTAACAAATGCATACATTTAAGTTAACTTTAAAGAAATGTTTCCAAGAGCTTGTTTTGTTATGCTGCTGTGAGTGCAGAAAGCTGTGAAAATGTTTGATTACAAGAGCTGACAGCAGATCAGTTCTCCAAATCGGTGACTGAATCAGAGTTTGGCTGCTCCTGAACTCAACCATATGAATGAGATGAAACCTCCCAGTAATTATTAACTTGGCGTGAATACACCCCCATTAACCTGGACTGCAGAACAGATTAGACTGCTTTTCACTCGGCAACACAAATACAACAGTGTGGCCAGGGTCCTGCAGTATATTAATTGTAAAAGAATGGCATCTGAAAAATGCACGAGTGCCTCCGGTCCTTTTCCCATTTGGAAGCTGGAAAGCTATCAGCCTCTCACCAGCTTGTGCAGCGATCTGTGAAGCCGATTTTGAACTCCATCAGACTGTTTAGCCATTGAGGTCGACAAAAAAGTAAAGAATGGCAGATAGAGCAGAGGAGTCAAGAAGATAGGGGGATGGGGAATTCACTGGAACATCCCGCATCATCTCGCACCCTCTGTGAGGCAGCTGGCATTCTAGTTTCTGAGCAGGGACAGATTTGTAAAACATGGACATTACAACAATGGCTTGAGCATAATCTGCCCAATCCCATTACCGACTAGAACCATCCACAGAGACATACGCGCACACACTTACACACACATGGATGAAAGGAGGAAATCTGTCACTGTGTGTGTTTGAGAGAGGGAGAGACGTGGGTGGGAGAACGGATGGAAGGAAGGACGGAAGACAAGAAGAATGCTAGAGAGAGAGAGAAAGTGACAGAGATACATGGGAGTGTGTGTGTGTGTGTGTGCGTGTGTGCTTGTGTGTGTGTGTGTGTGTGTGTGTGTGTGTGTGTGTGTGTGTGTGTGTGTGTGTGTCTGTTTGTGTACAGTATGTGTATGCATAAGCAACAGCAAAGACTTCAACGGCCTCCATTGCATAATGCGTTAACATGGCGAGGCATCACAGGTCTGCATGTAACACAGAATGGGACAAGGCAGTTCAACAAAGACTGTATTCTTAAAAACATAACCTTGGACTGTAAGCAGCAAGTTATTACACACGACTGAGAGTATTCACCAGCATTGAAAAGTGGCTTTAACCAATGCAAAAGGATGGGCAGATATTACTTTTACTTCTATTTGCAAAATATATGCTCGTTGAAAATGTATTGTACAATATAGGGGAGAACGGGGTAATTTTGGAAATTGTGTAGGGGGAATAGGTGGATTCTATAGCTTTTCAATCTCCCATAACGCACACATAGTATACTGTTCAATGTTCAATAAGCACGTAAACCATGTGAAAAGACCAAACAATCAATCAGTGCTGCAAAAACATATACAATCGCCATAAAACTGCCATTTCAGAACACTTTTACCGTCATATGGAGCTGCAACTGAGGTGTATAATACAACATGTACTATACTGTACAACATCTCAAACTATGGTGCAAGATGCACTGTGAGGCTGTGTTGCTTTATTCTGTGATGAGATGGTAGTGTTTCCCTCCCAGCACAACAGGATTATCAAGTAGTCAGCGGGTCGGAAGTTCTGCACTGAAGCACTCCCTCAAGAATATCGCAGTGTTGTCAACCTATAGGCTAAGAGGAAATTGAAATGATCCCAGACAAGCTAAGCTGTTGATAGAGTCAATAGCTCAGAGGGATGAGCGATTACACAAGCTCTTG
The DNA here is from genome assembly GCA_026929865.2 of Hyperoplus lanceolatus. Taxonomy (NCBI): domain Eukaryota; kingdom Metazoa; phylum Chordata; class Actinopteri; order Uranoscopiformes; family Ammodytidae; genus Hyperoplus; species Hyperoplus lanceolatus. The sequence continues at coordinate 12,641,751 of CM049416.1, read as the reverse complement.
GAGATTGTGGACACAACCATTAATATTAATCTAAATTATCTTGGGTTCTTTTCGTTAACAGAGCCAGCATTCAGGGTGTGTGGAAACAACATGATTTATTAAGAAAAATCAGACAGAGTCCAGGGTTTAGTGGTGTTACCATCAGAATAATCAACGGGCTGAAAAAAACACTTAGTATTATGCATAAAGATATTGGAATTATTAAGTAAATTCATAAGGTACTGGATGATGTGGATTTTCACACATATGAAACAGCAGTAGTGGTCCACACACACTCAATATTCATTCATTATATGTTTTTTCCCTGTGTAACACTTTTATCTTCTTCTTTACTCAGATGTGCAGACCAACACCTTCACCTCCTTTAACCTAAAACATAGCACATTGACTGATGAAGCTTGTTTGAAGCAGAGAACTCCCTGGGAGAAAGTGCTTGATGTTTCACTCAGGCTAGGAGAGTACTTTAACCTCAAAGATAACTGTTGGCCCACCTAAGATGAATTTGCCATTGGATTAGATGCCCCCTGCTGTGCCGTGCAATAAACATGTTTGAGGGTTATGGCTTTTGCTTTGCAGAGCCAGGCCTCTGCACTTTCAGATCTTCAAATATCTAAAATATATAATAATCTAATAGATTCTGTTAAGACAGTCATGGTCCCCAAAGGATGAATTCTACACACTTTGGAGATCTCCTTACTTATGGTAGTACAGTAGTAGTGGTATGCTAGCACCACATTGAGGTTGACATTTATGGTTTTGACTTAAACGTGACCCATGTATCTTATGGGATGCATCATGACTTTAGTGATCCTCTCCACCATTATCAAGTGAAAAATGTATTGCATGCTTTGCCAAGCTAATATCTGTGTGTGTGTGTGTGTGTGTCTGGTTCGGTCTTATCTGGCCAATTTGTCATTGCTCAGTTCTGGAAATTCAGAAGAAGTATTTAATACGTGTCCATCTTTCAGTCAAGCTATGGCCAACCGCTAGGGTCAAAATGCAGCACATCTGAACCATAGTGAGGATATGAGTGTCCTTCTATTTTCCTAATTTAATTAAAACTCCAACATGTTTTCTACATTCCGCTTTGAAATCAATACAAGTTACAGTATGCTTCCTTGCATTTGAGAACTACTCGCATTATTGCTCTCTTTATGTACACTATTATCCATGAAGCTCCCCCTCGCTGTCTTGTGGTACTCAGTGAAAAGTTATAGTGTTCGCTCAAGACAAGTCCCAGGTGTCCAATTAAACTCCTGACCAAGTGAGCCCTCATTACACTGTAGTCACTGCCCTGCTCCCTTTAGATGCACTGCAGAAAAGCCACCCCGCTGTGTGTCCTCTTTGTGCATGTGTGTGCTGGAAACGTTGACATAGCGTCAGTATGTCAGCCACTACAAAAAAGCTTCCCTATTCCAGTAACGGCGGGTCAGCAACAACATTTGTTTAATTTCTCCTCCTCTGTTTTCCTTTCTAACTTCTCTACTATAGTGTATATTCCCTAAAAACTGGTCCCAATGTGATTAATCAAGTTTAGGTCTGATTAGAAACCTGACCCAAACAATGACACCCCGACTTCTTCCTCTGTTGACCTCTTTACCACAACACTGATTCACTCCTGGATCTCTTGCTCTTTTCTATGCTCTCTTCCTCTCTCACTTCACACATCAATATAAATTCCTCTATTTTTTTATTTTCCTCTGCCTTTCTTTTTTAGACACTTCGATACCTTTACTTGCTTACTTTAATCGTTCCTATATCACTGCCTCCTTGTCCTTACCGTTTCCCCTTTTCTGAATCCACGTTTGCCCCCCCCCCATCTTTACTGACAGTGGTTTATCTGTATGTCCTTGCCTTCTATTTCAGTATATCTCTTGTCCCTTGAATATGTCTTTTTCATCTATTCCGTTGATCTTGCTGTGTATATGTCTTCTTCCTTCTCCTTCTTTTTACCATCTCTAATTGACCAAATCCAAGAACAAATCCATTACGCCCTGACAGACTTCTTGAAAAATAAATAGCTCGGGCGAAAATGTCGAACCCAATGGTGTGTCTAAGCTGCATCACATCACCCTACATAACATAACAGGCTGACTCGTCTGATGCAACAGTTCAAAGCGTAAAGTTATTTAGCCAACCCTCAAAGTACCATGATTCCCATGAAGGCCTTCAAAGTAGAACCAATATAATGTGAAGTAATGTACTCTATGGTCCATTTGCATGTACACACATATTCATGCCTGTGCAGTGTGGGTCACAGTGCTATTGACATCACAACATTTTACACAATGTACATGTCGGAGTTTGTCTATTCAGCTAAGTAACACCATAAAAGTACACTCCAACAATGGAAAATTCCCAATGCAAAGCAATTTGAAAAACACAGTTGCAGGCAGCTTATCTATAAGGCACCCTTTGCAGTTATCTCAGTGTGTTATTGAGAGCCCTATAGTTGCATCTACTCTCATTAGCAGAAACATTCCCAGCAGATAGCAAGATATCTACATTGGCTTAACTATAGATGACAAGCAGGATAAAATATCAAAAGTCATCGAGTATTCAGAGAGAGAGTAAATATCCAGCTAATACTACTGTTTTCTCTGAAACACAATGTCAGAAACAATGCTTTTATATACTTTTCATATTTTGTATAACCTCCTAAAGTGTAAATAGGTTCTATATACCGTTGATCAGTTCCTGTCTTTACACAATGTTCTGCAAGGAAACTACAGCTGCTTGGAACATGAAACCCATACACGGTTAACCTAAAGTAAATGAAAATACTATCAAGTCCTCAAACCTTCATGACACTTTAATGTGGTCACTTGTCAGTGTCTTTCAAAACAATTAAGAAATGAGCATGAGAAACTGAAAATCTTGACATTGCAAATATAGCACTGCCAAGTGTAAGTCCCCACAAGCACAGTTAAACAAGACCATATACGATGATCACCATTTACACTGCCTCCAGTCTGGAGCCATTTCACCGCTTGGTAGTAGTTTTATTATAGCTTTGTCTGTGTTGTGTTGTGTGTGTGTGTGTGTGTGTGTGTGTGTGTGTGTGTGTGTGTGTGTGTGTGTGTGTGTGTGTGTGTGTGTGTGTGTGTGTGTGTCCTGCATGTCAGATCGCATCAATGAACCACCCACACTGCAGGCAGACTTGGAGTATGAGACCAGGCTTCGCTTTCCAACACATTTATAATTCAACATACTGCCACAGCTCTACTCATCTCTCTCTCTCACTCGTTCTAACTCCCTCCCTCGCTTATCTCCCCCTCTCTCACCTGTTGTATATCTCTCTACCCCTCGTCTTTCTCTTCTTCTTCACACCCTCTCTCTTTCCGGCAGCAGCACCTCTTACATCCTCTCTTCCTCTCTTTTTCATTTGCCCGCCTATCCTTCCCTTATCTCAACCCCTCTCTTATTTTCTCCCGCTCTACCAAAATATTATTTCCTGGAGCAAGGGATGGCATTAGCAGTCCATATGCTTCTGCACCGACATGCAATATGTTGGATCATGGCAAGATTGTGTCCCCCCCTTCAAGCTGCAGAGAGTGAGAGCAGGCAAGTATCAATACCGTTACACAAGCCAACCGTGTCATGCAGCCGCCCGCCACCTGATAACCAAACTGGTTCTTATTCCCCATCGCCCCACTTGCATGACTCCTTATGCTTTTTTTTTGTTGGTGCACCCTGCATCCAGCTTTCAAGACCTTTAACTGCAAAAACCAAATGTGCATGTCTGATTGGTCAGGCCAAAGGATGCAGTGTTCAAGGGATTACATTATTGTTTCTCTCTTTTCTCTTTGCCCATCATGTTTTTGTTATTAACTTATCGTTTTATTATTGTAAAATACTTTGTTAGCTACTTGCATTGCATTATCCCTTTCTTGTCCTCTCTGTTCTTTAACCCTCCCGTGCAATATTATCTTTCTCTTTTCCTCACCAGTGCGCTTTTCCCCCACTTGGTTTCATGTCCCTTCCTTTCCCTATTATCAGTGCACATCTACCATTTTTTTCATATTACTTGAGATTTTAGTCATTATACAGTATGACAGGGCTATTCAATTAGTTTTGAATGGGGGCCGGTTGGTGGAAATGATCCAAAATGAGGGGCCAGAAAAAAATGCCTAAAATTGATGAGCATCACATCAATAGCTACATATACTGTAAAACACTACTACGACATAGGAGTGCATATATCATCTTTATTTTATCAAATAGAGTTCACCAGCTTATCAAAAAAATCCCTATTTGATTAACATAGGCTGTCTGTTGTTTAAGTGTTTAACAATCTTATCAGTTCAGGAAAACACAATAGGTTAACTCTTCAACAGTTTATTAAAATACATAGAAATAAATGTACTCTAAGTGCAACAGTTTATCAAAATACAGGTAGGCCTAGGTTTACTAAGAGTGCAACAGCTTATCAAAAAACATATAAATAAATGTAGGCTACGCTAAGTGCAACACCTTACAGTGGTTCCCCCCAAAAATGTGTTTATCAAGGGGTCACTGTCCAGGGTCATGGGAGGCAAACATTTTGGCTGTATTTTGCTCAAAGATGCCAATGCACAGTACAGAAATAAACAACTGCTTATTTGAATACAAAAAAACTACAGACACTGACTTTACAGTTGTGCAATTTTGTTTGCTATGTGACGGTACAAATTTTGTGCAAACATGCAAAGTTCTACTGGTGCAATATTATGCAGACACACTAAAAACAAATAATGGACCATACACTTAAGGCCTTTGCACACCGGGCGCGTTTTATTCGTGCGATTAATCCGTTAATTAACGAACGTATACAGAGTCAATACAAGCTTCCACACCGGCGCCGTCATTTCGCATCGCAAATTTGCGTTTTTTATTTTTTCGAACTGAGTTCGATTTTTCTGGGACGTCGCTTCTAAAGTGAGACACGACAAAATTCACATTTCAAAACATTCGTTTTTACATTGCGTTTATTCGCGTCGCGCCCAAAGTGCAAAGGCCTTTACACTGCGGTACAATCGCGCCCGCAAAGCTGCATACACAGAGCAGCTGATAGAGAAAAGCTTGGAGACACGTGTGCACATTTATTTACTGCAGATCGCGGCCTTTCACGCTGTTATGACCATGCAAAAGCACACATCACATGTGCTAGTACATTGATTGTGCACCACTAAAACATTTTTTTTTTTTTTTTTTTTTTTTTGGGTCGGTCGGTAGTCAAGGCGGGGGCCAGTAAATATTCCTTCACGGGCCGCACCTGGCCCGCGGGCCGCCTATTGAATAGCCCTGCAGTATGATGTTCCGCAGCCAACTTATATACATTTTTTTGCGGGATGCCACAACATCTCCCTTTTACAGAACTTTTAATCCCAACACGAAAATGATTAAAACACAAATTGAGATTAATCTATAACACTTAGGCACTTGAAGTGCCTAGTGCACTTAGGAAAAAATTCAGTTTGTGACATTTTCTTCCAAGGGAATTACAATGTAGAGAAAAGCAAACATTAATACTATATTAACATAAATAAATGAAAAAAGACAATTACAGAAATTAAATCCAGTTGAGAGCCCAACTACAGAAAAACAGAGTTATTAAAAGTGTATGAGAAAAGCAGTGTTCTTAATTAATTTTTAAGTTATGTTAACATTAATATGCAATCTCTAAACCTCAAAATTTACAGTTTTGCATTATGCTGTTTAATTTTCTAGAAATCTGTCTTTGCTGAGTTTCTAAGGGAATTGGCCACAAGTAATGTGGGCATTGGTTGAATTTACCCACATGTTAACACACATTCTCAATCATCCAGGATATGTCTAATACCAGGATCAAAGTCCACAATATCGTTGTTTTTAAATAGCAGCTGTTTCACATTAGGCAGTCATAGAGTCATACATTGTGCGAAGCCAAGCTACACGATAGACTCCAGCCAATCATAGTTTGCTATTTTAAACAATGTGTGTGATGCACATACCAGACTGGTAAGTGGTGCTGAGGACTAATTTCACTGGTCCACCTGACAATCCCAGGAAATAATGTTAATGTATCTTTTCTCCGTTTTATGAATGAAACATGGTCTGTCTTTTATTCTCCAGTCAGTAGTAGACAAAGCAAATATAAAGAGGGTGAGGAACATCTCGCCAAGATTATTAATTTGGTATTAAGCTTCTGACCTGATGTTTATAGTCAATGGGTTACAGGTTCACTGAAATTAAATGAGACAGCAATCCTATTTTTGCTTTGCCAATTTTTAGCAGTTGTGTGCAAAAGAGTGATCTGTGCCTCTAGTGTTCAAAATCAAAAACATGTTGTAGCCGTTATAGAAATTTCACTAGATGAGAGAAGACAAACAAACAACCAACTGTATATGTTAATCATACGGGCATAAAGCCATGCGGAACCCAATAGGCTGCACTACAATAACTCACTAAAAAAGGGGAAAAAAGAGCAATTATTTTGATCTATTCTCACTTTTTTTTTCTCTCTCCACAACTAACGTCTGCCCTCTGGCTGACAGTTTTGAGTATGATCACGGCATAAGTCCAAAGGCCTTTTGACAAGAATAGTTTTAAAGGGGGTCATAAGTACTGACAGGTGGGGACTTGGCCTTTACATATTGCTCACACATGAAAGTTGGTTAATGACATGATAATCTCACCTTCTAGTCACAAATAAACATTTGGAGAAACTTAGTTCAAGCTGTTCTCCTTCTCCATCAATATATTCTAGTATTTTTCAGTTACAATCAGCAACATTGAAATCAAACAACCCAATGTAAAGGTCATGCCCTCATCTGCTCAATCCCCAGCAAATTCAAATATAGGCTGTTTATAAACTGATTTGACTCAACAATTCCTGTCTCTCTGCAAGCCGCCACCACCTGTGCGACTATGATAAATATTTTCCTCATGCCCCATTCGTTTTCAATTTTGTACCCTTTTCCTGTCAACTCCTATCCATACCCGCATCTCCCTATCTCTCTCTCAGAGAGCAAAGTGTTACAGATAAAGATTTGGAGTTGGGAATTACAAATAAAAAAAAATAGCCATTTTGCTATATAAATAGGCCTTTATCAGTGACATGCAGCAATGTGACATTTCATGGCAACACATTTATCGTCAAACTGACACGAAAATGAGCTCGGAAGAAGTATGCTATTTCATGGTTATATGCAGTGACATCATAACATACGCACCATGGATAAAAGGGAACAGAAACATACCCATCAACATGTGTGTGTGAGGAATCTAAGTCAGCACTTGTAGATATCCCTGTAGACATTTAATCAAGCCATTACGCACCGGGGATTTAATGTGCAGCAGTAGTACAGTATATCCTCTTAACTGAAATGCCAGCCTATACTACAAGCCCTGCACTGTTGCTCATATCAGGCTCCAGCCTGTATCAAAGTCATTCATCACAGGGCTCAACATATAAATTGATTATAATGTAATATATGTTAGCAGTCTAGTGCAAATGATTTTTACTCAAGCTAGTGGAAGTGGAGGGATGGAATTAGTTTGCAGCCCCTGTAACAGGAAAAGCTGTAAGAAGTCTGAACTGTGTTTGATACTGAGAGCAAGACGGGGAGGCAAAGGGGGGGCTGCTCATTGTTTGGGACACAAACAATACACACACACACACACACACACACACACACACACACACACACACACACATACACATACACATACACACACGTACACGCACACACACACACACAGGGCAAAGGCTGCCTTCTAATTCTGAACGGGAAAATTAATTCTTCCTGAGAAACCTCTGTGCCTAGAGGGACATGAATGACCTTTCCACACAAACATACCACGCGCACACACGAAAAAATACCCACACACCCTCACTCACTCACACAATGTCGGTAGCTCTGGGAATCCACATAAAGTCATCTCCCCTCTGAGCTCCACGGGAACCATTCACTACAGAGGGAGTGCTACTGAGAGGACAAGATAGAGATAGAGAGAGAGAGAGAGAGAGAGAGAGAGAGAGAGAGAGAGAGAGAGAGAGATAGTTTTTACATGAAGGCGGAGAGCAAGAAAAGGAGGGAAAACAGTTAGAGGAGGCAAAGTAAGAGAAATGTACCATACACAAAGACTTAGATATGGGAACAACAGTGTGGGGTGGGTCAAAAGGGATACGGGAGAGAATGGTTATAATAATGGGGAATGGATAATAAAACACACATTTGTGTCCGTACACAAAAACACATGTGACAGATACACATACACTTGCAAGCTATAGCAATAACAGACTGACAAGTATCAATAAACATCATTTATTGATGTAATCAATCATGTTATGAACTCATATGATGGCCTTTTGTAGCCTTTTGTCAGTTTCAGGGCTCCTCGTGACTACGCATTGACTATGCACACATCAGTATGCAGTGTTGCCCGGAGCAGCAAGGGGAAATTCATTGCCCCTGGCAGGTTGTGTCAACAGCCTTAGCAGACAATGACAAATTTGATTAATTGAATTCCGCCACCATTTTGCCACAACGGCAAGGAAGACAAGGGTGACTGTCGCACATTTCACAAATCAGCGGCGGGAGGCCTGGGGTTTCTCTCATCCTTGCACACTGAAATGTGAGATTTATTACACCAATTTTTCTACAGTCTGCCATCTGTATTTAATCATGATTTGTCCCAGTGTCACTAACGCCAAATAAAACATATGACACTGACAAAAGGATACACATGGGTTATGATGATGATTAAAATAAATTTAGTTTGATACGTCTGTATCCTAGTGGGGGTCTTTGGTGCAACAAATATTGAGAATATTAATAGAGTACTCAATTTGTAGACAGGCACACACATGAATACTAACTCAACGCAATTACTGACCCTGAAATAAATGAAATTAGTCATAGCAAAACAACTTTCATACAGAATCATATTTGTTTACTTGAATTCTACTTAACACTTTCAAAACTCCTGTTTAACTCGGCGACACTGTGATCAAATTGAGCTCTGACAACTTTACTCAGAAGAGAGAAGGTGAAAGGGGACATACAAAGTTAGGATTAAAGGAAGCTTCGGGAGTAAAAAACAAAAAAAAAACAAAAGGAATTGTCTCTAGGTCACCCAGAGGTGGGAAACTGTCTTTTCTGATGCACTTTCCATTTGTCAGAGAGTTTCAGTCAGACACACACACTGAAAGGCATGCATGCACACACACAAACACACACACACACACACACAGAGGCGGGCTCAGCGACTAAAGCACACTGTCACACACATTTTAGGCATCATTACGTGGCCGAATCTTTCAAATTCGTTGCAGATACAATTTTCCACGCTGTAACCAGAGAAAACGGCCAAGTGGAAATAAACAAAACTTGTGTAGCAACCCCCAAGATGTTACGCATTACAGCAGAAGGCAGTGTGAGGAAGGGGGTTGGAGGAGTGGTGGCATATCTCTTGTTTTGCTTAGATTATAACAGGCCTTCTCCGTGTTTTCAATTATGCCCCGGCTACCGAGCCTGCACTGGCTTATTGTGAGATAATGCTATACAGTTGTGATTTGATTTGAAATGTGTACAAGTGAAATGTCAAGCTGTTCTGTGTCTGAAATCGAGCACTTCTGTACTTACACTTACTTTTTTGAGTGCACTTTGCGCAAAACCGGAGAGTGTGCCAAAATGCAGTGCACTGTAAATTCCTCGGTCGTGCACTCAAAACGGTCTAAAACGTGAGTGTGGAGCGATGGACACTTTCCACACTCAACGTCCGCCATCTTGCCTACGTAACGGAGAGGACGGGACATTCTAATCAAAATAGACAAGCTTAAAGCAACCATGGAGACGGACGCGCTCTACAAAAGTTAAATTACACGTTGTTTTTGTTTTTCCGCGACTAATGTGCCTGTTTCGGCTATCGATAACACAAGCAGAAAAAAATACCACCGAAGAAGAACTGTCAAAATGCAAAGTCATTTCCGGTAGGGGCGCGACGGCAGTGGTGACAGTACACTGTAGAAATGAGAGCACTGCGTCTATAAGTAAGTGTACTGTAGGGATAATAAAGTGCACTCAATGTAAGTGCACTTACCTAAGTGCGCAATTTCAGACACGTAACGGTTTCAGTCACTGCGCAATCGGTTAGCCTTAGCATAAGAAATGGTTCAAGGCATAATGCTATTGGCATGCAAATCTTTATCAGGGGTTTCTGGCTCAGAATCTAAACTTTGACCAGCAGTGGTGAGGCATTCAAGGACCTGCCAAAGTCCTGCACATTCCCCCGTGTGGGGAATCTCATTATGCTTTTCCAGTAAACGTTTGTAGAACTGCTTCCTCTTGCAAGTGAACGCATCTGTCCTTATCTGAAGTGATTTTTTTCAAAGGACATGAGAAAGTTGCACAATAAGTCACATGTTGTATCAGTCCCATAGTTGGTACCATATGTGTTGTGTTTTTTTTGTAGTAGTAGAAGTAGTATTGTGTGTTGTATGTCATATATGCAAAATATTATTTTACAGTTAGTGTAGCAAAACTATTTAAGTATAAAAAATGTAATTCCTTACGAACAATATTGTGCTGCTATTTTTGTAAATCTGTTACAATCCCTTTCGTACAGTTGTTCATAACATTCTGTTAAATGAAATGTTACAATCGTGCCTGGGTCTCAAGCCCTTTGTTGTGGTGTTCTCCCCTTTCCCTTGTCTGGTCTGATTGCAGGGTTGGAGTCAGGTGTGCAGGAGCCAGGCACCAGCATCCACAGCTGCCACCAATCTACTAATCTACTTCTCTACTTATACCCGGTTCAACCTTCCAGACACTGCCAGATTGTAAACTCTGTTACCCAGTCAGTAACTCTCCAGCCACCTAGACCTTTTGTAGTTCTGCCTGCATTTAGCTTGTTGCTAAATTCTGTTCTTTTTTGTCAGTCTCCCAGTCTGACTCCAGCCACCAGCTCCAGCCCTCGTCAGCCAGTTCTCCCTCTCTGGACCCTCCTGCTCTTGCCTGCCTCTGCTCGTCTCCCCGGATTCTCCCCTTGGCACTTCCCCCTGGACCCCCATGCCTGCCAGCCCACTCCGGAGCCCAGCCCAAATCCCCAGATTCCTTCTAAATAAACCCTCTTAAACTGGTACTGTCTCTGCGCCTGTGTCCAGCCGTTACATGAAATATTGGGTTTTTGATAAATCGTTTAACAGCTACTTCAAATTATGAGTGTGGACACACATTTCTCTGAGGGACTTGGTAGAGTTTTCTAATATAGTTGTATCAATACTTATGAATATTTTGAAGTACTGCATCTGTATTTAAGTTGACTGCTTAGTCAGAGTGACATAATGGTCTTGTGTTGTTTTATTTATGTAATTTGTCCTTAGGTCTTCCTTGTAAGAGTGATCTTGATCTCAATTAAACGTCTTGAATAAATAAAGCTTCATCAATTACCAACTGATCTGAGAAGAAGCTAATGTATCATTTAGGCAAAGTGTCACTATGGATTCATTGGAAGCCTCAAGCACAGATGGTCCTTTTTTATCACATCACTCTCACAACCTTTCTTATTTTATTGCTAAGAATTGAAATCACAGCCACTTTTATCCAATCTTTAAAGACACAAAAATATATAAAAAACAATGGTTGTAGTTCCTCCCACCTAAGCTTTACACTGTTATGGACACAACAAAAAAAATGAAGTGAATATGAGTTTTTCTTTCATTATGAGCAAAGACTAGACTGTTTTAAGTGTAACTTTTGCTTTAATGACTTATTCATAAACCCTGTCAGGGCCTGGATTTTTTTCTTTATGAAAGCTGGGGTGGAGGATTTGGGGAGAAAATGGCAGTTGGGATAGAGATTCGAATCCAAATACCTCAACCGCTCCACTTGTTCTATTTGGTCCCTCCCTGACACGCTCTCTACACCAACAAAGTCGTGCCAAAGTGAATAGACAGTCCCAACAGCCAATAAAAACAGAGAATCGGAGCCTCGCTCTGATTGGTCAACGTGTACAGCTCATGTTAACTTTGACCAATCAGAAATCATATTCCCCAGCTTTAATACACAGATGGATGAAAGTTCTGCATTTGGCCCCACCCAACTTTTCTTTACATAAAATAAATGACTTGAGAAGTAACAACAACTCACAGACAGACAGACAGACAGACAGACAGACAGACACACACACACACACACACACACATGAAGTCTTGTGGATGGAAGAAGGCCTGACTCTCCCTCTTACTTGCCTTCATCCTGTCATCCACTGAGCTCACTGGACACTGGCCCTTTCTCTCGTCATTATCTTTCTATATATTTGAATTCTCTCCATGTAATCCCTTTGCATTGTTCTCTCTTTGCTACTTTATTTTACCCGTCCTTGCTTAAGACCTTTCCCACGCAGCATTATATATTAAAAAAAAAAAACTAATGGAGGCTTTTATCTGAGTTTGAAGACCTTATACTTTTTTCCCTTCTTATTCTCTGCAAATCTGTATGTCTTTCTCTTGTTTCTCTCATTTCTCTCTGCTCAACATTTCTCACAGCCCCACCATCTTTCTCATTTTCGCATACGTCATTCCAACATTAAGTCATCCTCTCGAGTGCATTTGGCATTTGTCCCTCTGCCAGATTATTCCTCTCAACCAGTCTCCCCCTCTTATTTACACATCACTCCTCTGGTCCACAAAGAGAATTGGATCGATTAACTTTCATGCATACCAAAAAATAAAGTTGATTTGAGGGGGGAAATATGCTTTTTCACTTTCCTGTGTTTTAGGTAAGCAGTCAACCATGTTAAAGCCTTGAGATTTATTTCACCCGCCCATCCACCCTTAGCTCCTGTCACCTGACTTTTTCCTTTGCTGTTGTCAGCCACTTGAGGGCTTAGCCACCCTGGAGATGGAATCCGGTATCCTGGTGAGTGCTTTTTGTCAAAAATCACTTTTTGTCAAAATCAGTGAATATCTTCTCACAATCTGCTACCTCTCCACACTGTGTGCCTCCTGGTATGCAAAGGGTATGTGAACAAAAGGGGGGCCCACCATGGATTGCAACTGGCTGTTAACAGAGCCTAGGTTGTGTATTAATGCTGGACTTTGTTTTCAGAGCAAACACAGTACGCTCGATTTTTGGCAACAAGCATTGTCCAGAATCACTGACTCCACCTTTAATGTACACGTAGCTAAGTCTTTTTTTCGGGCCCACTTACTGAAACAAGTGATGCTGCCATTCTTCGACTGCCTCCATGGTTGAGGGGGGTTCACAATGTTGGGACCAGGTGTTTTTTTGGGAGTAGCCAATATTTAAAAAGAAATTCCTAAATATTTATTTCAGTTGGAGGTAACAACCAGGTTCTGCAGACAGGGTGCCTGAATCGGTCTGGCAAGCACACTATAGCTAAGAGGCACTTTGCAACAACAGAACACAACACACTTTGTCCTAAACACTTAGTATAATCCTACCCACGTCCCGGACACCTGGTGGACGTTTGGAGACTGCTACAGTAACGTGATGTATTATTGCTTCTGAATGCAGACAAGAGTTCTAAGTATATACTACAACGTGGCGAGGGAATTGTTTGTTTTGATGTCGTGACTGATCTGAAAGTGGACTAAGTGTTTTGGCTGGCTGGAGTGCTTTTTAAACTCTGCTTTCAAGGGAAGGCTACCCCTACATCCAGACCTGAGTGTGTGTGTGTGTGTGTGTGTGTGTGTGTGTTTGTATGCTGCCTCAGCCACTCTCCCTAAAAAGGTCTCTTACATGCTTTAAAAGTAGAGAAGGTGAGGTGAGCAAAAAGTAGGTATACAAAATAAATGTATAAACTATGAGTGTACTGCAGTCCAGCAAATCAGTTCAATTAGTACATAATAAGTAATAATGGTCCTTTTTTTGCTCTGCTTTAAATGCCATTTCTAATGGTTATTGCTGAGGCAATGCGTGATGATGTTCTCGCACACTTATTAAAGCAGTATACGGCTCGCTAATAAAATAACAGCAGCAGTTATAGACAAATGAAAGTTAGAGTGACGGGAACACTGTTTCAAGAGGTGTTATAACTCTTCCTGTCTATAATCTTTTACAACGTGTTCTAACATAAGGTTCCTGGCAGTTATGGAGGATGAGTTCACATAAAATGTATTTATGCTTATGAAACAGCTTTACAAAAACGGAAAAAATGAATTGGATCAGTGCATTCTTACAGCCTTTGGAGCACACAGCAAAAAACAAATGCACAATAAAGCAGTGATAGAAAGATATGGGAGAACAAGCCTAAAGGACAAATATGCTGTTTATGCAGAAGTTCACCTTTAGATCTGCTGTTGATATCGAATAGATTTGTTCGTCACCCTCTGAACACCCCCTGTTTCCATTGTTGAATAACGTTATTACCGTTTCACTCTATAAATTTACCCTTTGGTTCCCCTAATCGTCTCTGATGGACCTGTGGCGAATGTTAAGTGGAGATGCTGTGATATTACCACTGGATTCTATTTCTAAATACAAAACACAATGCCGTTGTGAAGTAAAATGTTGCTCCCAACCATTCGACTGATTTGGTTGGCAAAAATATAAAAAAAATTGTCAAATATGACACGTGTTAGTAACAGAAATATTCTAATTATTTTGAAATAATCTTTAACCATGGTTTTAACCCTGACATAATACATGCTTTTGCCAGTGAAATCCCTCCAGCTGCTGTCTATTTCAAAACAATACATTTGCTTCAACGAGGAAATTGACATTATTACAATAACTACTATCTTGTTTGTCTATGTTGATTTTACATCTCACTCAGCCCCAGCCAAATGTGTACGAAATAAGCAAATAAGTCGATCAATTTCAGATTAGCTCAGGGTGAGCATGTCTGCCTGCTGTAGCTGGCTGGCTCCGACGCTACCTGTGCTTCAAATTAAATTAATTTGGCTTCTCACCAAAACAACTTGTTCTCTATTACAACCCAACAGAAGTCAAAATGCCCTTAACCCTCTTCACTCATCCTGCAAATGCTATGAAAGTGAGCGTGTCTTTATGAGAAGGAAGGCAGATTCTACTGCAGGGAATGAATCTGTGATATTTTCCCAGCTGCTCATGACAATGTGTGTGCTTGTGTGTGCACCTTTGTGCAAATATCTTTGTGTGACTGTATGCGTGTATGTGTGTCTATGCAAAGGCACAGTCAGGGAAGAATATCTCTCCAATTTAACACAGCGGGGCTGAAATCGGGGCTGGCACTGTGACATTAATTTGAAACCGAAGGCTCAGTCTAAAAAAGATAGGTGTACTATTCATTCTCCACACCTGGATCCTCCCTGTAGTCAAACGGAGAAGAGTGTGCTCGATGGGAATTGATGCAGACATTAGAGATGCTGAGTTGGGAGGATGGCTCTGTGGCTTGAATGCAGGAAAAAAAAGTGTGGGGCTTCAAAGCCGCACGAAGCAGAATTTTGATCTGTAGTGACTCACTGCTGGATGCTGTGTGGGACTCAAGCTGGACTCTCTAGCTTGAAAACTATATGGCGGGGGTGCACCACGTAGAGACTGCACCTCCATTAGTAACACTGGATGGTTAAAGCTATAGGGTGTAACTTTTGTCGCCCCCATGAGGAATTCTGACCAATCATAACAACACTGACAGCGCATCAACATGAGGTAAGGCTTTGGTGATCGCGCATGGATTCTATACCTTTTGCTCTACGTCCAGGTTTTGCCTAAGCAGTAAAAAAATAAAAAATAAAACACTTATTGGGATTTTGCTAAGATCCTGCGGAAGTGTCGAGGGGTGACACCAGTTTGTAAACAATGCAATACTGTAAAATGTACAGATGGAGAGAGCTTGTGGTGTAGTGGTTACAGCGGCATGAGTCGGCAATTTATAATGTGAATGTGTGTGACTGTGAGTGTATGTCATATTGGTTGGGATACAGTTTAGCACCATTACAGATACTTGCGTTGTAGCATGCGCTGCTAATATCTACCTTTGTTGTTCAGGCTGCACGACAAACAACAAAGTGTTATCGCGCAGCTGTCAGCATAACAAGCAGAGCTTTAAAGACACTGCAAGCCGTCTCACCGTATGTCTGTCTCATTTCCCTCTTCTGTATCTCTTTCTACGCTCCACTCACTCAAAACATCTCCTGTCTCTCTCTGTCAACTTTTTACCTTCTACCCCTTTACCCGATCGCTCTCACATAAAATGTACTGCAGGTGTTCCAATTTACGTGTGGATTTTTAAGTGTGCATATACTGCAGCACCAAAGCAAGCATGCCCAAGGCCACACTAATTCCAACTTCCTGGATACTCAAATATGATGCAGTCTGCCTTGTATCCCTAAACATAGGGGTTTGTTTTTGTTTTCTGTTTCAGAAAACCCACACATACCAGCTGTGGAGCTTTGGACTAACAATGTGTACTAAAAAAAATGGGTTGCTTAAAAAATATGGGTTGAAAGAGAGGACTGAAATAATCAGAGAAAATGTTTGGAAATGGTTCCATGTGAGGAGCGATTTTTGATGTTGATTTAGTGTGTGAGGCATATTTCTTAAGTTCATCATCATAAATTTCCTTTGAAAAATAAATTCCTACACATAAAACAACTCTGCCATCTCTGTCAGGGTGACTCTATGATTTACTATTGTAAATAACTAGGTTAGAAGCTATCATGTCCTGGAGAAACCTTATGGATGGAGTCAGATATGGACAGTCTGTATCCTCGGTCTGACCTTCTCCTCAATCCCAATTTACTCACACTCTTTGAACTGAAAGTTAACCATGTTTCATTTGCTGTAAAGCAGCAAAATGTGATAACGCAGATTACTCATTAAATCTGAAGTGTTTCTCACTTCTCCAGCAACTCTCCTGTACATGTTCTGCATACTGAGTTGCCTTTTTAAATTAATTTCTCCACAATAGTCCTAATAACTCAAAATCTGGTCAGAATCAACTCAGAATATCGGAAAAGTTCGACAAAAGAAATCACTGCCCTCTTCTCTTATTTACCTGGCGAGGTTTAGTGAAAATATAAAGCCCCTTATTCTTAATGTTGAGTATTCACCTTGTGTGTGTGATAAAAAAAATTCATAACTCAACATTAGTGGGGCTACACAAGCCTGATGTAAGAAAAAACCTTATGGCAATCTGTCAATCAAAACCTTGAATATTCAACATTGGCTGGCTAGTTTCGTAAATAAATACATGCGGAGGCCTGAAAGGCACATTTTAACAATTGTAAACAGCCATGCTAGCGGCAAGATGAGATGTATGTAGATAAAGTAGTGTCTTTGAGCCAAAAGCTAACATCAATATGCGAGCACGCTCACAGTTAAAATGCATTAAATATGCACACTTGAATATCATCTGCAAGAATCAAGGCAATCCATCTAATAGAAGTAAAGTTATTCTAATAAGAGTCAAAAAGGACAACCTCATTTGTGCAATATTTAAGTACACACCAAGCTATGGTGTCCCTGAGGGGCGAAAAAAAAACAACATTTCACCAAACAGAACAACATTTAACAAAGCACAACTACACATAACAAACTAGAGCGGCATTTTGGAAGCTGGAAATTGACTCGTAAAGGTGTAGCTTTTTCAATCAAGCCAGAGGTCTAAACGATTGGCCAGTTAGCCATCGAAGGAATGCTGTGTCTGTCTGACCATCCTAGTTAACTTTAACACATGCCCAGAGTGGCATTAGTTGCCTGCCAGTGAAACCACCAATCACAGCAATGTTTAGAGCGTCCTTCCAGCTGATCCAATCCGATAGTACCATCCATAGTACCATCCTATGCTGCTAGCCTGACACAAAATAAAGTGCCTATACAGATTACCGTTGACCTTTTTGACGCAGTGATTACACCAACTGAGTTAAAGACATTGTTTTGCTCCAAAACAACACCAATGTACCGATGAAAACATTTACTCACTGGAATTTGTATGGAATAAAATTTAGTTAAAGAAAAAAAGTTTTTAAAACCAATATTTAAATGTAACTCTCATAAGTCTGTTACAGGTGGTCATCCTCTACAATGCTTCCTATAGCCCACTATACAACTAGCTTATCTATAGTCTAGAGTAGCCATTAACAGACAATATTGTGAACATGCTGATTACTGATACTTGCAAATACTGTAGTAAACCAACATGTTTACATACACATACAGTACACCCCACACTGGCGAACCCACCTCACTCCATACACCGTTTATCAAATATGAGCAATGTCAGAAATCTGACATTGTGTATCCTCACATCCAAGGTTTCCCCGATGGAAGAAGAAAGAAAAAAAGAAGGGATGATAAAAGTACAAGGGCACGGCATGCTGAAATATTTGTTCCTTCTTAAATATGTATGTGGTCTGTGTGCTTATCCTCCTTGACCCCCTTTAGGTTCCCTCGATCCAGAACAACTCAGCCATCTGTCTTTGTCTCTCAGCCTCACACACACACACACACACACACACACACACGGAGGGACACATATACGAATGCCAGCATAACTAAAACAGACACACCGCTATTGGCCTGAGGAAGACAGAGAATTGTGCGCTGGTGATCTACAAGGGCAATTCTCCATTTGGAAGCAGCACATTAAACATGCTTTTAAAGAGCTGGCGATAAAAAGGGAGGGTTGGAGGGGGATTGGGGAGATGAATCCTTCCTGACAGACTTTTTTCCTGGGCTCTCCTGGCTTTAAATTACTTGAGTTGGGATCTGGCCGGGGACGAATGGCGTGATTGAAAAGTGAATTAATCCCCCCCACATGTGATGTCAGGAGAACAACTAAACTAAATAAAGTGAGCACATTTTGTTTGGATCACATTTAGTCATTTACAAATGGATCCTAATCGCATGCACACCTGTCCCCAACCAGTGCACATAACAGCAGTAATTCAACCTTTGTCTTTAAAGATGCTCTGAGGAACTTTCAGTTTGTGTTCATTCTTGCACCCCTTTTGGACAAAAGCGATAGTGTTTTTACTATGCCAGCTGTAGTTTCTGAGTAAGCGTAAGAAAAGCGAAATAAAAATAGCATTCTTTGGTCTTGTTTGCTGTTACATGTCATTTCTAATCATCAGAGGAAAGATTTGACTGTTTCAGAAATATTTCAAAGTTCCTCGTAGCACCTTTACCGATTGTTAATTCTACTACAATGGTAGCTTACGCCTCCGGCCTCTTGGCTATGTTTTCTGAGAATTATCCCCCGTGCTTGTTTTTCATTGAGTAATGTGTTCGTGCCCAGTGCCTCAGGATCACCTCCAGCCTTGCCTGTCTCTCTGCTCGACCTGACTAGCCCATTCACCTGTCTTACCCACTTGCCTGCTTATATCCGCCATATCCAACGCTACTTTTGCTACCCACACTTATCATTACTCTGCAATTAACCTTGTACACTTCCTCAACCTTACATTGTCCGAACACAAAACTCCGAGTACTTGTGAGAACAATTCGTACCAAGTAAAAACAGCCAAAGGAAACAATGAGTTTTCAGTAAGAATTCATTTCCATGATGGGAAATCATTTTGCACCCCCTACTAACTTCACCACTAACTCCTGCTGTATTTGATTACAACCCAATTGTTCATGCACTATTTGAACATTTTCTCTTATGAACAACTGGGAGCAAAAAAATTAATACATCAACTTCTGCCAACTACAGCACATCTACTTACTGTTGTTCACAATGTAGCCCGCAGTGTCACTTTTTCGCAAATATTCTTCTGTGATTTTATTGTGCTCCGTACAACGGGTAATACAAACCAAATAAATAGCAAAGAGGAAAGTATTCTAGGTTATCATGATTAAAGAATAACATTTGTTAATTTCTGCAATACCGAGCATAGAATAAAATGACCCTTGATGAATTTGCTTTGTCAATGTTCTACCCAGTAACAGTTTAAAGGAATACTTCACCCATACGGAACCGGCGTTCTATCATTATAAAAAAACTATTATAATATAATGAATGAGGTTTTTCTTTCCACAGTCTTCCCTTAGTCTTCCCTTGGCCCAGCTGTCCTGTTAATCCTAACCCTTACTGTGATGTCACAAGAAGGAAACTGTAGGGTTAGACAGTGAGACCATAAAACACTCTTTCTGCCTTTTCTCAGGCTAAGATGATCCGATTTAATATTTTTTTGCACATTTATACTAAATAGGATCTCCGAGTTCAATACACCTTCATATTCCAACCGGTGAAGTAGGCCTTTAAGTCTTATCAGAAGTCAATATTTCAAAGTTGTACAATTTTGTGTATTGATGACTCACAGTACTGGGCATTGACATCGATTACACATTGATTATCTAATGTCCTGCCAACTGACCACCCCCAGGGTGCAATCATACAGTACAAACTGTCATGACTCACGGCATGGCAGCCTCTCCTTCTCCTCTGTGTGTTTTCCCTTGTCTGTCTGTTCCTCCTGTTCTCCCCCTTGTGTGGCCGTGTCCGAACTGCCATACTAACGTCCTACTCATACTCATTTTGACTTCAATTTGAGTATGTGACGGTTGGGTATGCGAGTTTGGGTATGTGAGAAATTCCCGGATGAGTACTAACTTCCGGGAAGATTTTGGGTATGAATCGATAGTATACTTTTCCTACTCAACCGCCCCACAATGCATTGGGTCAATTCTACCCGCCCAGGAAAATGAAATATTTTCGAGCAAGTTGCTAGGCAACAACATTGTTTGGGGTTCCGCGATCTGACAGACGTACGTGCAGTCATTCCTAAACTCTTACAATAGATAAGAGATGAAGATAAATACCTAACAACATTAGAGTCACTAAGTGAAATGAGTGAAGTGAGTCTGATAGTGGAGAGAGATTAGAACAGATCGCTGTTCCACACGCCGCGGCTCGTCCAGCTCAACTCACAGACAGCTGAGTGCTGATGAGCCGGACAGAGAGCGTCGGAGGGATCCTCCGCCTCAAAATATAATTATTATAAAACAAGAGGTCTAAAACACAGATGATAAACACAGGACTGTAAAAATCTAGTTCAATATCTAACCTGTAGAGGGCGGTTATAAGCTTAACAGTGTCTAAACTGCCTGAATCTTATAAGAAGAAGAAGAAATTCTTCATTGCTTGAGTATACTTCAACTGAGAACGTTTCGACGCAGCTCGCATACACAATCGATCTTTGAGTAGAGAGTATGCAGTATATAGATGGTGAGTATGTAGGATGTAGGACGCTAATATGGCAGTTCGGACACGGCCTGTGTCTCTGTGTTGGCATGTGGGCGTGGCTGCACTCCTGGGCAGACTGCTCCAGGTGAGGATCGTTGGCTAATTAGACCCGCTCTACTTAAGCCTCTGGACTCCAGTCATTCAGCGCCAGATTGTACTACAAGATTCTTTGTTTGTTGGTTTTTCCACGTCTCCAGTTAGAGCTAGATGTTAACTCTGCTCTCATTTCCTTCCGTGCTAGCTGCCTCTGCCGTTCACCCGTCCTGCTTGCCTGCCTGCAGTTTCCAGATTCTCCACCCGGCCGTCCAGTATCCCTGCCTGTCTGTTGCTGTTCCCAGCTACAATAAATATTGTTCCTAAACTGACCTTACCTGTGTTAGGCATTGTGCTTTTGGGTCCAATCCCCGAGCTATCACAACACGATCATGCTCCTATAGCCAGGAATAGATGAACGACCCAAATTGGATCACCTTGACGGTTGTGAATTGTGAATATCACACAAGTAAATGCCACTGATTAGCCCTCCAACTCTTTTCTCCACACCCCCAACCGTAAGAGGTTTTGAAATGCACATCGAATTTCTCAATTGTCTGTTTATATTCAGGTTTTATTTCTATTTCTCACAAAGATCAATCAGGTATTAATTCATTAATACCTGATTGACCAAATTAATTCATTTAAATCCAACAGATTGCCCATTCAAAATACCCGAGGCATTCGTCTTGAAATTATACTTTGAAAAAATATAAAGAAAGCACACAAAAAAAAGAGCTCTCAGGTCGGAAATCACCAAGAACCACACAACAACGTCTTTTTCTGAACATATTTTCCAAGGCCCTGATAACAATAGACGGTTTACTGTTCCCCTCTGTGCTGCCATTTTCCTCCATCCAGCCCTTCTGGCTGCATTCATCAGAGCTACACAACCTCTCAGGGGGGAGTCAACGGGCTATGAATGGACATTGAATTTGAGGGGAAATAGATGCTTGCTTTCCAAAGGAGTTATTAATAATGGAATAATATTTCTTGCTCATCACAGAACTGATACAAATCCAAGAAAGTAAACACTTCTGCCATTTTGTTTCGTTAGTATTATGACGGCACATTTATATGATCGATTTACGTATTAAGTTTGAAGGCTGTACAGTATCATAGTGTGATGTTTTCATGTATCTTTTTGCTTTCTAAATTAGTTTAATTTGTTCCCAAAAATGATGAGCACACAGATTCACTAAGAGTGGAGTTAAAAAAAATCATTTCCCCAAGCATTTTGAACAGCAGTGTGTGTTATGGTGTTCAGTAGGGTGTTTCAGAGGATTTGAATGCATATGGAGTTAAATACCGAGAGTCTGCATGGTGCCATGGGTTCAAAATGATCCTGGCCAATTGGGCAACAGTTCATGTAGTCACATGCAAACTCTGTCAATTCGTGGACAGTTCTGGACTGTCTTGTGTAGAGGAGCTTTACAGAGAGTATGTACAAGAAAGTAAGTCTTAATATTGGACAGATGAAAATGTTCCATTCCTAATAAACTATAATATACAGGACAACCAGATATGTATTGAGCCCTTAACAAAAATTCAAATACACACTGAAAAAAAAAACACGATGCATTGCAACGTGTGACTTGCGCCTATATTTAAAACAACTAATTTCCTCCATTTATGTTAATTTCAACAATGGATCATATTAAAGTGGATAGAATGGTGAAAAACAGGGTGAGCATAAATAAGAAGCCACAATTTGTATTAAAAAATCAGACAAAGTATTTACAATTAATGATGAGGAGTAATGATTAGATGGACTACCACTATACAGTATATAATGTTGTATCCTTTCATCATTTCCTAAGACCTCCTTGCTTCCTCAGTTATTTACTTCACTTCTTTACTTTCCACTTCACCCCCCCCCTTTCCACATCCTCCATTTTTCTCCTCCATATCCTCCTCTCCCTTGCTCCTCTTCTCCGCCAACGATGGACAGCCTCTGCACTAAACAGAGTGAAGAACACAGAATAGTGCACTAGGCTGACACTCTACACACACACACACACGCACATCCAGATAGACACAAACACAGGGAGATTGACAGACACTTATACACCCACCCACTGCAGACTCTGACTCTAGGAGGACTACAACAAGAAACTGAATCACAGGGCCACTGCATTGTCAGCCTACACAATAGAGTGTACAGTACACTCAACTACACACTACACATAGCTGATCAGATAGTGCGGAACATGTCCATATCTTCTTGAATAGACCAAGACAAACACTTTGAATTTCCCATAGAAACAACTGGGGAATGCTTTAAATGAGCACCAGCAGTTTGGGTTTGCAGTAACTTAACACAGGTCCAATACTGTGGTCGGCCCCGGCTACCAAGCAGGACCACGGCTGCAACAACATGACATGTTATGACATGTCTATCCCCTGCTGCGAGGCTTCAGTGGAAATGTACAGCATGTCATCATGGCTTGGCTTGTCATGGCGCAAGCCCATTAAAAATACATAATAAACTGTCCTAGACAATAGTCCTGATTTGTTGTGAAAAATGCTGGTGGATCCCCGTGTGTAGTGGATCTGCTGCTGACATGTCTTCTGAAATGGATAGTCATTGACAGCACAGTACTGTAGAGAGTGTAGTAAAATAGTCCACGGAAGGGAAGATGGGCGAGAGAGAGACAAGCAGAAAGAGTAGAGAGAAAATAGTGGAGGATAGCTCAGTAGGTACCAATGACGTTGGTTCAGAAAACCAGGGTTCGATTTCCAGTCAGGGCAGGGCAAGTACAGTGTGAGGGTCCTTAAGCAAGACTCTCAATGCTATTCAGTTGCTTCTGTTGAAAGTTTCTGCCAAATGACATGTAATGAGTGGGAAAAGAGAAGATATTTTTGTGTGTGGGTGAGGTAGAGTGCTGGACAAAAAGCGACACAGAGAGGGTGTATGGAAATGGAAAAGGAGAAGACAGGCAGACAAAATAAGTGTGAGTGAGACTGGGTGAGGTAGACTGACTGACTCACTGACTCACACACACACACACACACACACACACACACACACACACACACACACACACACACACACACACACACACACACACACACACGCACACACACACACACACGCACACACACACACACACAGGCTAAAATAGAACAAGGGAACAAGAGAGTGAGGTGGACTGCCAGAAGAAAAACTAACAATTAGCGAAAAAAAAAAGAGACTATACGGCAGCGAGAGAAAGAGTGAGCGCCAGAGACAGAGAGACAAGTGGGAAGAGAAGGGGTTACAAGACAGCTTTTATTACCCAACATGTGCTGCGGACAGATGGTGGTGAATTATGTATTAAGGCTTTTACACCGCTCCTGTTATACTTTTGCACCAAAGTAAAAAGTATAACTAGCCAGAGTTAGGTCCAAAAAACACATATTGAGAAGTCGTTTTTTTCTACTATACATTTGATTTAATTCTGAAGGAACTCCCAGTGTGATTAGCAATTGTACATGTGTTTTGCATTAATCAACATTGTTTCGAAGTTGGATTTAAAGGAGAAGGCTAAGAGTTATTCTATATTGCATAACCAACAAATCTCACATACAACTATTTGGTTGTTCTTCTCTCAACAGGTCCATATCTCCCTGTCAGTGGCACTCAACTCCAAACGTATTTGGTTCAAAAGAATTGTTAAAAGCTTTACCTAAAGCAGCTGGACACTGTAGTTTAAAGCAAACATTACACACACACACACAGAAGTAAATAGTGCATTTGTTGGGAACTATTTTTGGTGGAGGACTTATACTCATTTAGAGTTCTTACAGCATTTAGAGTATCTACAGCACACAAATGTGTGATTGACCACAAAAAAGAAGCAAGGCCAAGGTTGATCATATTAAAGTATCATGCCAATCAGTTCAACAGTGTGGCTCATTGGGTTTTTTAATAGAAAACAATGGAGGTCTATGGACATACAGAAGAAGCATTTAAGATAATGTGGCCTGGCCTTTTTATTACAGCATAACCGCAACATTCCAAAAACATCTGTTATTGTCACCGATAGATGAATTGATCACCAATACTTGGACCAATTTACTGAAGAAAAACAAACAAACAAACAATTATTTCATATTTTCTTGTAGATCTGAGATTCCTTATTTCATTTATCTTTCTATATCTTTTTTTTGGCAATGAGTTCTAAAAGAAAATGTTATTTATTTGCATTGATTGTATTTTGGTATGATTGAGCAAGATGTCCTTTATTTTTCTCACAAAGCAGTTTGGCATTTTGTGAGGTTCTTTCCAAAATAATTAACTTCTGCAGCACTAAACCTCGTGTTCCTGTCAAACAAGACGAAAACAATTCCCCTGGTCGGACACAGAAGCCCTGCCAAAAGTTTCCACATTTGGCAGGAGTAGCACAGACATTGAAAAATTATAGCGCTGAATTGCAACGGAGTGTGAATCAATTGTTTGTACAGCTTAGAAGCGGCAATTATTTTTCCAACGGGTAGCTTATGTCTAATGTCATGTTGCTGCTACAGGACTTCACAGATAGACGTAGCATGTTGACAGTGGCTTGTGCTCAAATGAATTCCACCTACTTTCCAACAGCTGTCACTCCTTTTTTTTCAAAATCAATTATCGTAATCATTACCACCCGATTCCAGATTCTATAAATGAAGCAAAGGAAGCACGCATTTTCGGTGTATGATTTTATGAATCTTTATCCAACTCATACAACTCGAAAAAAAAAAGGAAAATTGGTCTACTGCGAAACACACAAAGCTACCGACAAATACAGATGGAGATGGAAGAATGAAAAGAGCTTGGATGACATTTGTTTTCACACCCAAGTGAGTCTTTGCAGTGGATTTTTGTCTGAACCCCCCCCCCCCCCACCCCTGTGGTGGACCTGGAACAGTCCAGTCATATTGGCCTGCCTGGCACACCGGCCCGTCGGAGGTCCTGCCAAGGCCGGCTAAGGCACTAGTCCTAAGGCTGAGGGGGGCATCTGTTAGTGGGGGAATTTGGCAGTAATGTAGTCAATGGACAGAGACAAAGAGAAAATAGCAGGGAAACACACAAAGGGGAAGAGTATAGAATAAAGCAACAGAGGTGGACTGGAGGAGGGAAACATGTCAAACATTTTAAAAAGACCCAAAGAGAAGATGGTGTCTGTAAAAACAGACGTGGAATAACGCTGTCAAATAATTCTAATGAAACGATTGGAAGTCTTCCTCCTCCTTCTTTCCAACTCACCACTCTCTCCAACTCTTGTCTGTAAACAACACTGTTTATGAGACACACTCGCTCACTCTGTATCTCACTTTCTCATACTAATACGCACACGCACACGCACACACACACACACACACACACACACACACACACACACACACACACACACACACACACACACACACACACACACACACACACACACACACACACACACACACACACACACACACACACAACATCTCCCATGCATGCTTCAGCAAGAACATGCACATGCTTGACACTGACTCACACGGTATACACAGATGTAATGAGTTTGATGTTTACACTGTGAAGACTGATGGCTGTTATTAAGTCAGGACGTGTCTTGCTCTGCGAGATAGATTTATTTGGATCTTGGCTCGCATGAAGGGCATTTGATAGAGACTTTGAAGGTTCACAGGCACGTTTCTCCAAGAACTTATTTATTTAAATAAATCACAAAAACGAATGCTCATATGTGCAGGTAGATATAATTCATGCAGGTGAGCACCAACCATAAACAGGTATTATACGAGCAATTCAAAACTCTTCTGAAAATTACAAATTTATACTTTGAGTACTGAATGTGCAAAATGACTTGAATCTGTAGTGAAGTTGGTGCACTACCTTCAAATGATACAACTAAAAAACTATTTAAAGCGTGCATTTTCAGTAGCAAACATCTGCAAACCATGCATCACATTTAAAATTAAGGCAACCCATACAGAAAAACCTATATTACATTCATGTACTTCCAATCATTGTAATTGTTACTTTTTCCTTTTCTTTTCTTTCTTCTGGATGCATTATTCAGCAGAGGTGACTAAGGACTGTCACAAAAAATGTATTCACTTTTTGTTTTCCCATTAAGACTGTAACATGTCAATTGTTCAAAATTCACACTGTCTAGCCCAAATAGCCTAAGAGCTTGCAAAATCACGTTATTCAAATACCTCCAGAAATGAAGTCACATGGATGGATGCATAATTCGGCAGAGGTGATACAGGGAAGAATGTATTCAGCATAGGTGAACTAAGAACTGCCTGTTTTTCAGCCAAAAATATGTTTACGTGTATGAAATTCACACCATCTACAGCCAAAACAGCCCATACTTGGAGCAGGATAAACCATTCTATTCAAAGACCTCCAGAGGAACATGTCAGTGCAAACAAGACAGGGCAGCTGGGATTAGTATGGTTTACATTTCTGATTATAAAGCTTTTTCATTTAAGAATTCAGATATAGGGGAGAACGGGGTAAGTAGGCACACTTTTTACTCTAGTGAGAATTGCTTATCACCTAAACATCTTTCAATAGTCATTCTTACATTAAATTGAAGCTTAAGGTGTTGGCTTGAAATGTGTACCCCTCACGTTTTCTATCTTGTTGTAATAAAGAGGAAATTAATCATTAAAGACACCCTTACACATTGTGACAACCAACCCCATCAAGGGGTTGGTTGTCAAACACTATGGGGTTGTTTGTCACAATGTTATCTTAATGGGAATAATCTTAAAAAGAAGGCAAGCAAGTAGAACTAAATTTGAAAGTTTAATTGCATTGTCAAGTTGACAAATAGGCCTACATAACTTACTGTAGCCTTGGCAGCTGGTCCAGTTTGGGATGCACTGGGTTGTTTTGATTTTGTTGCCCTTTTTTCTTTTGCATGCAAGCTGCCCTTTCCTGCTCTATTATTTCCTTCTCTGGGGTGTCAGTGAGGATGCAGCTTGACAATTTATTTCATTATTGAGTTCCTTTTCTGGCTGCAGCCTTGAGATAACATGTGACAACCAACCCCCCAAAAAATTTGACGACCAACCCCAACTGGAATTTCTTGCTAGCATCAAGGCCAACAACCATCTGACAACTAATTAGCTCGCTAACCACAATCTAAACTATAGTTTACCCTTCACACTTTGTATGGGTGACAAGTGTTTTGTTATAAACCCATTGTGTAAAAGCCTGGAAGAAAAATACTGAGGAGCTAAATATTTTGAATTTGACATGAAAAACACAAACAGTCGTCTCACCTCAAATTCAGCGGTCTAACTCCAAGGAAGACTATGTAGGTGACCTCTGATCCCAATTCTGGATATATACATACCAAAATTTCACCGACAGCACCTTCTGGTTCCGAGATATAACGATTGTGACATCCAACCCATGTGACAAATTACCCCGTTCTCCCGTACAAATTTTGACTAGATACACACTGCAACACTTGATCACGCAGCCACACACACACACACATCATGCAGCTGCGGCGGGCTGAAGCACAAGATAAGCACACACATTTTGCAGACACAGACATATGCATGTGCAGCACAGAAGCACCTGTGGGAAGAAAAGGCAGACACAACATGTAGACACATCAGAATCACTTACACATATGGTTTGTGTGAAACGCACATACCGAAACAGTTTCTATCATTTGTCTCATAAATAAGCATGTAAAACAAGCTGTTCCTGAATCACTGTCTTTATTTGGCGTGTATAATCATTTGTATCTTTGAACAGCGGCTATACAACAGCCTCCGTGCACCTTGATGCATACGAGGACATTTCATTAAAATCGGTTACAAAACTAGCAGTGATATCGATAAGAAGATACACTTGGGTATTCTGTTGGAGCTTTGAAGCAAGCTGCAGCTTCGCCCTGATGTAAAACACAGGTTTATCTCTTCCATATGCATAATGCATGATGGAATGTATTTTATAGAGGTTGTGTAATAGTCAGTGTGGTGGCTTTCTGTCTGTGTTCATCCATCTGTGTGTATGATAAGAGGGCTAGATAGATATGTGCACATAGCGTTTATGTGTTTGGCACCGGCTTCAATATATTTATAGACTGTGGACTGTTTCGTTCCTTCATATCCATGTGCAGCTATTCAGCACCTGTTTACAATATGCAAATCTCTGCTCTTGTATTCAGGTCTTAAAAAAAATATGTATGCTATTATCTAGCTGTGTTTTTGAACGGCGGCTGTGTGCATTTTTGCATGAATATGTTCCAAATGTCCTGAAAGATTAGACGATGAAGAGCTCAGTTTCTGAATGTAGGGGTTGGAGCCTTGTGTTGGAAGGGTTGTGCCACTTGTCTGCATCTTTTCTGAACCATTCAACCCTTTTTTCTATCAGACGCAACTCCCCACAGTGACGCTCTTTGACTAATACAATCTTTCTCCCGACTCGCTGACGTTGCTCTAAGTTAGGGTTGCTGATGACACAGTGAGCAACCTTTTGCAGGGAGGAAAGGAAAGGAGAGGTAAGACAAGGGGAGGCGGTACAGGGGGCAACCTCGGGAGAATTTGCCATCATCAAATTCAACTCGGTACAAACAAAGCGCGTCGTAATTAACACTAAATGAGTAATTGATGAACAATGCGGCAGAATGTGTGTTCAGGGGAATCTTGTTTGATCATGCAAATGAGGGATGGTGGCCTGTCCTAACACACACCAACACAAACAAACTCACAACACAATGCTTTAATGCCTAGTTGTGTGTGTACTGTATATGGTGCATCTTTCACCAGCTTGTTGGAGAATTATTGCATTTGTCAACGAAGGGGATACATTACTGATTAACATTAGTGAGCCTGTCTGTGTTTCTTTGAGACCAAAAGTTATTGTAATGCAGGTGTCAATGCGACTTTGAAAATAAATGCTGTTGAGAGATAAAGCATAAAAGTTTAGCCTCGTTTAAGAGTCTAGCTTGCTGTACACATCACTCCTGTCCATGCTGTCCCCTAAGTAAATGGTAAATGGACTTGTATAGTGCAATATCTCCGTTTATCACAGACCCAAAGCGCTTTACATTGTTTTTGTACACATTCACCCAGTCACACACACATTCATACACCGATAGCAGCAGCTACCACGCAGGGTAGGCTTAGCACTAGGGTGCTAAGCTAACTAAGACATAGCAATGGGAGAACAATTGAATGTCACCCAATTTAGACTTTGGATGCCATTTTTTCCCACTTTTGGATCTCCCCTGACATTCATATAGACAGAGCATACACTCACCGGCCACTTTATTAGGTACACCTGTTCAATGGCTTATAAAAACAAAAAGCTAATCAGCCAATCACATGGCAGAAATGTAATGCATTTAGGCATTTAGACGTGGTCAAGACAATGTACTGAAGTCAAACCAAGCATCAGAATGGAGAAGAAAGGGGGTTTAGGTGACTTTGAACATTGCATGGTTGATGGCGCACGGCAGGATGGATCCATACTTTCATGTTGTTTATGCCAAATTCTGAACCTGCCACCTGAATGTCGCAACTGAAATCCAGACTAATCAGACCAGGCATGATTTTTCAATCTACTATTGTCCAATATTGGTGATCCTGTGAGAATTGTAGCCCAATTTTCCTGTTTTTAGTTGACATGAGTGGCACCCGATGGGGTCTTCTGCTGCTGTAGCCCATCTGCTTCAAGGTTGGTCGTGCTTTGTGTTCAGAGATGGTATTCTGCATACCCTGGTTGTAACGAGTGGTTATTTGAGTTACTAGTGCCTTTCTATCATCTCAAACCAGTATGCCTATCCTCCACTGACCTCTGACTTCAACAAGGCATTTTACGTCCACACAAATGCCGCTCACTGGATATTTTTTTCTTTTTCAGACCATTCTCTGTAAACCCTAGAGATGGTTTAGAGTGAAAATCCCAGTAGATCAGCAGTTTCTGAAATAATCATACCAGCCCTCCTGGCACCCTCAACATTGCCATGTTCAAAGTCACTTAAAACCCCTTTCTTACCCATTCTGTTGCTCGGTTTCAACCTCAAGAAGTTGTCCTATCCAGGTCTACATGCCTAAATGCATTGAGTTGCTGACATGTGATTGGCTGATTTGTTATATGTGTTAACAAGAAAATGAACCGCTGTACCTAATAAAGTGGCTGGTGAGTGTGTAGTGAGGCCTGGCTCACAGCTCACTCACAACTGGCCTTCCAATTTATCCCAGAGTCGTTGTATGGGGGTCAAGTTCAGGAAGATACTGTACTGTATATGCAGCCAGGCATGTCCAAGTGTCTTCCACAGCAAGAACCATTTCTCTCTGGACTTTGCTTTGTGCACAGGGGGGAATGGACGTATTGAAACAGGAAGTGGCCTTCGCCAAACTCTTACCATGACATTGTAAGAACACCGCTCAAATATATCAACATAGTGTACAGTATGTGCTGTTGCATGGATGCTCCCTAACCGAAAGAAAACAGTCATAAGCAAGAAATAGTGATGTGTAACTACCTATTTAAACAATTTTACCAATTCCCTTTACTAGAATTAAGGTTTTTAAATATTGCTTCCAACCACTGACCATGTCCACTCAAAACAGAGAATACATTGGTGACATGATACAAACATCTGTATGTAGAAAGAATAAATCAGCCCGAGCCTGTTTAACAAAAATAATTAACAGAAGTGATCAACACTCTAGTAAACCATTAGAAACATAGTGGTGCAGTTTTGAAGCTAATACTGTTTTCCAAACTCCACTTTGTCAAAAGAAGTATACTGTGTACATGCTAATTGGCATCATATTTTGAGGTCGTTTTAAGACGTATCTCTCTGTGTTTCCCTCCACCACAGCACTTTGAGTATTGCGTGTCTTATTTGCATATTCATAATTTCAATTCCCTTGACTTCCTCCCTCCTCATCATATGCCTATGATCTAGCAAATGAGAGCAGTGGAGGTATTACACACACCGAGAAATGGGAGAAGGTAAAGCTTTGAAATATCTCTTGAATCTAAATTCGGTTTGAGGCGGCTCCAGCAAAATGTGCAATTTAAATACCAAATACGTTCAACGAGCGTCAAGGCAGATGAAGCTCACCATCTGATGGAAACTTGCTTGGCCTTTAAACACTCCTCCCAGGTCACTTATCATAGTCTGAATGCCAACGCAATAATTACATTTGATATCTGCAAAAAAAAACTGAAGATAATGAAAACTGAAGTACTTTGAGTTAAAATCAAAGTTTTGCCTGTTCAGCTGGAATGGCTCAGTACAAGTCTATACTCACACGTGCAGAACCTGATCAGAATCAAGTTATTTAATCAGAACCCAGATTTTAATAATATAGGTGGGTAAAACGTGGGCTACAAAGTAAAACAGAAATGTTAATTCAAAATGTGAGAGTGAGGGTGAAACCAGTGACCTGATTGGTGGAATTTTTAAGGTTATCATTCACTTGAGTATTACATTTTTTTCTTTTTACATTACATTACAATTAAACAGTGCTGTCACATCCATTCCTTATCAACATTTTTTTCCCCCTATTGGCAAGATTATTTGAAGGAAAACTAGTTTGACGGAAAAGCGAGAAATAGGTGGTAAAATAAGAAAGGAAGACGGGAATCCATGAATTTTACAGATAGACATTTGATGGAAAAAGATAAGCACAAGAACTTTTAGAGAAGATTGAAATGAAAGGAACGCTGCCTCCCGTCTCTCTGTCGCGTCACGACAGAGAGAAAGATGGAGTAGTGCTGTTGCTGCCAAAATACTGCCAGCAGGTAACGAGAGGAGCATGGATGTACAAAAGCCTCCTGCCTCCTCCTCCTCCGGCCTGCCTGCCTGCCAAGGTTGGCTGGTAAAAGCCTTTTCATCTCATTGTGGGTCGTTATCACGAGTCACTATGTCACTAACATCACTTTACACCCGGCCTACTGCACATGCTCCACAGCAGGCTTTGACATAGAAGGAAATAAGCACAGAAATGGGAAAAAGGACACAGAAACACACACGCACACACGCACGCACGCACACACGCACACACACACACACACACACACACACACACACACACACACACACACACACACACACACAGAAACAATAAAAGTGTGAGAGCGGTACACGAGGAAGGATGTGGCAATAGGGAGTGAGGAAAAAAAATTGTGTTTATGTGTGTGGCGGAATAGCTTTTTTTGCTTGCCTGCTTGAGTGTGTGTGCGTTTTACACCTTGCGCATGACTGTGACTGAATCCATTTACAGGGAAGAGAGGTTCTCAATCAGACTGACAACTCTTTCCACACAGTTGAGAATCACAAGCAAACAGTCCGTGCGGGAAACAGCAGTTATAACCTCGGCGATGCTGAGGGGAGATACTGTAGTAGAGGCATGCAGCAGAAAGCCGAACAGATTTCACACACGATCACGCAAAACTTCACCATAAACCGCCCTGTCCCCTTTGTTCGGAAATCTGCTCAATGAAAGCTCATGCACATATATGCCATTGTGCATCATACGGCTTACATGCAGTCAAACTGGTATGCCAAGAGGGCATTCCAATTACGTGAAGACACAACACATGCACTTTATAAAACATGCACTCTGCTGACCTTGAGGAATAAAACGAGTTGTACTGTTTGTTATTTTCTCCGCTCAAAAGGAGGACACTTCATAATCTTCACAGTCTAAAAGAGTAAGAGGTTTGCGCATCGTCACACCAACAATATTCCACCATCAGCAAAAACAGGGCTTAACTGCAGAGGCCTCACAGGAAAAGATGAACAGGTAGGAAAGTGAAATGAAGTGTTTACACATGGACACACTCCTGTCAAAACAAAGATGCATCGTCATTCCCTGATCGTGAGCTGCAATGTCCAATGTATAAAAGGTTTAAATACACCACCTAGGCATTTTTAATGCTTAAAACTCCCCTTGTTTTTGTCTCGTACAAACAACCACATCCGTTGTTATTTATTTATTACTGAGCTTTTAACTACTTTGGGGCTTTAGTATCAAGTATGTCTTCGCAGACTTGTTACTTGTTGACATTTTGTAAGAGGGATTTGGAACACAATTCACCAGAATCACATTACAAGTTGCAGTCAACAGAAATCAGGAGGAAATACGTGTCTCTTGACATCCCTGCTGACAGAATAAGTATTGATTTTTTTTCCCCCACATTTTTTTTGCAACACCTAAGATGTTCTACGTAAGGCTTTTATAGTAGCAATAAACTGTAACAGACTGAACAATATTATATTCAGCATTTGTTCTGAAATGGCCTGAAACTTATGCCTTGTACAGACTCCAGGCTAAATGTCTAACTTAAGTCTGCACTGATTCAAACAGAAAATGGATATCACACCTTAATCAATGAATCCCTTTCTGTATTTAAGCGTGGTATGACTCTGCTGTCGTTGCTTTCAGTTCTTATGTGTCACACCATGGTTGTCGGTGCTCTTTTTTAAGCAGCAATGCCTTGTTCAAGCTAGCATGTCATTCGTCAGAGAACTAAATGCTACAACTTTGAGTCCTTAATGCAGAATCTGTGACATTGTAAGAACTAGGCAGTGATATTCAGCTACCTGAACTAATCCCTAGAATACACCTGGGATTCCTTCTCTCTCTGTGTGCAGCCAACAAAGACAAATATACCATTTTGTCTCATGTTACTCTCAACAGCTGTGCACAAATTAAAGCACTGAATACAATATATTATTGATACAGGGTAAGTCATTTTAAATGCAGTGTGTTTTGGCTGCTATCACATATACATATAGAGCCATAATGGCGTAATTCACATTTAATTACATGACTTCCCCTCACCTTACATGCATACATATAACTAAGTTTTTGATCCAGTCAGTCAACCATCAGCTGCTCAAAATGTATGGCAAACTGACATTTTTCACAACTCGACTTGTCCAGATGCTAATAAGAAAAGGAATGACAAGCAACACTGTTAAAGGCTCCCTTTTCAACAAGTATTTTTTAGCATTAGGAAAAAAGTATAAAGTTATTGGCTCTAATGAGAACCTTTCAGGTACAGAGGATAGGCAGATACATAAATATACATACATAAATGTATACAGTACAAAAGTCAATGACTTTCTTAATTGAACAACAGTGTATTAATATTGATTAATTGCAGATTTTGGTGTCAGAGTGAGGCATAAACCAAACATACCAAACAAGAGCGGAAGGGCAATTTAGACAAAATGTCACCACTGATTTTTAGTTTGATGTCTTTTAAACCTCCCTGCTAGGCGTACTCTAGCAGTGGGAAAAAGGCATGATCAAATAATAGTTTCCATCTTAAAGCTGTAATAATGTGCTGTGTGTTCCTAAGTGCTTTTATATGAATTTGAGTAGAGCTTGTGAAAAAGCAGCAAATCTTTCACTGCATGAATAAAACTACCGTTAGTTTGAAATCAGTGGAAGCTGTGTTCCTCTGGGTACTGTATAATAAGACCATATGTCAGGTTGTGAGAAACAGGAAGCGAGAGGCACACCTATTAAAAGTAATTGAAAAGTAGGATAACAAGTATCGGGGAGTGTCAGTCGCTCCGTCTCAGATACACTGTATACAAAATAAATGTATTATTTTGTTCTGCAGTCCTGTCCCTCCTATGTTCTTATGTTTGTTTATTTTCTCTTTCTTTTTCTAAATTTGTCACTAGCAGACTCCCCGATTGGGTCTATGCCCTTAAAGTTCTCAAATTCAAAATACTTACTTCCCCAAGCAAACTTCCTTAGTTCCTTTCCATAACTATCACCATTTTCTACTGAGACCCCAAGAGCACTGAACAATAAATCTCAGGCCTGCAAACCGAAGTTCCCAAAAGTGGCATAACAATGAAATGGGTTGAAGGTTTTGCTGGAGTTTAATTAAATTCCATGGAGGATACAAGCACATTGTTGTAACAGTCATAAATGTCACACAGTGCATTTATTAAAAAAAACAGAAAGTAGAATTACAATTTTGTGTATTCCACTAGCCATTCATTTATCAGTCCTCTTTCTTTTTCATTTCCAGCCTATTCATGGAAGGGTCAGTAGGACTTTGGTGCCTGTCCCAGCATGCATTGGGATAAACAAAGAACATGCCCTTGAGAGGTTTTTTCTAATCTATCCTTGGGATAGCACCTACACAGATACATTCACACAAGCTTCTTTCAGAAAATGGGTCAATTTAGTTCAGTTGACCTGAGCTGCATACTTAATAGAACACCCAGAGAAAAGGTACAACAACAAACATCTCAATTTGGAGTGTAGTCTAGATTAGTATGTAACAATGAAGAACTGATTTTCTTAGCCATGTAGAACAAGCAGAAAACACTGGTTACAATAGTATCTCCTCATGAAGTTGATACGACCAACCTGTTTGCTCATCCAACAGACAAGGTGCAATATTACTATAGCATTACCTTTGTGTCTTGTGTCTTACATCTGAAGAATGCTAGTCCAATATTCACTTTCTATTCAGCTGCCCATTACTCCCCACTGGTGTTTTAGTTGCTCCATTATACGGTGGCCCTGAGAGCTCACGGCACTGCAACATCAGAAAACCAACACAGTCTCACTCCTAGAACGTCAAAGTGCGACTGTGGGACAGGGCCTCTTACCGTCCGTCACTGACGTGAAATCAGACTTTGCCGTCGTCTGAAGACTGATTGGGGGTTCAATTCACTACAATGTAATGCCACCCCGGGCGCTATTCATTTCTATTGGACAGATACATGTCACGTGACTTTCAAGTCTCTCCCGGCGAAAATGAAATCCAAGCTGTGGCCACCATTGCTACAGTTTTTAATTCAGATTTTTAAAAGATTTATAAGTTATTAATTGGGTTTTTGATAACATTGTTGGTGAGAAATGTGTGTCATACTTTCACAATCTTCACTCAGTGAATGTGTACGATTTAGTTTGATGGTTATCACGAATATTATTCTGGACATCGCCAGGTTTGTTTATCTTTGATCAGCTGCTTGCTATGACGCTTATGACGCTGCCTCAACAACGTGCATTTGTTGACAGCGGAGATTGAGTGTGTATCACGTGACAGTAGAAGAGCCTATAGCGGCAGCCCTTGTGGACTTGTAATGGCTGCCACCAATGCCTTTTTCAATGCGAATTGGGAGCTAAAAAGAGCATAAATCCTTGTGTGGTGTTGTTTTCATAAGATTTCTAGCTAGAACTTTGTCCTTTACTTTCATAATCTCAAATTCATATGATCTGTCTGAAGCCTGATAGTTGTCACGGAATTTTCGGTAGCTATTCTAACCGCACTGAAAGATGTTTTACACATACAGCTGAGAAGAGCGCTCACTCCAACCGTTTTTCATACAAACCAACTCGCCAGTAGGTTTAAGAGAAAGACGAACGGAGTAATATTAAACCATATGAATAGGTTATAGAAACAACAGCGTTTCACATTTTTACAATAAATGATTCAGATAGGCCTATCATACTCAGAAAAGAAATGGCACATTTATTAGTGGTCCATGTGCAAAATAGCTCACGAAAATATGTTTGCTCTAATCTGGGACAGTCTGTATTATGCATAAAAAAACAATATCCCCTTAATAAATGCAAGTCATAAACACTCATGATCTAAGATGCATTACTCAGGTTTGATGGTTTAAATTTGAACAATATGTTCTTGCTTCCTGCTAGATAAAAAACCTAAATAGCCTACATGTTCCAAATAGTATTGCATAATTTGATTCGTAATTGTATCATAACAATTTGATTAAAAAAAATAACATTGTTTTAATAATGGCAAATGTAAAGCCTTAGAATTGATTTCCTCTAAAACCTATTTCACTGTCCTTTTTCTGGACTTCACATGGTTTACTTCCTTTTTGACTGTTTCCCCTCCATTCTCTTTATAATCAAAACTGAGAATTCACATGACTTCAATCAGAGGGAACCCCTGTCAATCAGAAATGAGAGATACATGTTCTGGACCTTAGGTGTCCCACATTAGGGCAACTCACCCTATAGATTTCCAAAGCAGAATTCTACATTACTTCAGTAGCCTATTTCAAAGCATGTGGCGGAACCATGAGAATCTTTAAATGTCAAGAGATTTCCAGCAATGTATTCGTTTGGTCAACAAAGTTATAGTTTTTTACAGATATGTAGCCTATTTTCTCAAGCCTATTTTCAGATACCACTATATGAAGGCCCCATGAAGCTTTTCTCTTTTGTTCTTTCTTTGTTTTTGTCAAAGTAGGAACCAAAATGAGCTAACTTTAGAGATTATAAAACATAATGCAATCGACAATCTAAAATCCAAATTGAATAGGCTATACGATGGATACATTTACTGTAGGCCTAAATGGCCTACAGGCCTATACTTTATT
The DNA here is from genome assembly GCA_026929865.2 of Hyperoplus lanceolatus. Taxonomy (NCBI): domain Eukaryota; kingdom Metazoa; phylum Chordata; class Actinopteri; order Uranoscopiformes; family Ammodytidae; genus Hyperoplus; species Hyperoplus lanceolatus. The sequence continues at coordinate 12,603,226 of CM049416.1, read as the reverse complement.
CATCCTCAGAGGGAAATGTAAGTGTCCCCGCAGCAGTAATAATGTAAACAGTCTGCACGTTACATTTGCTTTAATCTGTTGTCCAGGTGAATGTCCAGGGGCCTCATTTAAAAATGTGCGGTGACAAACGTTTGTATTTATAAAAACATTCTTTGCTGAGAAGTGTGCATATTCCCACGCCAACTTTCGACCATGCGTAGAGCTACCGCAAGGTTTTCCTGACTCGGGGAATCAGCGACACTCAATGGCAACACCACAAAATAAAGCTCAGTCATCAGAAAAACACAGACAAATGACGCTTGGCACCCAAAATATTTAGTCAATAAAATGTATAAGCTTACCTATAGTTGCGAATGTATGGCTACTGTAGTCTATGGCATGCAGTTGTGATGTAGGTTTAATTACTTATCAAGTAGCCTAGGTCTACATGTTTTGGTTATATTTTATAAGTTGAATCTTATAGCGCTACTCTATAATAATATCCTATACGTCGGGAGGTGTTTCCGTGAGTGGCCAGCGGGAGAGCAAATTTTAAGCAGTGTGTAAAAAGTAGTTTTGTACAAAGTTAAGCCCAACAGATATTAATTAAAACTGTATATTTCGTTAGATAAAATCATGTTATGAATTCAGCAAATCATTACACACATCTCTTTCCCATAACAATTCACCCTGGAAGTTATAACTATAATCTGACGTTGTTGGAAATGTGTGGATCTCACAGAAGGGAAACAATGCTCTCGAATAGACTATAGGCATTATTTCACTTGTCACACCATTTTATATAGGCCTACATATAGTAATACAGGTACGCTAATACGTGATATTGCATACAGCACAAAGGTGGGCGAAACTGCTTTACAAAGACTATAACGACTGTGCCAATCATGATATGTGATCAGCGCGCCCGTGTGTGTTTGTGTGACAATTACTGCAGCACGCACGTCACAGGCTTTCTTCCTTCCCAGTCGCTTTCTTAGCGGCCGGTTGCCTCCCTTTTTTCCTCATGTCAGTCAAAATTCCGTGCTTATTAAGAGCGTCATCATATTCAAGAGCTATTTAGCATTCGCCATGTATGGTAGATTGTGGGATGAAACTGGGAGGCGAAGTGGGAGGACACTGGGCGGAGATCGTCTGCGCACAATTTATTTATTTATTTATTTATTTATTTATTATTCTTTCGGACAATTCCACACAATACACAATTTTCTCTTGCAAATATTCATACATCATACTTTGTGTTGTCCGAAGGGAGACGGAAGAAGCCAAAGGCTTATCAGGTCCCGCCCCCATTTTCATCAAATTCGGATTCAGATACACAGTTACTGTTACAGAAAATAAAAATAAAACAAAAAACAATTTTTTCAATATATACTATATATATATATATATTATATATATATAGATATATATATATATATATATATATATATATATATATATATATATATATATATATATGGGGAAGGTGGGGTGATTTGTGCATTTTGGAAGTTGCAAAACCCCTTGTTTCTAGAAAACCGTGGAAGAAATTGGAAATGTGACCACATATTTAAGAAGAGCCATCCATTTGACTCATCCTGTAAAGAAGGGAGACACAAGGAATAAGATATAAGCACATTTAAGCTCAAAAAACTGTGTTTTGCCTTTCAAAGTAAAATTTCCATGATCAAGGTTTTTTGATTATTGTGTCTGAACAATTATAGACACGTTTGAAAACATTTGACACATGTTTTAGTGCTTTGGTATGCTACACTTTGAGTCTATATAGTTAGCACAATGTCAACCCTAAATTGCTGCATCATGCCTATTATCCAAAATTCTGGGGATGGGGTGATTTGTGCGCAAGGGCCTGGGTGAGTTATAAGTAAGTAAGTAAGTAAAATGCATTTATAAAAGCACATTTATGACAGTTTGCACTGTCCAAAGTGCTGTACATAGTGCATTCAGTAGGTAAACAATGAAGGTAAAATAACAATAACCAAAATAAAAGACGTAAAGCCCATACATCCACATAAACACAGATAGTAGTGCAGAGGTAAGTAAGTAGTGCAGAGGTTAATGGGGAGGAAACACCAGGGTGTACATATGGGTTTTGAGCCTTGATTTAAAGGCAGAAATGTAGGGGGAATCACATTTGTCAGGTGGCAGTTGGTTCCACAAGCACGGAGCAACTAGTGCAAAGTACATTTCTGAGAGTTGTGCCAGTGGCATGGCTGTATACGCTGGTCACCAAAAGAAAGTGATAGTCTACAGTAGCTCAGGAGAGAGTGACATCTCAATTCCACTTAACGACACCACTGATGAGAGTTCAGATGGCCAGAAAGATGATGATGGTGACTTTGTCATTGTGACACAAATCACCCCACGTAAGACAACTTTTTTTCCGAAAGCTATATTTCTTAAACAGTTTATTCCAGATCCAAAGTTTTTATTGCCAGGGATGCACAACATCCTGAAATATATGTACATATTTGAGTTGGAGACATAACTGTCAAGGCCTCACTTTAAAATCACTTTGAGTAAAAAGTTGCACAAATCACCCCACCTTCCCCTATATATATATACATACATACATACACATACACATACACATACATTTTTTTTTTTTTTTTTTTTTAAGAATCTGCAGTCCAATACACAATCAATTTTAATGTAATTGCTTCAGCTTTTAAGATCAGTTCAGCACAGTTCAGTTTCACTGTGACAATGCCAAGTGTATAAAGTGTGAAGTGGCCTTGTATTTGGCCTGTTCCATTTCTTAACTGGTAGTCAAAACACTTCTGCAAAAGTATTCAAAAACAAGTCTGACTGCTGGCCTGTATTATTCTTTACAATATTGATATGTAAGTGACATTGACATTGTGCTCAGGTTATTAGTCTGTAATTTTCAATAATTTTTGAAACATAATTTGCTTTGAAATTGCGCAAACTGCAACTCCCTGTGACAACTTCATCAAGTCCATTCCACAGCTTAATACCCTTTACAGAAATCGAAAAGGATTTAAGTGTGGTCCGTATATTTTTCTCAGTGAATTTATCTTTTCTTCTTAAATCATGCAAAACTTCTCTGTCTTCAAACATTACTTGTAAACTGTTAGGAAGGCTTTTTTTTGAAGCCTTGTAAATAATTTGTACTGTGTGGTAATTTACCACATCACGTAATTTGATAATTCTACCTTCAATAAAACAGTTATTAGTGTGTGCCCTGTAATTGGCTTGGTAAATAATTCGTATTGCTTTCTTTTGAAGAATCTCCAACGGGTGTAATGTTCCTTTGTAAGTGTTTCCCCATATTTCAGCACAGTAATGCAGATGTGGGGAAACTAAACTCCAGTATAATACAAGTAAGGCCTTGTGATTGAAACAATGTTGTGCTTTCCAAAGTATAGAAATACTTCTGGCTATTTTGCCCCTGAGATGGCTAACTTGTGGTTTCCAGCTTAATTTATCGTCAATTATTACCCCTAGGACTTTGTGTTGCTTGACCCTTTGAATTTCAATCCCATTTACCTTGATTTTTACAGCGACATCTGATGCTCTCCTGCCAAACATCATGAATTTAGTTTTTTCTAAAACTTATTTCGGTTTAACCACTCATGTAACTTAGTCAATTCAATGTTTACGATCTCAACCATATTATTCTGATCTTTCCCCGAATAGAAGATGTTTGTGTCGTCAGCAAATAAAATTAACCTTAAGACTTTTGACACTTTACATATGTCATTTATATAAAGCAGGAATAATTTCGGCCCCAAGATTGACCCCTGAGGGACCCCACAAACAATATCTAAGCATGTCGATGTGAACTCCCCTAATTTCACAAATTGTTTCCTGTCATGTAAATAACTTCTGACCCAGTCATGTGCCAAACCTCGAATGCCATAATTCTCCAGTTTATTAAGAAGGATGTCATGATTAATAGTGTCGAATGCTTTTTTGAGGTCTAAGAAAATTCCTATAGAGTACAATTTGTGATCAATAGCATTACTAATAATTTCTACCGATTCAGCCAAGGCCAGTGCGGTGGAATGATTCTTTCTAAAGCCGAATTGACTGTCATACAGAAGTTGATGTTTAGTAATGAATTCATCAAGTCTATTGCTGAATAACTTTTCCAGAATTTTAGAAAATTGTGTTAAAAGTGAGACTGGTCTATAATTAGTAAATGAATGTTCATCACCATTCTTATGTAATGGTATAACCTTAGCTACTTTCATGTTAGAAGGAAAAATGCCTGTTTGAAAAGATAGGTTAAAAAGGTGTGTTAGGGGTTTAATAATAGTTTCTTGCACTGATTTGATTACTTTCATGTGAAACCCTAGCGCGTCTCTAGAAGTCTTTGTTTTCATTCCAAGCAATATCTCCCTTATCTCGTTGGCCTCAAAGACAAGGAGTGTTGAAGAGACGCTTCCTTTTCACTAGACTCCCCTACACTCTTCCCACAGATCCCTTTTGCTAAATTAGGTCCAATATTAACAAAAAATTCATTTAGTTTATTTACCGCAGTGTTCATGCATTCAAACTTAACGTTATTTTCATGGAAATACTGAGGATAATTATGTATTCTGCTGTCAATTCACCGCAGGTGGGTAATTATAAAGGGAAGATTGCGTGCAACTGTACGCCGCAACAGTTGCACGCAACAGTGCGCCTGAAACATCCTACATCTGCTGGATCATCTGAATATTGTATTAAAATAGGCCCATGTGAAAATGACAGGTGTTAATTGAGGGATGTGAAATACAAAGGCATTTTGAACAAAACAGGCTAGAATCATGGGACCAACTGTTATAGAGAGATCTTAACCTTATCATGCAGATTAAATCAGAGCGCTGTCAACGCTTCCTCTCCCAATGCCACACCACAGGTCCAGCGCGATACACAGGCGTAATGTTTCTCCCAGTATGAAAAGAACAAGAATAAAGCTCTTGTCTTATCATGCCAAGTGTGTGGTGAACAAACCGCCGTCAAAACCACTTAAATATTAAGACGGGGGACAATATAAAGAGTCAACTACATATGCAGAAATAAACGCTGATTAGCCCTTCATCTCTTAAAATGTGCAAGAATCAAGCAATCTTCAAACTACTCCCATTTGAATTACTGGCCTACTTCTTCAACAACATTTCATATCATTAAGGTAAATGGACTTGTATAGCGCTATATCTCCGTTTATCACAGACCCAAAGCGCTTTACATTGTTTTTGTACACATTCACCCAGTCACACACTCATTCATACACCGATAGCAGCAGCTACCACGCAGGGTAGGCTTAGCACTAGGGTGCTAAGCTAACTAAGCCAACTATCGGGAGCAATTCGGGGTTCAGTGTCTTGCTCAGGGACACTTCGACATGTGGCGGGGAGACGGGGGATCGAACCTCTGACCCTGCACACCAGAGGCGAACACCCTACCCACTTCGCCACTGCCGCCCCAATTAACTAAAAGAGAACATCCAAATCTATCCTAGGCTACTGTATGTCAGGGCAGAAGATGTGACAGACACACACACACACACACACACACACACACACACACACACACACACTTTGTAGTTTAAAAAGCTTGTAAGTGACATTTTAAGCTACAATTAATTATGATTTCATGTGTAATCAGCCACATATTTGATTAGAATGTTAAAATGTACAATCACAGAGACTATGAAACATCCTTTAGTAGTGGCCCTAGAAATAGTGGCCCTAGAATAGTGGGTACAATGATCCATGCTTTATGGTTTAGGCCAGGGTGTAAAGATTGTGGGCAATTTAAGTTATTTTATTTATTTTTTGGTTATGCAGCATGTTTCTGTGAGTGGTTCCATTATTCTTAAGTGCCCATGATGTTTCTGTGTGGAAACAGGGACGTTTTGTTTTGGAGGAGGTGAGGTATAACCTGTTTCCTGTTAAGTGCTTTTATTATGAAGGGTCAGAACGGTGTCAGCCTTTTTTAATGTGTCTGACTTGTTGGTTTTTACGGCGGAGGACCTGGATTCGCAATGGAATGCGCCCAGAATTCACGGCTGACAGTCGGTCTGATAGGAGTCGAACGCGGCAACCTAGCCCTAAAGGGTGATGGGTAATGAAGTATTACGTAGCAACAGGGCTAAATAGGCTTACGTCGGCAAACCATCCTTATAACTAACAAAATAGAGATCTGATACTTCCAATAAACGAACATTATGATATCCTGATGTATTTCTCGCTAGAAAAGTTGTAAAGACATATTTGTATTCCCTTACTAGCTAATTTGTGAAGTCTTTGTGTCACCATTGCAACCCTTGACAACAAAAATTTGCTCTGGGGAAAAAAAACTCTCCCAGAATCGAAAAAAAAACTAATTGTCCAAAGGTTAACCCATCGTAATATTGAGTTAACAAGGCCATTTCCACTGTGAAACGCTGTTGGTTCTATAACCTATTCATATTGTTTCATATTACTCCGTTCGTCCTTTTCTGGAGTTTACTGGCGAGTTGTTTTTTGGAAAAACGGTTGGAGTGAGCGCTCTTCTCAGCTGTGTGTGTATAACATCTTTGAGTGCAATCTCTGCTATCAACAAATGCACGTTGTTCAAGCAGCTGATCAAAGATAAACAAACCTGGCGATGTCCAGAATAATATTTGTGATAACCATCAAACTAAATCGTACACATTCACTGAGTGAAGATTGTGAAAGTATGACACACATTTCTCACCAACAATGTTATCAAAAACCCAATTAATAACTTATAAATCTTTTAAAAGTCTGATTAAAAAACTGTAGCAATGGCGGCCACAGCTTGGATTTCATTTTCGCCGGGAGAAACTTGAAAGTCACGTGACATGTATCTGTCCAATAGAAATGAATAGCGCCCGGGGTGGCATTACATTGTAGTGAATTGAACCCCCAATCAGTCTTCAGACGCCGGCAAAGTCTGATTTCACGTCAGTGACGGACGGTAAGAGGCCCTGTCCCACAGTCGCACTTTGACGTTCTAGGAGTGAGACTGTGTTGCAGAAAACACATGCAAGAAGACAAAACGCAAGCAAATTAAGAAAACATCTTCATCAATTTGACAACACATGCGCAGCATTTAGAAAACGCGCAGCAAAGACCACAACACAACACATTACAAAAACGTGCAGCAAAGTTCACCCCATTGGCCACCCCAAGCGCCATATGTGGACGGCTTTCTTACACCGCTAGTACACTGTCGGACCTTTTAGCCGCACGCACACATCGTGTAACAGCTCAAGCCTGAATGCCTGTTACTACCATGGTTACTACCATGGGGTTACTACAGACCTGACGCTCCGACTGGCAAGTAAGCGAACCCTTCCATCTCTACTAGTGCGCTCCGCTCTGCCCCGCCCCCGCCTGAACTATTTCGCTTTCAGCGATTGCAGTGCAATGGTTATTCAGCATAAAGTTAAAACACTCGCTCGCCCAAGACTGATGTTAAACCGAAACACAAAAGCCTTGCGCAAGCAAAGCAGTGATTCACCCAGTGAAACATGGGGTGAGACTGTGACTGTGGGTAATGGTGTCATCACCTTGCCGGTGAGAAAAGCTCTGTGGCTTAACGGCTAAAATGATAACCGGCCGCCGGGGATCTCATGTCGGTAACGTTGTTCAGGGGAGGCTTCCGCGATCGGATTGCATTTCACGAGCATGAAAACACAGCCATGTAGGCATTGCGAACTGACAGCGCAACAAGAGGATATACAGTCAGTAAGTCGCTTCCCTCCGTTAGTTTCAGTACAGCCGAAAAAAATACAATCACCACCTACACATGGACATAGTTTAAATAAAGCATCTTGTTTTTATGATCATTAGGGCTTTGTTGCAAATTCTGAAGTCTGAATATTTCGGTGGCAGCTCAGCTGTGGTGCAGTTTTTTTCAGCAACTCAGACACATGCTTGCCCATAGGCGTAGATTTGGGGAGGTGGGGCGGGGGGAGGGGGCACAGGGGATGTCCCCCCCACCCCAATAATCAGAAGAGATACATTTTTCCCCCTCAAAAAGTAAGAAAGACAACCCTATTCCCCCAAAAGAGGTAAAAATAACAGTTTAGGATGTTGAAACATTGATATATCTCCTAATTGTTAATACATATTCCCCTATGATTTCAAAATTTAAAGTGTCATAATAGTTCACACTGCTGCTGTGTCATGAGTAGTGTCCTAAAAAAATGTTTTGAACAATACAGTAGAGTAAATATTTGAAAGCAATACAGATGCTTGAGAGCCTTACTGCTTTTTATAACATTATATTTATGTCACTGGGAGCCTGTTGTCTTTTCCTTAACAGAAATGTAGACATGTCCACCATAATAATTAAATAGGCTACAGAAGGCATAAATAAGTACATTAAAATTCACCAGAATGCACAAAATGGTATGTTTGAATTACATTTTTTTCTGGGGGAGTACCCCCAGACCCCCACTTATGTTGAAGCAAAACCGAAGCCCTTGTGCTTGCCACCCAGAAATTATCACTGGCCCCATCCAGGCCACCCCAATGAAAATTTCCTGGCTCCGCCACTGCCCTCTCCACTCCACTCCTTTCAGCCTTATGCTAGGGTTTGTGTTTTGCCAGTACAAGAGCACAGCGGATCTGTCACTGGGGAGTGTCAGCATGTCTCTTCACTTGATATGCATTAGATTTCCCACACTTTTCTGGCACTTATCTGATTCCAACTCAATACGCTGCCAAGGGAAATTGAGTCCTAGGGCCAGGAGAGAAGTTTTTTGGCGGCTTTTTAAATTCATTACAGCATTCTGTTGTGGTCTCTCGACGGAGCTCGCCCGGTGGCAGGGGCTCACGGCAGTGTGTGTGTTAGAGAGAGAGAGAGAGAGAGAGAGAGAGAGAGCTCAGCACACCATGCTGCCCTGCAATAGGCTACAAGAGCCCTTCACCGCCCACTTCAATACAACCTGCTTACTTGTCGAAAGTGTGCAAAGGTAGTGGGAAAAACCTTGGAGGTATTACTGTTCCAGCCTCATATTGTGTAAAACATTTAAAGGAATGGCAGGTGGAAACTGTAGTATTGATTTTCTTTTATGTTTTGCTTGAAGGTCTGACATGAGCCACTGTAACTGGGTCCTCCTACGCACTATTATATCTTGTAACAATCACAGAAAAATGTAACTAGTTACAATTCATTTTTTGACTTGAAGGATCTCAAATTCCTGAACATTTATGTGTTGAAGTTCAGAGCTCCTGGTTCTTGGTGTATTGCAGGCCCGGTTCTAGACAGTTAGATTTGGGTGGGCCTGTAGAAATTTTAGGTGGGCACACTGGCGCGCAGGGCGCGCAAGCCGAAATTTTTAGCCCTTGCAAGATCTCTGCGTCTGCTTTTTGGCACATTTACTGTGAATTGTGTAGAACACAATATGCAAATAAACTTTGAGTGTTGCCGTGTGGGAGATTTGATTCTTGCATGTTTTTTCCCCCAAATGTTTATGAATAACATATAATATACATTATATACAACATAATGTATCTTTTTTTTTAATTGCAGGCAGCCTGAGCTGATTGAAGAGAAAGCTTTGGGACTGGGCAACCTGGATGGTTAGCTATATACTATACAAACTACTTTCCACTATTGCCTCTGATGTCCAGCTGGGTGAAAATAGTCGCCAGCCGAGGTCACGACCCTGCTAGGGGGGTCCGGGGGTATGTTTTTTTTTACCTTTTTAAAGTGGAATGCAAGAATCTGATGCACTTTGAGAGGAAAATTAAGGGTGTATTCACACATGCCGTGTTTAGTTCGGTTGAAACGAACTCAGGTGCACTTCTGCCTTCAGTGCGCATCTTTCAGGCAGGTGTGAATACAGCAATCCACTCGGGCGGACCAAACAAGCGGACCGAGACCCAGCTGAAGAGGTGGTCTCGATGCGCTTCAAAACGAACTCTGCTGCAGTTCGTTTGTGGTGTGAATTTGGCCGGACTCGATCCGACCCAATTGCAGGAGCACTGCGCCTTTGATTTCTTTTCTTTTCTTTTTAATAAATCGCCATCAGCTTCACATTATGGGTGAGTGTTGTTGTCGCCGTTGTTAGGAAGATTAGTTGTGGTTTGACCGGCCCCGAGCGAAAATATTACAGTTGATAATGACGCGTACACATGTTCAGCGATCAGATGGAGAGGGAGCTGTCCGAGCGTCTCCCGCACAGTGCCAACAGGTTCACCCTGCCTTTGCATGAAGTGTGTGTTTTTATTTTTCTTCCCAACGTGACCGTCAATACTGTCCCTGTGTCAGTTTGAACTGAACTGCGCCGAACTGACACCCAGCTGATACACTGCTTAATCAGCTGAGTGTCAGCTTGAGCCTATTCTTCTCTCGAGCCGCGCGTCCAACAGCAACAATACAGTAGGCTATACATTTTGTTTCACATCGTAGGCTACAAGCCACATAACGTGGCATTGACTTAGGGCTACATATTATAACCATATGAAACAACAATAATTAAATTTTCTTCTTCTTTATTTATAGGCTAGATGTAGGCCTTTTTATTATTTTTAACCCCGTATAATATCAATGATATATTTCGCAGTTTTTACTTCGTTCTTCCTGCTTCTCTCCATCCCAGAATGTCTGTCCAATGAATGAATGACCTCAGATCACGTGTGGTTTTGCTTCGTAATGCTGGTTCAATTGCAAAAGAGGCAATATGAAAGTGGACCACACCAAACAAAAAAAATCTAAACTCTATTTGGTCTGGACCAAAGCAAGTGAACTAACGGACTTTCCATGTGTGAATACACCCTAAGAGGCTAAATCTGAGGAATTTTGTGTGAACAAATAATTTGGAGACACTGGGTCGGAGGGATTAAAAGCTATTGAAGAAAGACACATGGATTTTCCATAGAAATATAAATTAGAAATAAAATATTATGCAGGGTCCTCTGGGATGGGCTTGGAGCTCTTTTTCTTTTACGGGACATATCTTTCTGTAATATAATGAATTAATTTAAATGCAGTGAGAAGAACGAAGCATAAGCACTCTGTTGTCCAGTTATCTTTTTTTCCACAGACGAGGCTGAAATAGGCTATAGACTATAGGCCTACACAGTGCATGGGCAACTGAGGGCAGCCCCATTTTCAAATATTTTTAAATAAACTCAATACACACTGTGCATGCCATGGACTTGAACGTGACGTGATCAGTTAACCTCGGATTACCTCCCAGATGAACTGATTCAATTATTAAGATATTAACTATCTACCAAAACATTGTATTCCTATTATTGTATCATAATTCACAAAATTGGGGGGGTCCCCCTGGCAGTCGGGACCCTAAGCAACCGCTCATTTTGCTTATGCCTCGAGCCGGCGCTGCTGACCAGTAACCACTATAAGCGGGTGGGTAACTTGGAGGCAGTCTGTACTGCCCACCCAATAATACAATTAGAAGCAATGCATGGTAATGGTATATTCTTTAGTATTAATTAATTGTCTGAATTTTATTTGACATTTTCTTGGACAGCGAATGAACAGGTCCGCCCGATAGTGGGTCTGGACTTCCACCTAAAAAAAAATAAATACATTTTTTTTGATTGGGTGGGCACAGTCCACATTTGGGTGGGCACGGCCCCCTCTGGCTACCGCTGGCCCTGGTGTATTGCCTTTTGTCCTCTTTCCATTAAATTCCATGGTGGATACAAGCAAATTGTTGTAACAGTCATAAATGTCACACAGCGCATTTATTTAAAAAAAACAGAAAGTAGAATTACAATTTTGAGTATTCCACTAGCCATTCATTTATCAGTCCTCTTTCTTTTTCATTTCCAGCCTATTCATGGAAGGGTCAGTAGGACTTTGGTGCCTGGCCCAGCATGCATTGGGATAAACAAAGAACATGCCCTGGAGAGGTTTTTTCTAATCTATCCTTGGGATAGCACCTACACAGATACATTCACACAAGCTTCTTTCAGAAAATGGGTCAATTTAGTTCAGTTGACCAGAGCTGCATGCTTTATAGAACACCCAGAGGAAAGGTACAACAACAAACAACTCAATTTGCAGTGCAGACTAGATTAGTATATAACAAGGAAGAACTGATTTGCTTAGCCATGTAGAACAAGCAGAAAACACTGGTTACAATAGTATCTCCTCATGAAGTTGATACGACCAACCTGTTTGCTCATCCAACAGACAAGGTGCAATATTACTATAGCATTACCTTTGTGTCTTGTGTCTTACATCTGAAGAGTGCTAGTCCAATATTCACTTTCTATTCAGCTGCCCATTACTCCCCACCAGTGTTGCCACAGTTACTTTGAAAAAGTAATCCGATTACTGATTACTAGTTACTCCTTGAAATAGTAACTTAGTTACTTTACTGATTACTTGATGGTAAAAGTAACTAAGTTAGATTACAAGTTACTTTAAACGTTACTTTACAGGTTTTGAAACCCATATATCTCAATTTAAAACATGCACATATTAAGAATCATTGAAAATATATAAAATAAAGCTTGTAGGCTAGTAGCCTATAGGCATACTGTTTTCAAAATAATAAAAATTATGGTTTGAAAAATGTAAGAAAAAAAAACCTTTTTTCCCCCATGAAAATAAATGCATTCCTGCAAAGACAGTAGCAGTGTCTTTAAACTTAACGTGCTTGGCCCTTCACTCTCATGCATTAATTTGACTTTTTTCTGCGATGTCTCATGTACTGGGTGTGTGCGGCCACCGGTCGCCACGTGACTAGAAGTTTCCAAGTTTTAAACACTTCTATCTCTTCAACGTCACCGTACCCGAATCCTAAATATCCCCATAGCAGACGCTATATTTCATGGGGGGGGGAACGTTTGTTTTGCGCCACAGTTCAGCTTAGACTCGGCCGTAATGCTACTGTACACACACACACACACACACACACAGGCACACAAACACACTGCATGTCAGACGAGGGGCGCTACCAAAAAGACGAGAGGAGCGGTTGGAGCAGATGGAGCGCTTAGAGACACATGCGCGCACATTTATTTACATTAAATCGCAATCGCAGTCATTTGTGCATTTATGTAAAATGTTTCATTAGGAAAATGACAAAAAAAGTAACGCACAATGACTTTGATGAGTAACTTTAATCTGATTACTGGTTTGGAGATAGTAACGCGTTAGATTACTCGTTACTGAAAAAAGAGGTCCGATGCCGGTAACGCGTTACTAAGTAACGCGTTACCGGCATCACTGCTCCCCACTGGTTTTTCCCCTTTTTCCAGTGGGAGAGAATCTTGAGCAGACATAAAAAAAAATAACACTAAGGTTCTCCTTTAAACGTATATCGGCTATATAACATAACGGAGAAGGCAACCTGTTATTCCAATAGGGTCTGTATTTTTCTATAATGTAGAAATCATGCTAACCTTCTATGTATGCCTTACTAGTGGTGGAGCCCATGACTGTCATCTATTCCATTAGTTTAGAGCTAAATATTCTAATTGCCCCATTACCTTTATGTTTGCTGAGTACAATCATGCTTTTGAAGATCAAAGCCCCTCTTGATTGTAATAACCCATAAAGCCTTTCCTTTCACACTGTCCTGCGGTATCGACCCCACATTACCCACAATAGAAATACATTTATATGAAATAAATATTCCAACGGTTTGCACTTTTATAAAGTTGGGGGACTCAATTGGAGACAGTTGAAAAGAAAGGTCAAAATTGGTACCGCAAAACCCGGAGATGTTGTCACTTTAAAAATTCCTTGTATGGGTTCAGCTCCTTGTCGCAAGTTAGCCTTTTTAGGCCCTGTCATGTCTGGTAAAGGCCAACTTTAAAGATCTGGCAACTCAACCCTCACTCAAAGATATGCGTTACTTACTTTTTTGCCAAGGGATAGTTGAGAAGATCTATAGCACTCATATCCGTCCTCTTAATGTGACGCTATAGCCAACAGGCAGTTAGCTTAGCTTAGCACAAAGACTGTCCAAAGTACACAAACCGCCCACCAGCACCTCTAAAGTTCCCTTATTTCCAAAGTACATACTTTCTTAAATGTGCACAAAAAACAAGGTGTTAGCTTTGGATAAAGGAAGCAAATAAGTCTACTTTTTCAAAAATGCCAAACTATTCTTCAGTGTATTTCACCTTTAGCCTATGTGCCGCGTTCCAATTGATTGCCTCTCTGTGTTTCGGCTCAGTTTTATGCAATGCACGGTATAGCTACATGTATAATATGCTCTGTGTTAACCAGGCTATATTAGCAGAGAAACACCACAGCACTTTTATTACATGCCCAATTCCCGGCTGTGATGAAAAATGGATTCAATCTGTATTTCGAGGCTGAAGCATATCTCCAGGAGAAGCAAGAACAGGGACTATAATAATTTGACAGGTGATAAAAGAGAGCCTCGCTAATCAACTGCTAGTGGAAGACACATGTACTTTCTAGGAATGTCTCCTTCCTCCAAGCTTAATTTTTCCACAGTGATGCCAGTGTCTAATTATTTTTTTTCCCAATTATTTTTTTACTCTGCTAAGGCAGACAATCCTATTGGTTTACTGGACAGCTTTGATTGGAAGGGAGTTATCCATCACATGAAAACCTTCAATGAAAAAGTCAAAGCGTATCCATGCAGTATTACAATCGCTTGTGCACTACAAGGGTATTTAATCTTTTTGTGTCAAGTTGTCTTTCTGTAGACACGTGTCCCTTTCTGTGTGATACTTTAACTCATGCCGGGCGGCGTCCGGTTGCCAAGTCACAGATGAGAAATGGCTTCAATCTGGGTTTTTTGCAGCTAAAACAAAGCCAAAGCAGCAGCAGGGACATGAAGTTCAGGTGATCTAACAGAGGAACTGCTTAATCAACACAGGCAGACCACCAAAGACTACTGAGCATGAGCACTGCACTTTGAAGGGTGGATCCCTCTCTCACCATCCGTTTCTGTTATCTGCTGACAGCGTGTCTCTATGTCACTGTGTTTGTTCTCCTCACTCGTGTTCTTCCTATTTTTTTTCTGATTTCATTTGCACATGATTGTTGTTCATATCTTTTTCTTCACAAGGATGCTGTTGGTTCCATACCTGGCTCTATGTCACACTTTAACCTGGCCTTCTCTTTCCTTTCTACTGCTCTTCTCACCTTCATCTTCTATATCTCTTCCATTATGGTGGAATATTCCCGCTCTCTCCACCCCCCCCCCCCCATCTCCCTCTCCTTCATTTTCATACTCTCTCTATCTTTGTCATTTGTACCCTCTCTCCCCAGTTCTATTATTCTTCGCATCTCTCTGTCTCCCTTTGAAGACTGGGTTAGCTGACGGATGTGGCTAGAGAATAGCTTCTGACAACTCTGGACATTCCCCTCATCTGTCAAAATCACCGGCTGAGGATATGTGCTTGAGAGAGGGAGAGAGAGACATAGAGACAGAAAGAAAGAGAGAGAAAGAGAGAGAGAACCAGGGGGAAACTATCACTTTGAAGGAAAGGTGTTTGCATTTAACTGGTTTCCTATTGGCATTAGGAATTATCTATTTATTTGCCTGATTGTTTACTTCCTTAGTCAGCAGTTGGGGAAAAGGGATTTGCTCCAGAACGGGCTCAAACTTGCTCAATCCCTTGTCGTAACTAACAAAGGTGATCTCATTAAAGGATTCATTCGATGTTGTTAATCTACTCTCTAGTCAAAAATGGATGTTCCATGGCCCTGTGTTGTTTCCATTCAGTCTCATTACTGTCATCATAAAAATAATCTCTGATACCTACCTGCACTAAACTGTGGATTGACAAAGCACTTGACAAAGCTAGTGCTTTGATGGGGAACATAGTATTAAGCTATACATCAGATATTTTACATAAGGGATTAAAGATCAAAAGCTGAGCCATAAACAGACTAACATTTGTCAGGTGGCTAGAAACCTGGATGCATGCTGATGTCCCATTTTGTCTCGTATAGATATGTAAATAGGCAACCATTTGCTAACCCATTCATCATGCCATCGTTATAAACTGATAATGTGAAAGTCAAGTCAATTTTGATAACACACCCTAAATCCAATCTGACACCCTCTATCCTTAGACCGACCTGTTGCGCTGCCCCCACGTGGCCAAAACAATTATCTAATACAGGGTTAAATGATAACAGGTAAGGTGAAATTAGCTGAAATGTATCATAGAGGTAAATAGAGCAATGCTGGCTTAGTACAGAACTAACCAGCTGGGGCCTTTCTGTGTGGGATTTGCATGTTTCCAATGTCGGTTGCATGTGTCTGAAGACATGCATGTTAAGTAAAGCAGTGACTCTTAATTGACTGTCAGGCTGGATAATGGACTGTGTCAAGAGTGTATTCCAATTTTTTTTCTTCTGCAAAGTGAGCTGGGTAAGGCTCCAACTACCTTTGACCCTGCAAATGATCATGCAGAGAGGGGGGTATGGGTAATGGATAAGGTAAAGAAGCGTGACAACAAATACTTATGCAATATAAGTTATGCATGTGTAAAGTAAAGGGGGTTTGAAGGTACATTTCTCACCAAAATCCATGATGTGCGTCCTTGAGATCTATTGCCTTCAACATATTTCCTTCTTCATAACACATGCTGGGTAGCTGCAATTTGCTCATATTTTGAAACCTGCATCGTTTAATTGGGCTAGCAGTCTTTTTCCTTCCCTCCTTTGGCTGACACATTGCTACGTTTCTTGGTGTATTACCAGCACCAACTGTCTGTTGGTGGATTCACATTTCACTGTTGCCAGTGTGCCATGTGCACGTATTAGTAGAGCATCAGATACAATTTAATGGAAGACACTCTTCTAAAACATTGCTCTATTCGTGCCCCAGAACTCCATAATGTAACTCTTTGTTAATACTATGCCATAGCACACATGTAATATCATTATTTAAAATAGCCACTTTCACATGTGCAAAGTATAATGTCTGGCGTAGTATAAAGGAGATAATTGCGGTGCTGTCTATTCTCTATACAGTGATGCGACCTATGTCCATGATAATCAGTGTTCCCTCAATGATAGTTGAGAGTTAAGTACTCCTCTGACAGTTGTCAGAATGCTGGGATACATGGCCTCTGGGACTTGCAGACCTCATTTTAAAAACCTTTGCACCAGCCGTGCTTCATGTTGTGAGAAGGTTACAGTGCAGAGAGTAAAGGTCCACTGGTTCAGAAAGGCTCTCATTACTCTATAATGGGCCAGGGGAACTTCATGTTCTCTTTGCTGGATATGAGGGTCAACTATTCTTCAACAGGCCTGTAATCAAAACCCATTTTGCACTCCCACTAAATTACACTCCTTTCTCTGCCAACTAATTTGATGCTATTTTGTATACACGCAGAACATTCTTTGTGTGTTTGTGTGTGTGTGTGTGTGTGTGTGTTCAAGCATACAAGGGTTTCTATGGGAACACAAGAGGACTCTCACTCACTCTTTGCAAGGATGCAGATTTATTTGTTTCCCTGATTTCCAATCTTCAAGGCTCGGCTATCACATCGGTCTCATTAGCTTTGAATCCTCACATGAATACAGATGGTGCTTTACTTAGCCACAGCCATGTTCACAATACAAAGAATGTCAAGCGCCATCTCGTCAGTTTGAAATTAAAAATATGCGCAATTGTTTCCAAATGGTGCTCTCTGGATAGTTTAATCTCGGGGTACAAGAGGCAATAGAATTGAAATTGGTACAATAGCATTTCCCACTCACGTCAACATGTTTGCAGAGGCTGTCGGTTGACAGACAATGGTTGGCACAGGAAAAGACGAAAGATGCCTCGACGTAAGAGAGAATTGCTCTGCTGTATGTTTCTGCCATTCCAACATAAAATATCCCACGCTTATTACATTTTCAAAATATTAGTTCAAAATAACACAGATATTGTTATGCTATGCAGTGTTTTAGATCGGAATCCATATTTTAATTAAAAACACAACGACCAGGCAGAGATTAGTTCCTTTTAGGAGTGACTTTATGGTGTTCTCTGATTAGTTGCCCTGAGGAGAGGCATTGCCTTGAGGAGAGGCATTTCCGTGTTATACTATGCTGCAAGGATGTTGTGAATAGTTAACATTTGAGAATTGACAATTTTTCCTTAATTATCGGCATTTTAGGGGGCATAGACTTTAGTGCTTTGATGGGTTTTCAAAATATTTTTGCTGCAATTAACAATGCGAAAGTCTGATTTCATAATTGCTTTTTCTATTCAGACTGCATGTGCCTCTTTTCAGGCAGGCTTTACATGTTATTCACCATATTATACAAATATGAATTTCATTTTTCCTTAATAACAGTATTATGTTGTTATTTTTAATTAAAGTTCAAAGTCGCTCACAGGGGGAGACTGAAGCCTGATTACTTTATTTAGTCTCCTTTTTCATTATTAAGCAATATTGAATTCATGTTAATTACGGCGGGCTAATGAGAACGTCCTGCTTTGTGTGTGCTGGTGCCTCTTTGTTTTTTGTTTGAGTGCAGCCAGGGGCCCAACATTTGTGTATTTGAATGTATGCATCTATATTCTTGCTTACTCATATGCGCAAGTTATTGTGGGAGTCTATGTGTTAGATACACGTATTAAGGCATATGCGCTCATGTGTGTGTGTGTGTTTCTTTTCCCTACAATTTGCAGTAAACAGTATCATTGGAGGTACTGAGCCTATTTTGAATACATTACTCATTCCAATCATTATAAAGTTTCGCCAATGGGAACAATGCTTCATACATGAGTATAGGACGTCCATGTGATGGTGCTCTTAGATCCTAGGTGTAAATGTAAATTGATATAAAGAATTGTACTCAACTGAAAGTGCACACTCATTTTCAGACAGTTCGTCAAACAGTAATTAGTCCAAACAGCTGTGATCACATCAACAGACACATTGAACCCTCATTACTGGTGAGTCATTACTTATCAATAATGGGATTTTTGACATGTGAAGTGACGTGTAAATAAATATAACCAGCCTGTGGGATTGCTGTGGTTGAAAATTAACTTTTTCATCAGCAGATCCACGGTGTTGTCAGCTTCCCACTGGTTCACAACAATGTTTAGAGCACATTTGACTTGACAGACAGGTCCCCGCTAGCACGAATGACATTGACTGTGACAGGTCAGGACTCTGTATTGCCACTTTGAAATATGAGTTTGAAACATATGAGAGAAGCAAATACCTGCCTTCAGTTCACCTTGTCTTATCTTATCTTACCTTACTTTAAATTACTTTGTGAGAAATGGTCAAACAAATTTGACTTTATCATCTTGCTCGCAACGGCAGATCACTTTTTTTGTTGAGTTTCTATCTGAAATCATATTTTTTCTGTTGTTGTAACTTTTTGTCAATGAAACAGCTGTCGTACAAAGATATAAACTTTTTTCCAACACCTGTTTTGCTGATTCCATTCATCTGCCCCTTTCTTCATGATACATGCGTTATAGTAACGGGCTTATATGGAGTAGCTAATAGTAACAGGCTGTTTGTTTGATTTTTAAGAACAAACTCCAGTCTGCGGTTGTATGGGCCTTAGTGGTCCGTGAGGTATACCTCACATATTACTCCATTGTCCCCCTGCCATTTGTAACCTCCGACAGGAAACAATGAATTACAGCTAATACACCTGAGCTGTGCTCTCATTTAAATACCAGCTGCTAAAGAAGTTTTAAGTCTATAAGCTCATTGGGGATTAAAGTGTCCCTGCACAAATGGATTTAAACACCTGTGGCTAAACTAAAGTTTGTTAAAAAGTAGATAAGGTAATTAAAAAAGGCCTCATGTTTAAGTTTCCTTTCAAACTTCCAATAGATAATAATTCAGAGATAAACTTAGACATTTTAAATATACTGTAGAAAGGCAATGATGAGGATAGTGTAATGTAATATAAGAAGTAAAAAAGACCCTTGTGGGACATTTGCACAGCTCCGCGTACAGACTTCATTCCTTGGTTTCCATTTGAGGAACCGTTCAAGTGTAAGACTCTATGTTTATTCTTTGTTGTTGTTTTTCATATCTGATGGTAATGACAGTTTGAGTGAATACTAAAAGCAATCAAGTGTTCTTTTGCACCAGAAGTTGCTTTATCTGTTTTTGAGAGGCTGTGCTGACAAACAACAGCACCTTATTTTAGTCTTTCTATGACCTGTCATCACATCTCTTGAGTAAACATCGTATAGTACAGCTATTCCTGCTTTTGTTATTTATCACAAATATGTTTTATACATACACAGACATGTCCTACCAATTAGAAACCAACTGGCTGTCACTATATTTGGTCATTTTAAGCCGCATTAGCAGTGTGGTTTGGGGATGGTTCGCCAATCTCAACATTTACTCCTCTCAATTCATCTAGAACTAGTCCCCGGACAATGTACTCTGCTGACTTCCCTGATCCCCTGTCTTTAAACACTTAACCTTTCATTTGGCGTCATTATTGCTGCAAAATTCTAATTTATCCAATACTTTGTTTAATGGCCAAATTCTTCCAGCAAAACCGATGACATTTACATTAAAAAGTAATGGGATAGGCTTCAGGCTTCCATGGTCTTTTCCTCAATGTAGACTCATTCAACTGCGAAGGAAACATGTTGTCTTATTTGATGTATACATTACATACTGTTATCAGAAGAAAGAGGACAAATATATGTCGCTGAATTCAAATGTTCATTTCCCACAGCAAGGTCAATGGGAAAATACAACTGATGACACAAGTGAATGTGGCACAGTGTGAGCTACTCCTAGCCTGGCTCCGCCCGCCCGCCTACTTCCGGCCAAATTTTATTTTCCCTTCAGTAGTCAGTCTGGGTGTACAGCCCATTTCCCACTTTTGGCGGAGATTCGACAGCCAGTCCAATCAGCAAACAGAGCGAGTGGCTGAGAACGATGACGTCGAAGTCGCGCTCCAGTTTCAGTTGCCAGAAGCCGGCTCATGACACACGTGACGACCAAACTTTATGCGATTGGTTGGCTAATCCAGAGTGGCACTGGGCAGATCCAATAGTTTTAAACTTTAACAGACACCCGCCTCCATGAGTGAACGTTTGCCAATTACAGCACTGCCAGACCTTATGTACAAATGAAATGAAGTACGATGGTCTGGTAGCACCAGGCTAAGTTACTCCAACATGAGCTGCTAAATCTCTTTATAAAATCTACAGTGAACATGATGTGTGACCGGTCAGTTTGTTTGTGTGCCCGCAGGGATGCTAAGTTGCCAGTGTGTTTATCCCCGAGGGTGGAGATGCAATGATTCCCAAGAGACAGAGAGAAAGACAAGCAGACCGTGGAAATCAGCCAGAGGTGGTGGGAGAGAGACAATCCAAGTCTAAACAGAAAAATAAGACAATACATCACTATGGGATAATAGCTTTTACCTGGCTTCACCTCATCAGTGTTTTAATGTCCCTCAACTTCATTGTATAAACACTGTAAAGCCCGGAGGGGAAATTAAATGTGCACAATCTGACAAGAGAGAATGATAATCACTGAGTGAAGTGGAACACCAGTGAGTATGTGACAGGTAAGAGTAAGGCAAAGATGCAAGAGTCCTTCCCCAGAGTAAATTCCTAGCTCTGCTTCACCGGTGATGCCTTGTCACTCCAAACGCATCTGTTACCTTCTAACCACTGAACTCTTAGATACTAGTCTGTAATATAAATGATTTTGTAGCATTTAATTTTGATAGTGCTATAGCCAATTGCATACATTATCAATACATATGAAGAACATGGTCTAGTTATTTAAGTTTCAAGCTACAGTGCTTCCTTTCTTTAGCCTGGTCCTACCAGACCATTGTACTTCATTTCATTTGTACAGAGGGTCTGGAATCGGTCAATTGACAAACATTAACTCACTTGAAGGTGGGTGTCTGTTGAAGTTTAAAACTATTGGATCTGCCCAGTGCCACTCGGGATCTGCCAACCAATCGCATAACGTTTGGTCGTGACATATGTCATGCACTGACTTCTGACAACAACTGTAACTGGCGCTCTTCATTGTTCTCAGCCACTCCATCTGTTCGCTGATTGGACCGCCAAAAATCTATCCGGAGAAAATCCACTAATATAACGCAGGCCCAGACTGACTACTGAAGGGAAATGAAAATTGAGCTGAAGTACGTAGGCGGGCGGTGCCAGGCTATCCTTTCTTCCCAACAAACAAGTAAATAAGTATGTGACAATGTTCTCTGGCTTTCTGATACGAAATATGTGGTTCATTGTAACTGGCAGCTGCTAGATAAGAGCTTAGACCTTTGCTGTGGCCTTTACAATCTGCTGTCAGTTAACAACATCGAACATCAGCAGTACCGTAGTGATGTAGAGACAGTAAATAGGACCGTCAGATGGGTAAATGAGCCTGTACACCTCACTTTGAGGTATATATTTGACATTGGTCACCCCCATTAGGGATTAATTGGATGGTAATCCAATTTCAACTCAATTTACTCAAATATCAATGACAAATACTTCCAGTGTGATGGAGGTATCAAAACTGATTTTAGAAGCCAAAAACAACAGAAGTCGGTGAAGAACACCTTTGGGATATACTGTAAGTAGTAGACTCTATGGAAAAATACATGAACAAATCATGTGAAAAAAATATTCATATCAGTACACTGTTTTTTGTTTGTATGGTTCCACTGGAACCTCTGGTAAATCATATAGTGAGAGTTGAAATTGCTCCCTCTGATATATTATCCTTGAATACATTAGTTTCCTTTGAATTTGACCCTTTTTGTCTGATCCCATGGTGTGAAAGGCCTTGTTTGGATGTTTAGTTTATCCTATAGTTTGTAAGAAAAATATAGAAACTCGTATTTCCTTGAATTATTTTGTATGCCTGAAAAAGATAAGCTCTTATAAGGCAAGGCTTGTCAGTTAATATTATTACTACTGAGGCCAGAGAGAACTGTATTGCATAAAAGCTACAATTGTGTTGTCAAGCTGCTTTAGAGTCCTGGCACCTTTTTATCTGAATTCAAGTATTGGTTATACCTCTGCAAGGGATTGAATGAGATACATTTAACACATCAATTGTCAAATTAAATGCTATCACTGGGCTCCCTATCAGCACAAATAGTGGATCCTTACTTTCTCTTCTGGTTTCCTTGGTCTTTAACAGTTGCACATCGTGACTGGAAGACTGAACTGGAAGGGGGCTAAAACTCCCGGAGGACCCAAGATGTCAGCCAGATAGAACCAAGATGGAGTAAGCCATTGTTCTTCACAACAGGCTCCACTTCATCAAGACCTGAGGCTCTGATTGCTCTCCAGGCCATTAGGTGGTGGAAAACAGGGCCAGGTAAGAAAAGGAGGAAGCCCTTACCTCAAGTTAGTTCATCCCACACATGGAGTTAACAAGTATTTGATTTCAGCTTGGCGATTTTACGTCTGATAAACACAGCCCTGCGAGGTCAGTCCATTTTAGATAAGTAGGGTCGTTAAATTTCCATATGTTTAGTAAGAACAAGCTGCCTGCTAGAAACTGTTGTGTATAGACATGCATAACTTATTCAGATTAATTAATAGGAGAACAGACTCAATTGAAAGTAAAGTCATGATATATCATTATCTTTCCACATCTTAGATGGCTACCACAATAACGTGACCCTTCTCTTAGGGCAGGTTTAATCTAAACCTAATCTAAATGTTTCAGCTTTCTATTTGTAATCCCTGTTGTCTGGCACTTTTGTATATCCTGCTGGTTTTACAGACATGTTTGAGCTAGCCACAATCAGCAAACACATCTTGACCTTATGGAACATTTGGTTTATTTAAAGGCTGCTAAAAAAACTATTATTAAATGTGCTATATTAACACACACACACTTCTGTGGAATATAAACCGGGAATTATGGTTTCATTTTGAATTTCTATAGCCTAATTTAGCAAAGTAGCAGTGACAGCCTTCTTTACGCTCTTTTGATTTTATGTGACCTTAAAACTTGAATTGATTGTGTCCTTATTCGGGATAAGTTTTTTTTTTTAAATCATCTCATGTCAACAGAAAGCCAAAGGAAGAAACAGGGAACGACCGTGCCTCAGGGAACATTTCCCGGGTTTAATGTGGAAAACACTGAGATGCAATTGATTGATGTTTTTGCTGTGCAATTATAAACTGAGCAAGACACGGATTAAAGTCTTTCATTGAGTCCTTTTGTTGTTGACAGTCGGAATATTAATTTCCCATGTAACAGATTAGACTCATTCCCTTGAAGTGACAAAAAAAGATATTTCACGATCAGGAGGGAGATTAATTGGTTGGTGCCAACTTGAAGAGATCTTCGTTAAGGGGATGTCTCTGAAATATTAATTGGTGCAGCTCTGGTCCATTAGGGTTTTCAATTCTAAACCGTCAGTCATTGTGTAAACTGTTTCCCCCCACATCCCTGGGAATGAAACTCCATCAATGACCTTGTCTAATATCACCTTTGTGATATAATATGCAATGCTATTGTTTATGGATCTGTAGACATGTTTAGATCAGTCTCACAACTTGATTGAATTGAGTAATAAGGGTTTAGTTTATTCTGATTTACAACAATGACTAACAACCAAAGCCTGTAACTATATTGAAGTAAAGGTGAAAGGTTGCTTGCCTCTGTATAAATGAATGGAAATTGCACGGCTTTACCACATCCAGGGTCAAGGGGTTGACAGTAGTGAACTCGCTTTGAATATATGTTTTTTTAAATTGTTATAAGGTTGCATGTAGCTATACCAACAGCCAAACAAAAAGGTTTCACATCGGGTTCATACCAACTGTGACCCTTTACAAAGATGCCTACACTACAGCATGGTCGGCAAAACATACTTATTTGTGGTAGACCCTGGTACATTTTCTTGGAGTATTTTCTACACAAAAAGGTTGTTGGTCCACCAGCGGAGACAAAGTAACTGCACCAGGCCAAGAAGACATATGAATTTAACGAAGGCTTTGTGTTCATTTCATTTTACTTTGGACCCAACCAAGGTAGCGGCTTCTCCTGTTTCAGACAAGTTTTATTATATCTCCAATTTTATACTAATCGACTGGCTTATATTTTTTTTTGTCAGCCTTTCTTTTATATTCTTTTTTTCGGCCTAACTGCAAACTGTAGTGGACAATTCCCTGAAGGACACCAACCAATGTACATTATATATTTCCCTCTTTTCTCCTGTATGTAAGTATTCAATTCAATATTAATAAGCCTTACCTTGATTCAAAAATACATACATTTTCTCCTTTAGAAAAGCAAAGGAAAATACCAATAGGTGGGTTGTGGGGGAAAAAAAATGCAATATCAGATTAGTTTTTTAAATGTCATCCACTGTTAAACTGAATGTAAATTGACATGTACAGAACTTGGGAAACTGAATAAGCACCCTTCAGCTAGAGGGTATGTTCATTCTAATTAACGAAGCCATTTGATGTGATTTGTTGATACACACTTATTTTGATATGCCAACATTAATTGCATGCGTGAATTCATTAATATTCATCTCTGCTTCGAGTCGCCCCAAAGGTACTCTAAGGCCCACCTGTTTCAGTGATAAAGATTGGATTAGGGTTGGGGATGGCACTACGTGAAGATGCAAGCATTTTCCTTTTGGCAACAGTGTGAAACAGAACAGGCTGTGTTAATCCCGGACGTCCAACCTCATAAAAACACTCATTTATCATTCTGACTATCAAATCAATTGAGTAGACTTTGAGGAACTGTAAGTATCATATGGATCATGCATGAGACAGACTTACAGTCTGTGTGTAAATACCAGAATGTCCTTGTATGTATATGTGTATGTGGAAAAGAGAGAGTGAATGGAGCTGCTATTTGATAATTCTGCTTCAACACTAGTCATCATCCAGAAAGACAAGCATCAATACTGCGAAACAGTTTTCTCAGAGAAGGGGTAGTGCTTTGTTAATGTTTATCTAGTTTTAATGGTGATTCTATGTTTTGCACACAATACATTTCATTTTTCCTAATTTACTGACATCCACCACAGCCTTACTGGAAGAGATTAGCCGTCAACTGACCATTATAGCCACCCCTGTTATTGTATGATATTTTACCCCCACAGTGGCTTAGCGGAAAGGCAGCATAATTAGCCTGTTAATGAAAAGGTTGCGGCGACGGTAATGTTATGCAGGAAGACTGTTCGCTACAATGGTTATTAGTGCAAACGAATCAGAGTTAATCAGGAGAAAGAGCCCGCAGAGCAACAACACACCAGAAAAGGTGGATGGAGAGGGCCCCCGATAAACCGACAGAATTTCACTGATGGATCATTTTCAGAAGGGCAGAATGTATGCAGGTATGCCCTTTGCATGTGTGATGTCAGTAGACTCCTAAATTGTACTGTTTAAATGATCAACATATATTTTCTTTAATGAAGTTATTTTCAAAGCATTGTACAATCAGCAGAAATCATTCAAAAAAGAAAAAAACACAAATTTGAAGAAGAATAAAAAACTAAAATACAAAAACCATAAGAGGAACCTATTGAAAACATACTTCTTGAGTTTGAATTACAATTGTCAATAGATTGATTTCAGAAAGTCATTCCAAAGTTGTGGAGCTGCCAACACGAAAGCACAAAAGTATTGCAGCAATGGGTTTGTCTATCTCTGGATACTTGGAAATTGCAAAGGTCAATATGATCCATAACAGCCCAACTAACTGAACATATGAGCCCATTGAACTGGGTTAAAGACCACCTGTACTGGACGCCCTGAGAAGTTAAGTGAACACATCCCGATTTGGAACAAAAATCCAAGAGCAGAGCAGAAATCAGCAAGCAGACAATTATAGACACAGAAGCAGCGTGTGTGAGGAAAATAATGTGAAATCTGTGCGCGCAGCAATATATCTGTGCAACCATATACTGTAGTTTAAGCAAAAGCAGAGTGCCCGAGAGCAATTTGAGTGCGAGGGCAGAGTTTGAAGGAAATAATTACAAAATCTAAACGTAAAATCAATAAATTATGCTCTCAAAGTCAAAGACCATGCTCTTGAATAAAGATGAGAAAATAACTCCTTTCGCCTCTCCCATCACCTTGATGCACTGGATAAAGAAGTGGCCTACTGTTAGCCTTAAGAGGGATTTCCCTTGCTGGTTTTTCCCTTCATGCCTGGTTAAACATGATGTATTCACCCTGCCATGTCTACCCGTCCCCATGGAATCAATGGGCCATGGTCATGGACTCATAAATGTACAGTAGTAGCCACTGCACAAGAATGCCATTCTTTATCTATCCCATATATTATACAGGGCCACTGCAGGAACAGTACTACTGCCAAACAGTTATGTAAACATGCTTAAATGATTTCTGTCCCAAGTGTACCCTACTGTAATAGTTTTTGCGTGACAACACATGACCTGACAATTCTTGAGTGACACGCAAGTAAGTGTATGTGCAGCAGTGTATGTGCACACCTCATTGGTCTCATACCTCTTAAAAAGCTGTGCCAATCACATACAGGGAAGCATCAATAGTTTAACAAATGGAAGGACGCTTCTTCAGGATATTGAATAAATATATATATACATACATACATACATACACACACACACATCCGAACACATCATCTGCAGCCAAAAGCAGGTTGAATAGGGTTTTAACTTATTGATAATATAGGAACCATAAATATTAAAAATAAACTCTTGATAAAGCTGTTTATATGACCACATCAATCAGATGAGTTTTAAATACTCTATTTCACTTTAAATGGTCACACCAACCCCGTGAAACAGGACTGGTGAGCCGCTGCAACCGTATTTATTCCACAAAAACGACCCAATACTAATCAGTCTGATGTGTGTGGTTATTCAGTAGCAGCCTGGTGGCAATGGCACATGATCCAATCAGGGTAAACACAGTGTTCGGCCAAGAGCAATGGCACCGTACTGTTGACGATTTATCAACATAATCTGTCCTGCTGGTGTGGCAGGGATTTATTTAACTGAAGGAGAGGGCTTTCATACTGTAGAAAGCAGCTATGGAAAACAGGTACCACAAGAATTACTCATAATGTATATTAATAAAGATAAATGCAGACTGATTTCCCCCTGGTCCCTCTTGGCTCAATGCATGCATTCCCATAACGGATGCATGAACACTTTAAGCTCTACATAAAAAGTATTTTTTCCAGTTTGGATACACGTACACACATTGTCTTTGAGTTCCGTATGTTGCGTCCAAGAGGAGACAGTTATCTCTTTATACAGGGAGGCCAGAGTGCTCGTGTCTCTGAGGAGGCACTCTGTTATTGCTTCATCACAACATCTTATTATCCTGTAGTGTCTGCATACACTATGAGTCTGCATGAGTGTATGCACGTATTAGAGTGCGCTCAGACTTATAATTCAGGCTGGGTCTCTTGGGGCTTTTATTCAACCTCGTCGCCATCCATTTCTCTCTTTCTCTCTCTCTCTCTCTCTCTCTCTCCTCAGTCAGTGTGCGCGTGCTTTGTCTCAGCTCGTGTTCCTGATAACAGGTAATGAGGAATCACTGAGACAGTGTCTCCCTGCTTTCCCCCTAAGAAATGATTTAATGAATTAATAATGAAGTTCTGACACAAAGCACAGGTTGTGATGGCGGGAGAGTAAACCCTAAACTGATTGTGACAGAGGAGAATCCCCCCCCCCCCTGTTGCGATAAACGTGTCTGTTTGTGTCCGTTGCCCATTTTCATCTGGGAAGGAGTACTATTCAGATCCTTTTTCCAAAGTAAAATCAAAACCACTCTGCGAAAATGCTCAATACATACAGTATACAGTATCTCACAAAAGTGAGTACACCCCTCACATTTCTTCACATTTTTCTTTATATCTTTCCATGGGACAACACTGAAGAAATGACACTTTGATACAATGTAAAGTAGTCAGTGTACAGCTTGTATAACAGTGTAAATTTACTGTCCCCTCAAAATAACTCGACACACAGCCATTAATGTCTAAACTGCTGGCAACAAAAGTGAGTACACCCCTTAGAAAAATTTTACAAATTGGGCCCAAAGTGTCAATATTTTGCTTTGCCATCATTATTTTCTAGCACTGCCTTAACCCTCTTGGGCATGTAGTTCACTAGAGCTTCACAGGTTGCAACTGGAACCCTCTTCCACCCATTTATGACACCATCACAGAGCTGGTGGATATTAAAGACCTTGCGCTCCTCCACCTTCTGTTTGAGGATGCCCCAAAGATGCTCAATAGGGTTTAGGTCTGGAGACATGCTTGGCCAGGCCATAACATTTACCCTCAGCTTTTTTAGCAAGCCACTGGTCGTCTTGGAGGTGTGTTTGGGGTCGTTATCATGTTGCAATACCACCCTATGGCCCAGTTTACGAAGGTTGAGTGCACGTGGTCAGCGTCGTACACAGAGGTTGGCTTTGGAAAATAGACGTATGAGTGCTGCCAGCATTGCTGAAGGGCTTGAAGGGGTGGGGGTCAACCTGTCAGTGCTCAGACCATATGCCGCACTCTGCATCATACTGGTCTACATGGCTGTCATCCCAGAAGGAAGCCTATTCTAAAGATGATGCACAAGAAACCCCACAAAAAGTTTGCTGAAGACAAACAGACTACGGACATGGATTACTGCAACCATGTCCTGCGGTCTGATGAGACCAAGATACATTTATTTGGTTCAGATGGTGTTAAGAGTGTGGAGCGGCAACCAGGTGAGGAGTACAAAGACAAGTGTGTCTTGCCTATAGTCAAGCATGGTGGTTGGAGTGTCATGGTCTGGGGCTGCATGAGTGCTGCCAGCACTGGGGATCTACAGTTCATTGAATTCTAACATGTACTGTGACATACTGAAGCAGAGCATGATCCCCTCCCTTCATAAACTGGGCCGCAGGGCAGTACTGCAACATGATAACGACCCCAAACACACCTCCGAACGACCACTGGCTTGCTAAAGAAGCTGAGGGTAAAGGTTATGGACTGGCCAAGCATGTCTCCAGTCTTAAACCCTATTGAGCATCTTTGGGGCATCCTCAAACGGGAGATGGAGGAGCGCAAGGACTCTAATATCCACCAGCTCCTTGATGTCGTCATGAATGGGTAGAAGAGGGTTCCAGTGGCAACCTGTGAAGCTCTAGTGAACTACATGCCCAAGAGGGTTAAGGCAGTGCTAGAAAATAATGATGGCAAAACAAAATATTGACACTTTGGGCCCAATTTGGACATCTTTTCTAAGGGGTGTACTCACTTTTGTTGCCAGCAGTTTAGACATTAATGGCTGTGTGTCGAGTTATTTTGAGGGGACAGTAAATTTACACTGTTATACAAGCTGTACACTGACTACTTTACATTGTATCAAAGTGTCATTTATTCAGTGTTGTCGCATGGAAAGATATAAAGAAAAATGTGAAGAAATGTGAGGGGTGTACTCACTTTTGTGAGATACTGTATACGTCCTACACTTCCAACCTCCTGGCTAACCCTTGGATGTATTCAATTCTGTATTTCAGTTACATTTTTTATATTTTCTCAACCGATAAAATAGTCCTTCAGTTTATCAGACAAATTTAAATATCTCCTAAATTTAGAGACATGCGGTTGTTATTGGACAGGAAGGTTGTGAAGAAATTGCAACCGCAAAAGCATTAACTACTACAGAAGTGTAAAGTAACATCAAAATAAATCTGAAATACTAAAGTAAAAATATATTGCTTACTAAGTAAATGTACTACAATTTAAATCCTTTTGCTCCACATGTTCGTAATTTCTGCATAACCAACAACGACACGCAGATGCAAGAAGAGATGAATAATTATAAACCTACATAATGACAAAATACCACTTCTTTCTCAACAATCAAATTTTCCTCTCTTTTATGTCATAAAACATGTTATCTTTGGAATCTGTCTCTATGATGAACACCTGGGCACTTCATGACCAGCATAGATCGGGGATCATTTGATGCGAAAATTCAATAAAGTATCATCAGTGGGTTGGCATGCCAATGTTGGCTACGGTATAGCTGAACAAACGCAAGGGAGTTTTGAGTGTCCAGATTGTGTCTGCCATTATATGCAGAGAATTAAGACAGTTTTATGAGGGAAAATTGCCTCACTGATTCCGTGCCAATAGAAACGTGTCATATCTGGAAGTAACAATTTGACATTTAGAAAAAGTATCCGCTGCTTTCGTGCTGTGAATTGAGTGAAAAGATCAATACCACTTTGAAATGTGTCCACATCTGATGGTTAGCTTAGGTTAGCGTAAAGACTAGAAGCAGGGGGTAAGAGCAATACTGGCTCTATCAAAAAAGAATAGAAAAGGGCAGAGACCCCAGGAATTCCATGTATCCTGTGCAACTTAATACCACAGAGTTTCTGTAGAAAATTGCCTGTTACATAGAATAACACACAAATGAAGAATCTTGAAAATGGATGTATTGTGACATTATATGGTGGCATTAACCTTTGCACAAAATGGTCTATACACATATGCAACATCACTTCAAGTCATTGAGGTAAACACATTCATAGAATGCCATTTCTTCCCTACAAACAACCCTAGCCCCAATAGGTGCACGCGAAGGGGTCTGCAGGAATGTTCTCTGCATGTACTGCTGGCGACACAGTTATTTTGGGTTCAAAAAAGCCACAGAAAGCAGAAAGTAACTAGTAAATAAGAAGGGAAAAAAAATTCTTATACGAGCAGTTTCACAGAGTGAATACAAGATAGTGATCGAATCTGTGAAAAGTCTTGCCCTTTAGATACATGGTATTTGCCCTAGCCCACTGACTTGATAAGATCTGCAGTGTTTGAAATGGAGCGTGCAGTGAACACAGCCAAGCTCCCACAGGTTCGGCAGATTGGTCCAAGCTGAAAGATCAGATAGCCATATGGCAGGCCTGATGCTATTCTGCTCTGTCTGTCTCTCCCCCTCCAACACAGAGTGAACTGTCTCATCGCAAACTGTCTCATTGTCTATATACAAACACCAAGCTGACCAAAAAGACAACAGACAAGCAATTCAAATAGCTTCTTCGAACACTCGCCCATATGAAATGAAGCTCATACTGTATACTCTCCGGGCACAGTTCCAGACCGCATGACGTGCAGCCCGTGCTTATTCTTGTTTACGTTCTTAGCTTATTAAATGGGGGGCTGTTAGTTAGGTTATCTGTAGTTTTGGTTATAGTTAGTGGGGATCGGAGGTATAGGTTAGGAGGAGTAAGTCCAAGACCAAGCAATCCAACTGTGGCTGCTCCAGGCTTCCTCCACTTCTGCTTTTGTTTTACGGCCCTCCAGTAAACGTGAGTTTTGGGATTGTTTTAATAAATATACATTATTGTTTAAGCTTAGAGTGCTCTCCGACTTATAATTCAGAGTTTAGTTTGTGAGGTGTTGAGTGGGCTGTTTCGAGACAGCAGAAGGCTTTTTATAAGCCTTACTATACAATGTTTCATAGCACGACGTGGCCTCTGTACTGCAGGGTCAGCTAAGAATATGATTGCTTATATATACTCCCATCTCTGGACTGCTGACAAAGCTAGAAGGATCGACCTTTGCAACCGATATTGGTGTAGGTGACGTTAGTGTTGGTGGGAAGGCATGTGTGTTTAGAACAGGTGTGTAGATGTGATAGAAGACGTTGCCGTGGGTGTATCTGGTTGTGTCTTGGGCAAGTGGCAATACAATTAACATTAGTCCATCAGGGAGGCAGAAACAAGCAGATTATCATGTAGGTTTTAACTCGGAAGTCATTGTAAATTAGGGTCAGCCGCCCCTAAATGATCTCTCGAGTATAAATAAAGGTAAATTAAATGCAATGAAGGCTCCAAATACAGACCAACTAACTGGTTTGTTCTGGTGCTCTTTACCATATGACATGGTCTTAATCTACAGATGTTTCATTGCTTCACTGTAGCTTTTTAGAGTTCTGAGCACTTATAAGGTCCACATATCTTCTGTTTGTTTTTTCTTGGAGGGTCTACCTTCTTAACCAACATGGACAATACACCCCAGAAGTGCTCAGAATAATGGATTGTTCGACCAAGTAAGTGGACTTTGGACTTAACCTCTACCGAGACACTAAATTGTAAAAATGTATCATTGACCAACTCTCTCGTATACCCCATTGCACTTCAGTGTAGAGGTGTTGGCGTGTTTCCAGATCTCAGCAGATACTTTACTGTAGTTATACACTGCTATCACGATGATGAGAATCATAGCAGACACTATACACACAAAACAGACCAAATAAACTGAAACTATCCTTTAACCCACATCATATTCACTCTTTGTACTGCAGTCACCAAGCCAGTCTCTGCATTGGCTGTCACTGAAAGCACTATGGGGGATGGCTACATTGGATTCTGACAAATGAAAAGATGGGTCGATAGTGTGGAAACCCCACATGAACCCAGATGGCCTTTTTGGATCTGTGGGCTATTCAATCGGCTGCAACTATAAGCAATTGTATGCCATCTGCTTAGTGATAGATTTGAGTCCATCAGTCCAATGAATAAACTCTTAAGCCTTATTCCTGGTTTGAACAAAGAGTGAGGAATGAAAATCAGCATCCAAAGGTTCAGGCATTTGAACATGAACTGCATATATTTTGTCGGTCGAAATTACATTTTGTACCAAGAAAACGGTAGTGAAAGTTATCCCCGCCATGTTGATTATTTGATTCAGCAGTAGGCCACGCTGTGCTCATTTATTATTTATACACTGCAGTAGAGGGGATATTACCTCATTGTACAGTGCTACACCATGGCATATTAGACTTAATGTAAGCTATACCCTCTGCTCTCAAACTGGAACCAGAGGACAGTTTGTAAAAAAGGTTTCCCTGAGCCCAAATGCCCTATTTTAGCATTTTTTTTTAAAATTTACACATCCACACCTGTTAGCTGCCCTTTATTTTGCTATATTCCACTGTGAAAACAGGATTAGGATCGGGCGACAAAAGCAGATGGCTAAAAGCTGCTGTTGGTAACTTTGGAGAATAGAGAGAGAGAGGCAGTTTTCAAGAGAGACAGCACAACCTTTCCCCCTCCTGGTTTCTCTCAATCCTTTTATAGTATCTGTACATTTGACCATATTTTACTGTTTTTTATATATATTTATATGTATTTGTTTCAATGATGTATGACTCAAATTAACTAAAAGTCAAGCACAAGTGAACTTTGGGAATCCTTGTAAACAGAGTTATGGCATCTGGATACTGCAATCTGGCACGCAATATCATTTCTCCACCTGTGCCACCCTGAAAAACAAACAACCATTTCACTAAAATATTTATCATTAATTGATCTGATTTACTCCCTAAGAAAGTTCTTACCTATGAGTAATCTGCTCTCTCATCCTATTAGCTCTCCCGAGCGCAAGGTGCCAGGCATGAGTTACGATTACTGCATTCATGGTTTAGGACAACATTATTGGGTCTATGGGTGATACACACAACTGACTGCTATCCAATAGTCTTGAGTTAAGATCTCAAACATCCATTAATCTGTAATTAAGTTTGAGTGACTATGCTGGCTGTGGTCTTTTGTTATTTTTGATCTACCTCACCTGAGTTTGTTGATGTAAATAATGCCTGAGAGTGCTGCTCTGTTTGCCTCTAACACAAATCCTCGGCGCAACCCATTCACCAGGCGCATCATTCAGTCTGTCAAACACATACACGTTATGGAGCAAGCAATACATACAGTAACACACACAATCACAAACACATACACACACACACACACACACCTACACAGAATCATACACGCAGGTGGTTGGCTAACAAGACAGTTTGACATGTGCAAGCAGGTTTTGCTGACCAGAGGGGGTTTCTAACTGACGTTAGGAGAAATCCCACAGTCATTTAACTCCTGGCCTGGCTGTTTTCACACCAGCTCTCTGTAGACTGCTTAAAGCAAGCTGGGCTGTCAGAGGGGAGAGGAGGAGTGAGAGAAGGATAGAATAAGTCTGAGCATACATCTGCATGTGTACAGGCCAGCATTTACCTTGCATACATCTGTAATGCATGTTGAGAGTGCAGTGTGTGTGTGTGTGTGTGTGTGTGTGTGTGCGTGCATGTGTCTGGAGCAGGGATTTGCTTGAATGAGCTCTGTGGCTGAAGGTAAGGAGGAGCTTAAAGTGTTAAAAGGAATTCCACAGTGGGTCTGTATGTGTGTGTTTGTGATGGAAGACTCATAATAAGAAAATAGAAATTATTAAACTATTTCTAATAAGATGTAACAAGTATTTGATCAACGACCAGAATCATGTTTTAATTTTAAATTGCATTCGTATATAAAGGACTACTCATGTTTCTGCTGGTGCGTATAGCATTGTGTGAGCATTTTGGCGTACCACTTTGTGTGTGTGTGTGTGTGTGTGTGTGTGTGTGTGTGTGTGTGTGTGTGTGTGTGTGTGTGTGTGTGTGTGTGTAAAAATGTGTCATGTTCGGCTGTTGAATTCAGGCTGGCTTGATTGCCAGGGCTGCGTGCCAATGCGCTCGGGTACATTACACAGCCCTCAGGAGTCAAGAGTCTTGACTGGCAAAAGCCATGTGGACAAGACCCAGTCTGTGTTGTTTGTCTGCCTGCATGTTACCTGTGAGTGCTTGTGACTGTATGTTTGTGTTTGAATGATCACAGTAGGATCACGACAATTTCTGGCAGAAAAGCCAAGCTCAGCTCTCTGACAAGAGTAATTGATGCGCTGCCAAGCAATCTGTCACTGCACCGTGTCAACTTAAGTTGCTCGGCGAAAAGTGGAAAGCGAAGGATTGGTTATATTAGATTCATGGGCATTTGGCAGTTTTATTACAAAGAAGGACAGGAAACGAGGACAGAAAGAGAGCATGGACCAATATAAATGTATAGGTGTGCAAAGAGGGCAGACATAGGGAGGTACCATATGGATGTACACTATAAGGTTTATTAGAGAGGAAAAAAGTACACAGCTAAATTGATTTTTTTTTTTAAATATAGTTAGCAATAAGAGACAGCAGTGCAAAAGGGAGAGGAAAGCAAACTCTACAAAGATAAATGAAGACAATGGAAGTGAGGAAATGTAGAGAAAGAACCCATGAAAACCAAAGTGTTTAACAAAGTAGGACCCACAGCAGATGTAGAAGTGGTGGTATCCGAGTACTTTGTAATTTGCATTCATAGAAACAGAAACGGAGGACAGATTAGTTAGATAAATGTATGTCTTAAAAAGAAGAAGAATCCCCTCATTAATTCCTTTAGGGGAAATTCAATAGTTTCACACTTTTGTAAAACACACACAAACAGGCCCAGCCATACACACACAGGCACAAACAGGCTGCCCTATAAAGTGGTGCCTCGAGCAGTAAGGAGAATGATGCCTTGCTTAAAGTAACATCGGCAGTGCCCAGGAGGTAAAACAGGCATCCCTCCAGCTACAAGTCCACATATCAAAGTGACTGCTCCATGCCGATATGGTGTGTATGTAATGGGAAGTGTTTTTTGGGGTTGATATCTCCCTGGCTCACACACTGTTGGGGGGGGGGGGGGGCATGCACATTTGCTTGTAAGGCCAAGTGAAAAAAGGAAGAAATAGTGAACAAAAAAAGGAATAAAGAAAGAAGAAATGCAGAAGGGGAATCTTGTAAATTGAAATTTTAAGCCATA
The DNA here is from genome assembly GCA_026929865.2 of Hyperoplus lanceolatus. Taxonomy (NCBI): domain Eukaryota; kingdom Metazoa; phylum Chordata; class Actinopteri; order Uranoscopiformes; family Ammodytidae; genus Hyperoplus; species Hyperoplus lanceolatus. The sequence continues at coordinate 12,566,694 of CM049416.1, read as the reverse complement.
TGTGTACCCTGGGGCAAGGTTAAAGAGGGACAATGTCCATGCATTAAGTATTCTATGATGATGTACAGGAGCTCAAGCATTCTTTCATCTCTCTTCTTTTTCTAAGTTTAGTATTGCATTCAAGTGCTAGCAAGCGCTATGTGTGCTTTTGTATGGTCATATCCACGCGAAAGGCCTCGATTTGCAGTAAATAAATGTCCACGTGTCTCCAACTATGTTTACAGTTTAAAAATGTTTTAAATGAAATGCAAACCTCAGTGTATCATTTGCTCTTGTTTCTCTGTCCTGAGATTCACACAGACTGAGTAGTCTTGTTTAAATGTTACAAATTGAACTAATAAACTGAACTTTTGATTTTTTTTGCTGCAGAAGTTATCTCAGCTAATTTTTGTTATCTAATTTGATAATAAGGTGATTGTATGCAGAATGCTCGTGCCAGAAACTCATACAGTGGTTTTGTACAGATGAATAAATACATTTTTGCAGGTTCTCAATAGTATTTCAATTTAGGTGGGGCGCGAAAAAAATTCTGCCCCCTAGGGGGGGCATGACAGAAAATAATTGAGAACCACTGGCCTAACCTATGACCTACCTAAAAAAGCTCCACTGGCTCCCCATTTCTTTCCGGATCAATTACAAACTCCTGGTCCTCACCTACAAAGCCCTCAACCATCTGGCCCCCCCATATCTCACTGACCTTCTCTCCCCCTATCAACCCCCTCGGGCCCTCAGATCCTCCTCAGCCAGTCTCCTCTCCACCCACACATCTAAACTCTGCAGCTTTGGTGACAGAGCTTTCTCCAGGGCAGCTCCCAGGCTCTGGAACAGCCTCCCCCAACATATCCGTGACTCTGAGTCCCTCACCATCTTCCAGTCCAAACTCAAGACCCATCTCTTCTCCTCTGCCTACCCCTAGTTCACCCACCAACCCAACTCTACATGACATTTTGTTTGTTTATTGTTTTGTTTTTTTGTAAAGCGCTCTGAGTGAGAGAAGAGCGCTATATAAATAAAATGTATTATTATTTATTATTATATTACCTGTAAAAGACCAATATGGGAGGATTAGAAACACTTGAATACTCACATTCACAACAACTGTTTTGTATCTATGTTTTACTTGGAAAATTGTTTTACTTTGAAAATGAAGGTAATAACAGACAGCATAAGACATAATACCCATGACTTTTACAGGAACAAAAACAAAAAAAACTTCAAAGACAAAGAGGCCACAGGGCGCACTGCTGAGAAGGCCTTGGGGCATAAACACATTGTGGCACCAACGAAAACAGGGAGAAAATGAAAATAACCTCAAGGCTGCAGGACACTGATAAAAAATTCTCCCTGAAATACTACCTCCTCCAAAACATCCTGTAAACCTCATTTTGGTTCGAGGGCCACATACAGCCTCTCTGATCTCAAGTGGGCCGGACCAGTAAAATAATGGCAAAATAACGTACATATGTCAACTCCAAATCTATAGTTTTATTTTTCAGTAATATGCTTTATCATTCAGCCTACATATGTAACCTACATTATCACGGATCAAAAGGGATCTCTGTACCCTCCAGGAAATGTATTAGTAAAGGTTGCTGCTGGCCATGGGAATAAGAGGTGTGGCGCAGAGCGCCGCAGCAAAAATTTTGGGGGTATTTTGCTCAAAGATGCCAATACGCACTAATAATGTAGTATTTGTGTATTCCTTGTTTGAATACACAAATACTACAGGCACTTTTGTCCAATTTTGTTTACTATATGTACAGGGACACATTTTGTGCAAACATGCAGACAGTACAAAATACACTGTTTTGATTTATTTTTAAATACAGTATTGGTTGTTTTGGAATAAGTTTTTCCCAATTTAAAACATAAAAATAAAGCAGCATGGAAAATTAGAAAATAAATCTTGTAGGCCTACACTAGCATGCTCCTGCTCGTTTCGCGCGCGCAGAGCCACAGACACACATTAATTGTTCAGCACTTAAAAATAATTTTTTTTTATTTTATTATTATTTTTTTGGTTTTTACTTTGCCATAAAGCACTGGAGGAAACATTAATAGCGGTGAACCAAGATTGCCATTTACCACGTTGCTAAAATCTGCTTTTTTAAATTTTGGCTGCCCCCTAGTGGCTGGAGTGAGCAGCTCTTCTTAGATGCAAGTTCATCAATTCATGGCTTAAAATCCTGAGCTGTGGAACTTTCAGCAGACATTCCTAGCTGAAAGCCACGTAAGTTTCCTAACAGTTGGGAGTGTATGCGACGTGCGGATATGGCACAGACTCCATTTAAAAAAAAAAAAAAAAAAAAAATCATGATTTTTTTTTTTTTTTTTTTTTTTCCAGAATTGATTCAAATCGGCCGAATTGATTCGCGGGCCAGATCAAATCGTGTCGCGGGCCACATCTGGCCCGCGGGCCTTGAGTTTGACACATGTGCTGTAAAGGAAGATAAATAAAACCTCTCTGTAGACATTCACTAATTTGGGAATTTGAGGTACGGGTTTACTTAACATTATTAAAGTAATCAAGTTCTTCGTGGCCAAATCAGATAGTAGCATGTTGAACTTTTTTTGTGTTGCAGTCTTCACAGCATTTATATCATGTATGAAAACACAGAGACAACCACAGTAAATCAGTTACAGCTCTTTAAGGTTAACACTGTTAGCCAATTGCATCAAATTAAAGTTAAGGTGTTGCACCCAATTTTCTATTTCTATGTTGAAAAATGTGTACTGAAAGAAAGAATAATGTATGAAAGCCCATTTATTCATCACACAGACAAGATAAATATCTCATCAAATAGTAAGAGCACTCCAATTTGTATCACACACACACACGCACGCACACACACACACACACACACACACACACACACACACACACACACACACACACACACACACACACACACACACACACACACACACACACACACACACTCCTAAGTGGCTCAATCACCTGCAGACTGGGGGAAACAATCTTAAATTTAAGTAATCTTAGGCATTTTCTTCCTCTCGACTCAGCATTTCTTCACTAACAGAGAGGCAGAGAGATACATTATCACAACAAAAGCCTGTTATTGATCCGATGCCTTCTGAACAAAATGCATACATCGGGCAGAGAAAGCCAATTTACAGAACACACATGGATTTTCCCAGCAGGAAAAGATTACACTGACAAAAACAAACAAAAAAAAAACATCAGATCGGACCATATATTTCCTTATAAGTGCTGGTGCTACTGTAGGAATTCTGAATGGGTTGGTATAAGAACCTCGCAGCAAATGTTGCATGACAAGGAATGCATTCACATATTTGGTGGGGGGGGGGGGGGGTCAAATGATAGTTCCCCTCATAGTGTTACTTGGTAGAAAAGTGCATAGCTCATAAAATATAGCCGAATGAATTGTGAAATCCAGTCACATCGGTGAGTGGCTTGAGATCCAATTGGTGGTGATCAATGACAACAATTATTATTGTAAATCATTGGATGAATCCAAAAACAACATTTTAAACTATGACAGATTTCCCCAAAACATTATCACTTATACAAAAAATATTCCAATTACACAAAAGTTACAAATGGAAACTATCCTAAGGTAATGAAATGGACGAACATGAAACAATAACAGCAACACCAAACTATTCAAAATGCAAAACACAACATAGAACTATGTTTAGGAAAAGGCATTTAATTTGCGTTTACAATTGTTTTAACTGAGTTTTGGTCTTTTAGGATAATTCTAGTGACTAGGATTAAAGTGATGGGGATCTACAGTGTTTTGGTTGGTGATAAAAAGTTAAGAGTTAAGGCAGAGATAGGCCTTTAGCCTGTGATTCCTTTGCCACATAGCGAACATCTACTCAATACCACTTCATAAAAATAGAAGTACCTCCAAAGCTGTATTTTGAGTTGTGGATCGATGTTGACTGTTATGGACAGCCTCCACGATATTACTTCTAAAATGATAAAGGGGAGGCCAGTAGAGATTATACTTGGAGTTTCCCTTGTTCCCAATTTTGAATTAGAAGATTGATACACCTTGCTTATCTGTCCATCAAAATATAAGGCAAAATAAAGGAGCCATCTAGCTTAGCTTAGCATAGCACAACAACTGGAAACAGAGGGAACCTGCTAGCCAACACTATTAATGGATTCCAAAACAAATCAAGCAAGCAACAGACGTGTGGGTTAGCAAGAGAAGGAGGTGAGAAGACAGGGACACAAATCAAGATAAACAGGAAAAAAAGCATGCCAGAATACTACTCAGCATTCAGAAGCATAGCCAGCAGAGGGTATGGTATTCATTGCATTCCTTCAATAATGACCTATAGCTATAGAAATGAATTTGCAAACGTGTGTTAGTGCTCGAAGGCGTGTGGTGCACACGTGCAAAATCACTATAACAATACATTTCATTTTCTCATCTTAGGAGCCGAAATGACTGAGAAAAAACAATGAGTAGAGATCATTTGGAAACAGACCAGAGAGCTAATAGAGTAATAAACACAACCATAATATTTTGTTTTAATGAAGGAGTCTGAATAAGCCAGAAAGTGGCTATAATGGAGAGTGGCGATAGATGACACCGGAGGACCTTTGATGTCCAATGTTTTATGAGTCGCGATGCTGCCAAAAGCACTTCATCATCATTACAAACTGTGTGTGAAAATGTGCCAATACCTCCATCTGTGCACACACAAGACATACTGATCCTGACAAAATGAAAAAGATAAAAACATACATACACACACACACACACACACACACACACACACACACACACACACACACACACACACACACACACACACACACACACACACACATACAACCATGCATACACAGGCCTGTGTGTATACCTAAAACCTATGGATTATTCATTTGCTGCCTCATGATAAGAGATGAAGCCTTTTAAAAGGTTGGTTGACAGCCCATTGTAACAGCGGTACCACCCGGGAGAGGCCTTTTGCCCTGTAATAAATTATGCCATAACTGTGTGCAATGCATGTGTGCATGTGTAATAATAGAATTTAAAATTTGAATCATTCATGCAAACGACTGAACATTACAGTTTGGAATGGCCGCCGGGGGACCAAGTAGAGAGGTTGAAATGGTATGGATTGAAATGTTGACAGGAAATACAAAAGGAAATAAAAGGCAAAGCGATCGGCTGAGCAAATTTGTTGTGATCATTAAACAGTCCTCTGGCACTTACACAGCCACATGCCTTTAACTGGTTGGGTTCTCAAAACACTTCTCATCATCTCTGTTTTTCTCCCCTAAGCTTTTCTCCTCCTGTGGACATTTATATGCATGTTTACTGCACTATTGATTCATAGCAAGGTGGGAGTGGTGTGATCGAGAAAACAAAAACAAAAAGCGTGAAGGATTCAACACCAGCAGTGTGGGGCTGGGTTTCGCCAACACTAGTGGTGGAAGAAATACTTGGATACTATTTCTTTTGATTGAAATGGCACCTTTGGACAAAAGTGGTAGAGTTTTTACGACGGCAGCAACTTAGCACATGCCAGCGGCACGTGCATTAGTTTAGGAGAGAGAGAGAGAGAGAGAGAGAGACTGCAAGGTGCACCACAAAGAGGTCATGTATTTGTATGTGGCTGCGTAAGAATAATAATGGTTAAATTACGATGGTGAAGCAGATTAAACTATGCTTTAGTACTGTTCGAGATAATTAAATAACCCATAAATAACCTTGAAGGAAGTTCATTGGTCAAAATTCAGATGTAATGAACTTAATAGCGTGCATCCTTTAAAATATCTGATGAAATATGTTTGTTTAGTTTTTATTTTTATTTTTTAACTCAAAGGAATAAATGGCTCTCCAAAACTACATTTTTGATTTTGCTCACTGGAAACTTGTCTCCCGCAACCAAGACGCTCATGAGCTGAAAGCTAGAAGCTGCCTCCATTAATCGAGTCAGATTGCTCAGTTAGACACCTTGCTTCTGGCTGCTGTTGTGCTCTTCCTTGCCATCATTTCTGTTGATTAGTGATAGAATTGCTGAGTTCTGGCTGATACTTGTTTTTTCGTATGGCTAAAATGAAAGTGTTGAGCCAAGCAGTGCAAGCACTCTTCCCACCACTTATTGTATTGGCTTAGGGCTACAACGTTTTGTTATCAAGATGCCTTTCATTTTATTCAGAACAATATAGAAGACAAGTCCAGTCTGACATGAGACAAGTAGCAAAAGAACATCTAAATCAATGGGTATATACACATCCACTAACATTATAGCATTATTAGCCGCTAATCTTGCAACAACGTTCCAAGTGCCACTAAACCATTGCAGATGAAGAGGGTGCAACAAGTTGACATGTTCTCAAACTTATCCACCAAGGCTGTTTTCATTTTACTTTCTCGCATCTTGTTTTTTTTTAGCAGTGAAACAACTTTCCACCTCAGCCAAGTGTCAAACTTTTTGTATATGCACAATTTCAAGATGCACATTATAAACATGTATGGGAAATCTTTTACAGCCATCTTCCTTTTCAGCAAAAGCCATTAGAAAAAAATGGACCAGGCTTTTGACAGACTGTGCATTTTCCTTATTTTCCTCGTATATTGTGCTAGTTTGGCATTGCCTTGAGAGGCCAATGCTAGAGGGCGTTAAGTGAGCAAGCTAGTTGAATAAATAGCTGGGAGCTGCAACATTAGATATACTGTAAAGGGAATGCTAGAGGAACCCAGGGCGGTGGAGAGAGGCGTAGGGTTGTGACAAAAGAAGACAAGGCCATGCAGGAAATCGCTGATGGTGGCAAAAGATAGGTGGCCATTTTGGTGGCATTAGGTTCGTGAAGGGAGCAGCTGTGACTTTTTGGCCTAATGAAAGGATCGATAAGGGGACACAAAAAAAAAGAAGAATGTCAGCAAGAACTTCCCAGACCAACACACAACTCTTCTCTAAGCAAAGTGCCAACACCTGTTCCTCAAACAGCCTGCTTCTAAACAACATAATACTATAATAGCCACACCACAGTGGTCATTAGTTCAGTCATTGATGGCCGCAAGATGCATTAACCTGCAGGTATCCATAGCAACAGTGAAACTGCTAATGCTGCAAGCTAATGGTTAACCTGACTGACGGTTTAATTATATGAACAGTAAAACAGTAAGTCAAAATTTAGATAGCTGGTTTAAAAATAGGTCCCTTTTGAACCCAGTTAGTGGTGCTTTTTTAGGAGTGCAAAAAAAATAAAAAACAACACTTTGTTGTAACAAGAAAATTCAGTATTTTGCTTTTTTCCAGGGTTTGGTTTGATGTAAATGCAACATAAAGAGAGACTGCGAGTGTCAAAGATAGGTTTTGTATGGAAGCCAGGTCATACATATGTGGACAAATGTGGAAGAGAAAGAGAGCAAGGGAGAGAATGAATGAAAGCAACACAGATAATGTTATTAGGGTTTCCTTTTTGTTCATCCTCATGTTGAATTATTTCTACATAATGTCGTGATGTCTTGTCAGGGTCTCCGGCTCCTTGATAACTGTGTCCACTTCTCCCACAGGGCCGTTTCTAAAGGGCTTTTATTCAGCAATAACACCACATGCTTATCTAGGGAGTACAGATGCTCACGTGCACATTAGACACACAAGCACACGCTCACACACACGCACACACGCTCACACACACACACACACACACACACACACACACACACACTTGCCTCGTATTGCATTATGTTTCCACTTTCTCACATGCACAACCAGATTTAAAAGCATTGAAAACTGTTAAATTCCCACACATGTGCATTAACGGCAATGAAACATACAACCTAGCCTGGCTCCGCCCGCCTACCTACTTCCGCCCAAATTTCATTTTCCCTTCAGTAGTCAGTCTGGGGATGGGGCGTATTAGTGAGATTTTTCCGAACAGATTTCTGAGTATCCAATCAGCGAACAGAGGAAGTGGCTGAGAACAACGGGTCGAAGTCGAGCTCCAGTTTCAGTTGAATGCTGCGTTCCCTTACGCTCGGAACTCGGACATTTCCGACTTGGTAGTTCCGAGTTCCGACCTGTCTGTGCATCTGCTCGGGAAAGTATGGACGCCTACAACCTTTCTCATCCAAATAACTAAACGTTAGGCTCTAACAAGTTACCGTTGCCAGGTACCGGTAGATCCATAGACTACAATATGTAGTGAAGTCGGAAATTTCCGAGTTCCCTGAACGCACCGTCAGAAGCCGGCTCACGACCAAACGTTATGCGATTGGTTGGCAGATCCAGAGTGGCACTGAGCAGATCCAATAGTTTTAAACTTCAACAGACACCCGCCTCCAAGTGAGTTAACGTTTGCCAATTAAAGCACTTCCAGACCTTCTGTACAAATGAAATGAAGTACGATGGTCTGGTAACGCCAGGCTACATACAACCCACAGGATCCAACAATCTAGACCAGATTATTTAGAATCTCAACAGCAACAATTAAGCATAATAATTGGACCACATTTCTTTCTGGAGACAGCGCTGTCACTCAGGTTGTATTGTTGTTGTGTCTTTTTTTTCAATTAAGTGGAGAACTGATTCAAGGTGTGACCCTGTTTAAATGCAAATTAGATGCTCTGTTCTGAATTAACCTGAAAGAGAAAAATGCCCAAAACTGAATTCACACATGAAAAGTTTCACAACACACACACATAATGTTTTACTGCTTTTTTTTTGTCTAGTCCTCCGAATGTATCTAATCATTAATGAGTACATTTTCGAGGAAACCCATTCACGTATTACAAAATGTGTGTAGGAAATATTTGACTTTCTCATTCACGTTAATGGTTTATTGATCGTAATAATTCCATCGCTTTACAAAACATGGGTTACAATAACAAACAGTGTGTTGTGTGTGTAAATTGGTTGTTTTCATGCTGATTTCTTCTTCAGTGGTCTCTTCTCAGCGGGTTACTAACCCCATGAGCGCAGAGCTGTCAATCCAAAGCAGGCACATATACAAACACACACAGCTATATATATACCGCAACATAAATAAATAAAAGAAATAAAATAAGATAAACAGCAGCTGAAGCTCAAGCTTATACACGCCCACGAACTGGCTTAGTCATACACAGGGAGGAAAATACACACTGCCACTCACCCACAATCGGACACACACATACACACACACACACACACACACACACAACATCTGACACATGTATTGAAGTAAAGAGATCTAAGTAAACTCCTGTCTGCTGCTATGGCCCTGTACTGGAAGATACACCACAGTAAAAGACTTAGAGAATCGACGGCTAGCAACTGGAGGCCATCAAATGAACATGTTGGAGGTGCAAGCCTCATGCACAGGCCAATCTGACTTTTGCAGATCATGGACTATTGACAATACTATGGTCAAGATATATTAAGAGAATGGCATTGGTTTCAATAACTTTGGGACCAAAATCTGTGTGTACTGATTTATTAAAACAGGAGCTCATTACAGCTCCGGGACTGACCAAATACTCCAGTATGGGCTCTGATACAGAGCAATTTCTACTTTTAAGTAGTATACAGCGATAGGATTGGGAGCACAAGTTGAGCTGATAAAATTGTTCCGGGCCTCTAGAATTCAGCTGATCAAGCAATGTCTCCTGTAATTGCCTCGGCTATAAGAAAGATAGACGGGATATTTTCTTGAATTACCGCTAATAGCTTCTTCTTTTTTCCGGTGGGGGTCAAAACATAATTGAACAACATCCTGAGGAAGGAGCTGAGGTACCTAGTGGAGCAGCAAAGGGCTACTTTTTATAGTTTATGTCCCAGGTTGAAGTACTGTATAGCTGTCAACATATAAGTCCATCGACACATTTTACATTTCTTAAGTTTCTGTAAACTGTAAACACATCAGTATCAGTATGCATTTTACTCCAGATGAATACTTGTTTTTTTTATACATTTGGCAGTGGTGGTTTGCATATTTAACCTCCTCTCTCGCTTCATCTTATTTATCAAGTCAAATCAAATCCAACCGTGAACAGTAAACAAGTCAGCATTCCATTTACTTAATGAGTGATGCTGGTGGCCCACTTCCATATTAATAACAAATCATATGCTAATTACTGTGTTGAGACAGTTAATTAAAAATAAGTGTGCTAACAAGTGTTTACTTTTACGGTACTCAAATGAGTCAAAGCAGGAGGACAGGGTCAAAAGTAGTCCGTCCTCATTAGAGAAAGATCTATCAAACTTTAATATGGCTTCTCTGGTATGTCACAACGCATAATGTGCTTTCTGTTCTGATAAAGCTGCAATGTAGTTTATTTTTGCTTGCTTATTCATTAGCAGACATTAACACGCCCCTGTCTACATACGCTGTATGTTTTGGGCTGCTCTTAATGATGCCTCATAGCATTTATTTTATTAAAATATTTTGGAAAGTGCATGTACTGTATGCCAAGCAAGGTTTTCAGGTAATCCTTTGCATTACCCTGCACATAGCAAATTCTGCAGTTATTATAAACTGTATGTACATTTGACATTCTAACATTTTCTTAGACCTAATTTTTCACACTACGTTTTTCAGCACCTCAGTGCATTTTATCACGCGTACTGTATCAAGTGTGTGTGTGTGTGTGTGTGACAAATAAACCTTTGAGTCATGACAACTTCAAATGTATCACTTCTTTGCTTCGCCGCATGCATTAACTACGATTAATTGCACTTGTTAGAGGTATGGATTTTAACGACTTATACTAGCTTAAGAGATAATTACGCTGCAGATAATTGACAGCTCCAACCTCTGCCCTGAAACGTCAATTAATCCATTCATTTACTCATTTAGCTGTAATTAATGTACACAGTTCACACATTCTACAATATGTGTGCATTCAAGCGAACGTTAGGGAAATATTGTGGATTCTGTACATATACGGCACGCTACCTTATTGATTGCATTGAATGTTGGCACTGGATGTAAGTAAGTAAGGTGACGAATTGTCCAATACTCACATCATTCTTAGAACATGGAATACACACACATGATCACCTATTCAGTACTTGCCTTTTGATCCACATATCCTCCATATTTATATGTCTAATGTCTCAGGCTTGTGAATTTAAAAGTACAAAAGTAAGCATCAAAGGAGTTAGGAAACACTGTTAGCATTTCTACTGAACCCAGGTCAGTCTTGCACAGTAAGATCTACTTGTTTAAATGCATTATTGAGGCCTCCTATAAATCAGATACAAGTTAAATTCACATTACAGGCAGCTTTGAAATCGTTTTATAGTGTAGGGAATAGTGCACCTAACGCATAAATGTGAAATATCGAGGCCAGTGTATTTTCAAAGGTAATTATGATAATCACCATTGCTACCCTTGTTTGCAGTACAAAGGCCAAAGTATACAGAATTAGCAGCATTATCATCATAGTCATAATGGAAATGAATACAGAATTACAATCGGGCAGAGTCCTTTGCTGCACGCTTTGATCTGCCTGGCACAGTATTGAACTGAAACATTCATATGTAAACACATCAGACACAACCAGTCCATTGTGTGTTTCTCTATGTTGTGGCGAGATGCTTCTATGTGTTTAGAAGATGAACATTCAAGCGTCATATCCATTGTGCGTGTGTCTGTTTGAATGTGCAGAAAGAGTCTGTGATATTTGCAATGCTAACACAATTTCCATACAATTATGCTTGCCTAGGTATAGTTTGTGGACACAGTAGGATTGCATACAATTTTGCATGCAGATGTGCTTTTGTATTTCTGTATGAATTAGTGATGTGGCTAACAGCGGTATTAATGACTGTACAGAGCCCCAAAAAATACCAAAGGCCACATGGGGAGGAATAAAAAAAACTTCAGAGGACAGTCATTATGAATCCAGCGATGAAAAACAACAGTGTGTGCCAATCCTTAGTTCAGTTCTCTGCATTATTCATTCAACAGCAAAACAAATATTAACATACCAGATATTAATGTCAATTCCCATGATGCATTCGTACCACTCTAGAAGTAAAAAAGGGCAATTTAATGCCATATTTGAAACTCAAGTTAAAGGAATGCATTTATGTCAGAACTGTGGGGTGCAAAGTGTTTCAATGGGATGAAAAGCAGATCATTTAATACAACATAATTTGGAGGTTTTGCTTGTAATAGCTAAAGTCACCTCAAACCTAACTCAATTCAAGTACATTTCCTGGGAGTTTCAAGTATTTTAAAAACCTATTTAAGGAGTCCCAGAGCAGCGAAATCGGTCCAAGATTCCAGTGAATTGACACTTTTCCTGAACAATAATTTTTTCAAAATAAAATGTCACATCATTAATCAGGAGTTGAATGAATGAATGAATGGACGATGAGATCACACTCTTGCATGTTATTTCTAAACACAGAGGCTGAGGTAACAGGTCAGGTCTCTTGACTCGTAGATACAATCACTAATTATGCAAAACACGATACAAAGAAGCCAGCGTAGTTATGAAACATATCCTTTCTCTCAGTTAATTGTATCTCTCTGGCTCCACAGGGATTGTTTTCTTTGTCGGTCCGTCTTTTGTTTCCTCTGTGATCATCAGGAGACATGAAGAAGAAAAAAAACTGAGATGACCTTCTGCTCCCTTTCATTCAAATATTGTATTATTTTTGTCCGTCTCTTTACACATAAGTTTTACAGTACACTACTGATCCACAGCTGCATTGACTTGTACCTGATCTAAATCAAACTCAAAACTCCTTTTAAAGCCTTTTGAGCGGCAAAGTTCAACGGATTGCAATGTCAGTCAGCTAGATCGGGACTGAAATATCTCAACCTGAAGTTTGGTAGATGAGTATGGTCCTCAGATGAAGAAACCCACATACTTCGGGATCATTGAACAATGTCTAGACAACAATTAAATGGACAGGCATTAATATTTGGTACAAATGTTCCTCCGTGGATGAATTCTAATAGCATTGGAGAACTTCAGGCGCTTTTATCAGATCATGCTTGCTGTCCGTTAGCCTACTTTGATTTATGTCGTAAGTCTACAAATCATTTCCATTGGCCTCGGTTGAACTTTGGCTTTATTGCTAAATAGAAATCGTGAGCAGGCTAACTAAAATGGTTCACATCGAAAAGAATACTGTACAGTATACCGTTAGCATGCTTACACTAGCATTTAGTTTGAAGCAGAAGTATAACATCAGAAATGGCATTAGCTCTCAGTTATGTTACGCCCTTAAGAAAACTTGTATTTACGGTACTTGTGTCAAAAGATAAGACTTTGGGTTTATTGTGTAATAGAAATAGTGAGCAGGTTACATGCTTAATTAAGACGGACTAGCCTCAGTCTAGCCTTAACAATAGCGTAGCTGTACAGGCTCTTCGTCATGTTTGTTCAAAAGTAAAAGGAAATTTAGTTAGTTAGGTTTAGGATTTTAACTTCAGATTGGATTTTGAGAGCTCATATGAGGCCCCATTAGCTAAATATCATGGGAAACTGAAAATCAAGCCAGTAACATAATCTATTTTAAAACAAAATGTTCTGGAAAGATAACCAGACATCACAGTCAAAACAAACAGCGGGCATAGTGTTATGTAAATCCATGTGTAAATAGAGTATGACCATCATAGCCTACTTAATATGTTTCCTGTCAATTTGGAAATATGCTAATTATAGAAGAAGCAGCAGAATGAAGTGACACGGGTGTTTGGTGGGAGAACTGAGACTGCAGCTTTTAACAGCCGAGACATATAAATCCAGCTACATCACCTCTGGATATGATCTGCGTTTTACAGTGCTGCCAGGTGCAGAGAAAACCTGTTGAAACCTGCCTTTCAATCTGTCTCATTTTCTGCCTTTCCCAGCCGCCTGTTAACCTGTTCCCTTTTCTCTCATGTTTCCACTTTTTGCCTCGGCACCTTTGCTTCAGGCATCACATCCTCCGGGTTTAATTGTCTCCTGCCACCTTTGGTACGTATCCCTGCTCCCCGACTGGCAGGGCATCTCTGGGATTTTAGAAAATCCTTAACCCTTTTAAAACATTCATTCATAGAGGGCCAATGGTTAAGCCACTCCGCGACTTCCCTTGGACATCCGCAATATAGCTCAGCAGTAATACATTATTTAATCCCTTCAATTAAGATAAGAATAACACAGAGAAAGACAGTACAAGCGGATGGTTCAGTATAGCGAAAAGAAAAAGGGGGGAGTAGAGGATGGAAGCGGAAGGAAGAAAGGCAGTGCTTGACCCGACATGATACCTGTTGGTGTGACCTGACTTAGATAGCACCAGTGTAATGTTTGATCCCAGAGCGAGGAAGAAAAGAAAAGGGAAGCGTAGGGTTGAGGGTGTGTGTGGTTCTAGAGAGAGTGAGAAGACTTGAATTTGACATGAGTTTGACCCCGTCTCTGGGAATAATTGGCCAATCAGCCAATGATCCTTTGACACAAACATGATGGTGGGAGAAATGCAATGATAACAGGCAGAAACAAAAGCAAGGAAAAAAAATGAAATACAGCATAATAGAGGCTTGAGACAGGGAAAGGATATCTGGTGAAAGGTAATTATACAGTATCAGAGACAGACATGGATGCAAGGAAAACAACTGTTTTAAACCATTGTATCTCCCATAATATTATGGAAAGGTCTCCACATCTAGTCCTAGCCTTTTTTAACTTGCTATCATGATCAACTTAATTGCAGCTTTAACTGTAGTAACTGGCTTGAAAGGAGAACTGTTGAATAAGTAAATGTCACTTAACCTTGTGGTTGGTCTGCTTTGAGTTCTAAGCTGAACCACCAGTTTTGGCAGTATACTAAACACCAGGGTCGAATAAAAAATGATTAGAAGGGAGGGAGGGAGAGAGAGGGAGAGGGAGAAGAAGGGAGAGATAAGAAATAAAAAATAAATAAATTAGGAATAATGGGAGAACAGAGAGGTGAGGAGGCTGGTAAGCAGAGGGTAAAAGAAAAGCAGAGTCACAAAGACAAACCGCTGAGGGACAGACAAAGGAAGAGAATACAAGTTAATAGCAGGAGGAATATGTCCTGTGGTCCAAAGCCATCCTAATTGCATGGTCGGACAAAGCTAATCTGCTTCACCTATTCTTTTCTATTTTCTGACTTTTCCGGTCTCTTTATTTCCCGGACAGTTGTCACTCCCAAGATGGTTTACATTTTGCAGTAACCGCACACATTTCGGCTGTCAAAAGGCTGCCAAGGTTGAAAACTCGATTGGCGCGATTACACCATGCAAATGTACCTCAACTAGGGCAACTTCCCTGGTGGTGCACGATTCCATTGAAATACATTGAATTATTTCCTTTGAATTTTTCCGTAAATGTCAGTGGGGATTGTGCCTTTACTCTTAAAAAACAAAGATAATCACTGGTTATACAGTATAGCAATTTACAATAATATATGCACTGAATCACTTGACAACACTTTATCATTCTCTCTGTCACCTTCTGGTATGGGAATACAAGTACCACTTCCCACTTTAGAGCTGGCTTCTGCTTTCATGCATGCTCCAACTAGTGCCGCCCTGGTGCACGGGGGTACTCTGTAATAGTCTTAATGAGGGCAACGGGACAATTGAAGGGTAGCTCATAAAGGGAAACGAGTGACAAAAGGGAGAGAGGGAGGGAGTGCAGAAACTTGAGGGCAAGGAGGGGACGTGGGAGATAGGCGTGGGGCCAGATAGACAATGCAAGGCAAGAAGGAGGAAATGAGAAGGAGGAAGATACAGTTCCGCCGAGAATAAGCAAGAAAAATGCCAGAGATCGGAAAGAGAGAAAGAGAGAGAGAGAGAGAAACACAACGGCGGGCGAATGAAAGAGTGAGGAGGGAGTAGGAGTGTCGAGAGGAGAAGAGGTTGGCGGTGTACAGATTTCTCTCCTCCATTCTGAAACGGAGTGAAACAAGGGGATGCAAGCGAGAGATAAGCGCGAGTTGATTAAAGAGGCACTGCCAAAAGAAAAGAGGCCCCCGTATTAAGCATTCTCCTGGCACCGCCGAGCCTTATTTTCATGTCCTAGTTTGTCAAAATTAGAAGGAGCCAGAGGGTAACGGCATCAGGCAGCAAGCGAACTAAACACGAGAGCTAGTTCAACGTTGTGGGATCCAGACAACAAGAGCGAGGGAACAAACGCAAGAGCAAAAACGTCGGGGAGAGATAGTAAGAAAAGAACGAGGCAGCGCTCCATCTAATTATCGAACCTAATAAAACTATTATTATTATACGTGTTCGTTTCTTAAGAGGAAGATGAGGATGCAAAAATGTTGGAGGAGACGAGGATAAAAAGTCACAATGGATTGTTTAATGAAAAAGCGATGTCGTCAGGTTACAGCTTATGCAGATAGCAGATAGTCAACGAGCAGCAAAAAAGAAGAAGAGAGCTTCTCCGGACATTCAGTTGGTATTTAACAGTTCAGTTATACATGTGTATTGGATGGTTTAGCTTGTCATTCATCAAAAATCATCCAATCTTCTGGCTCCTGGCTGAAGAACCTGCCCTATGCGGAAGCCCTACTCTATCCTGCCGATGTCCTTGATGGAATAATGTATCCTATCTGCTGATAACTTGTTATGGAAGGTCTACAGAGGCCCATTGTGGAGAAAAGGATACATGTTTAGCCTCAGGGTGTGGGAAAGTACATTAAAGCTTCCTCTACAAGTTGTTTTCTATCTATGTCAGTTACAAGTTTGTGCTTGTTACTTAAAGAGTGTTAGTTGACCTATAACATAACATGCTATCAATGTGCTAAATTGTTAGTTTGATTATATAAGATACATGGAATAAATGCAATTAATGATGGGGTATATACTTCATTAATTATTGGAAATTAGAATTCTAACAAATATCCCTCTTTAATCACAGCCCAAGTTGTGATTCTTAATTAATTAGAATATAATAAAGGTTTTCCCAAAGAACAATATAAGACAAGGGCACCTTTCAATCATAGAGGGAAGAACTAGAACAAAGAGGCCTTCATTCACTCACAGGTGCACTCCTCGTCTGAGTTCTCGCTCTCAGAGTCAGTCGGTACAAAAATGGCAACATTAAGCAAAGGCATCTGATACGGGGGAGGGAGTTTCTCAGCAGAGAGCGCAGTAGTGATAAGACGGTTAAGCAATGTCCGGAGACAGGGGATGAGACAACAGCCACAGCAAACCAGTATGCCAAAGAAACAGGCACAGGACATCAACAGGGAGACAATCATACCCTTGTATTTACCAAATACAAATGAGCATCAAACCAGCCACCTATGGGCTCGTCAACACCTGCGTTCTCTTTTAGTTCAGTAGACATGGACGTGATTCCCATTAAGGAATTAGAGATGATAGCACCGTCAGCAGTATTAAAGGGAATGGCCGTACAACAGTAATCATCAATCATCTTACAAACACCACCTTTTTCTGCAAGTAGCATATCAAGGGCCATTCTGTTCTGCCAAGCCATTAGGGATGTGGGACCGAGTTGTTCTGCAATACCTCTGATAGCATCTCTGGTGAAATTAGCAAAACGTTGTTGGTTATAATAGATGTAGTTAATCCAGTCAACATTCTTATTAACTGTTACAAAAAAGAGCAGTGATTCAAAGCCTGCAGCAAACTGGTTACGTGCTTTGAACTCATTGGGGACTCCACGGGGAGACCCAATAGCGTCAATATACACTCTGGAATCAAATGACCCTGTAGGCATGTCACTTCGCTTGGGCCTCAACTTCCTCTGGGAACTAGGGGGCTGCCTGCTACGGAGTTTAGCCATATCAACTGGTATCAGACGGAAGGGCATAAGTAATTGAGCAATAGCACAGGTGCCTGTCCACCTATAAGGGAGTAAGTCGCGTAGTTTGCGGTCGCCACACAGCCACCACAAATCTGCTCTAGGTTGGTTCTGACTCAGGAAGTTAGGGTCAAGGGAGACATCAATAGTCGTCTCACAAAACTCACTAGGTAAATTCTTAACATCTGGCCCCTGACCTGTTCTTTTGAAACAAGAGTAATTTCCGGCGTATACTACAATGGACGGTGGAACATCGGCACTAGACACAGAAAATTAAATTAGACACAGTGGTTTACATTTATCACAGTAAAAACAACACTAAACAGTATACTTAATTAATCTACACCTTCATGTTCAGTGGCATTAGACAATCTAAATGGCACAGTACATTGAATGGGTCTAAAAAACAGGTGACATTATCCACCTCAGGCATTAATGTAACATTTCGTAATTTATCGTTTTATCTAGTTTCCATTTGCTCACAAAAATCATAAAAACTCCAAGTCCATGGTGGGTGTTAACAGTAACTAATCTCAATCTGGAAGTACAAAGGGAAACACAATATTAGACAAAACATTGATTTTCAAATGATTAACACAAAAACACATCCTTCACATCAGGGATTCAAAGTCAAACACAAAGGATTAACATTTCTAAATTCACATACTAAAGGTGAATTAATTCATCAATTTCAAAAACCCATCTGAAGGGGGTCATTGGCTGTGAGAGCACATCTGGTGCATACATTTACTTTAAGATTAGGGCCTTATCAAAACAGGGTAGGACACTTAATCAGTGATAACATTTCTAATAAAAAATAAAAAATTGGTTACGGCTTTTGTCTTTGTAGACAACTAGTTTTAACTTATCCGTTTTTAGAGCCAACATTTGGTTGCATTTTATTTAACTATCTATCCTCTTCAATGGAGAGGTCGGTAGAGGAAAGTGCACAATTTGTGAAGTGGTGCCAAAATGCTCCTTTTACTTAGAAGTACGTTCAATTACTGCGTACCGGTTTCACCACCCAGGTTCAAGCTCACTTTCTCTGTGAACGTGACTTTTGACCTGCACCCACTTTCCTACCTGTAGGTCTGGAGTCTGGCTAGGAGTTGCTCCTGGCCCAGCCTGCGGCTGCACCTGGTCAACACAAAGCTTGAGACAAACAATTAGTACAGACAAACAATTATAACAATTAATTTGCCAGACATCAGAAGAAGGCATATGACCTCCCTCTTCTCATGTCCTAGGCTTTAGCAGCAATTCATGTATTGTGAAGTGTTTGTATGTGTATGTGTATGTGTGTGCGTGTAACTCCAAGAGAGGTTTGTCATTTTATGAGCGCCAGCAGCGGGGTGTTGGTTATCTTACATAACCTATATCTATAATTTTAACCTATATAATCTCCCTCTTTTTACAACACGTAGTGGTGTAAAACTTAATAAATCATTAAAAAACGAAAAAGTAAAACTTAACTTACTGACGTCCCTCTTTTGGAACAACCGTAACTACAGTAACTTTAATGATACCAAAAAATAAAGAAAAGTAAAACAAACTACGGATTGATTCAAAAACCAAAGGCATAAAGAAAATTTTTTTTTTTTTTTTTTGTCACCCTCTTTTCCATGAAGGGGAAAAAACAAAAACAGTCTGTAAATAATATTAAAAGTATCCCAATGTGCTGTTAATAAAGGGTCAATTAATTTTAACCTACAGCAGCTAATCGCTATATAATTGTGTAATGGCAAAAAGGGCAATAACTCATTAAGGTTCAAATAAACTAATCACTGCCTGAATATATCCCAATTCAAAGGGGAAACACAGGGCCAAACCATAAAATAAAACAAAACAAAACAAATAATCTAGGGGATGGTCGATGGGACCAGAATGTTATTGTCTCTTGTGGGGAGCAGGCTAGAATAGGTTCTGCAACTTGTGGACAGAATCGGCCTGCTTCAGACACTGGGTCTTCTCAGTACTGATTAGGCATCCAGGCGGGGAATCGGGACCTTTGGCCAAGGGCATAGTTGGCTGTTGCATTCCAGGCAGTTCCAGATCCTCCATATGCTGTTCTTCCACCCCGGGAGGGATCGTTGAAGCCTCTACCTTGTTGTTGTCGTGGGTTTTGCTGCTGCTCTCGACGCTGGATCGTTTCCTTAACGAGTGGGCAATCTCTAACCCAGTGTCCGTCTTCTTGACAGGCATGACACGGACGGTTGGGTCTCCCATTGCCTTTTCCTTTATAGTTGCCTCGGCCCCTGCCATTGTTATTATTCCATTGGTTCTGCTGGGGGTTCTGATAGTTCGAGGAAGCAGGTTGCTCACGGGGAGGGGATGGGGATTCCACAACCATTTGTTTAGGCTTAGACTTTATTCTAGTATGCTCCTCCACCTGTAGTTTCAGCAGGCGTTTAGCCAGGTCCTTCCGCTCTTCCTCCTCCTTGCTTTGTTCTGCCTGGTACAGTTTGTAGAAGTGGGCTAGAGTACTCCTCCATGTAGTGTATTTCTTATGAGCGAATGGTAGTTCTGCTGCCAATGTTTTCTGAACGGGTTCAGGCAGTCCCTTGATACACTGCATCCTCCACAGGGCTTGTAGTTCATCACTGGCATCGTGTCTGTCCCCTAGTGTGCAACTCCCACTCCTCAGCAGTCCTCTTAAGGTAAGACAGTATTGTCTCGCCCATGTTGATCTTAAAGTCCGCCACGTCAGTGACAGTTCTATCTGTAGGGAACTGCTCACGTAGTGCCATCCATAGACGAGCCCTAAACGTATTCAGGGGGGTGTTGTCAGGTGTGTGGGGGAGTACTCCTGCGTTGAATAGGAGTCGGCATGCCATGTCTGAGCCCTCTACTCGACCTAGTAGGGCCTTCAGATCACCTGCGCAGAGACTGTCCCCCATAGTCAAGTTCTCGAATTGTTTTATCCACTGGCGAGCTCCTTCAGTGAGTTCGGGAAGTTCTTCAATGAACAGCTCTATGTCTCTATGGGCAAAGGGCGTGTAGACGTGTGCTCCAGTGGCTCCTACACGTACAGGCATTTGGTCTTCAGTCGTGTCCACATCGAGGGGGCCATTCGGGTTATCCTCAGGGCTGGTAGAGGCTGTATTTGTGTGGCGGTGATCATGGGAGGGGTGTCGACTGAAGGGTCCCAGACACTTCTCCCTCTTTTTCCTCCAGATCAGTGCAGGGCAACTCTTTCCATCTGAGGTTACAGGCATTAATCATGAGTTCACACTTCCCTCTAGTCCAAAAGCATCATGGGACCCTGCCTCATTTAGTAGCTCTTCCTTCCAGTATTCAGCCCTAACTTGATCAAGTCTTTTCTTACTGTGCTCCTCAATTTCGTCTTCATATTGAGGGTTCATCTTATCAATGTAGGAAATGAGGCTTTTGCCAGGGGGAAAAAATACCCAAAACCAACCCAAACAAAAACAAAAATAAATAAATAAAAGTGTTCCCCTTGAATTTGGATTATTAATTAACTATAGAGATATCTAATCAAAACTAAGATATCTTGCCTTTTGTGTTGTCAGAGCGCTCAGGGCCTTCAACTAGAGATAAGAACCACCCAGCTGTCCACTATAACAAGGCTGGTGCCTAAATAAGGGATACAAGAAAAGAAACAGTTAACGAAACCTATATTACACAATACACAGTAACCTTAATAATGTTTGGCAATTACTAATTCATTAAACATGCATTTTGAGAAGACACTATTATTCTCAGGGCTCTTCCAGGCCTGGGGCACACAGTGCACATTCCTGGTTTTGCGATAAGGGAAGGGAGTAACCTAGCAGAGAGTACTGCACACAGACTGAGTGTGTCTACTTTTCCCTCTTTTTTTTTAAAAAGAAACCTTTTTTAAAAATATCTGATCACATCTTTACGTTTCTCACATCAAAATTAGTCTACAATCAAGACACTACTGCGTCTGTACAGTACCTTTAATTTGAGATATTAGTAGGACCGACCACACCTTAAAAAATAAACCAAAAAATAAACAACAAAAACAAAACAAAAAGTTATTGCACCTTTAAATTGAGATATCTATCCGTCTACAAAACGGGCTGTATTAAATGAACACACCACAAAGCGTGTATTTAACCTTATGAAAAGAAGGGGGACCTTTAATTAGACCTGGTTTTTACCTAGCAACATTACAGAGTACACCTTTAAAGCTCACAGAGTTTGGGGCAGATTTTTCAAAGAGAACCTCAGAGAGAGATTGTGAACTCAACTACATTAGTGTCATATATAAAAAGGACACGATCGAAATAACTATAAAGGATTATACAATAAATTTAAACCTTTTAATCTGATAACAGTCAATATTCTTGCCAACGTTGCCACTTTTGCGCATACCAATGAGAAAACTCACATGTTTCGTGTGTGTGTGTGTGTGTGAGGTGTGTCATTGATGCTTTTTTCAAACCCGCTGACAGTTTTGTTACTTTTTCATTTCAATTTCGACTGACAAGCAGATGGAAACATAGCTACTAATCATTTGTAGTGGTCTCTTAATTTTTTCAAGGGATAATTCACAGAGGGTTTTCAGAGTGGGCAGAAACGGAAGTGGCCAGTTTCCGTCTCTCTCTCTCTCTCAAATCCCAAAAAACTAAAAAATGCATTTCAGCTAAATAGCTGGTAGAGCTGTCCACGTGTGTAGACGTACACATGGGGGCTGATGAGTAAGAGTGTGTGTGTGTTGACGTCAGCGTGTGTGTGTGATGTGATGTTTGAGGTAGTAATTATCTGTTAGTTTTAGAGCTGAGGTAGACAACATAGAACATGCAGTTACACAAACTTACACTTATTGAAATGCTGGTTAGAGACAGACAAGTGCTTCAAAGTGGGTTTCTATATACAATTCACTGAACCAGCAGCAATTTTACACACAGAAAAACCACTACTCAGGATGCAGAGGACACACAACCAGCATATCCCTAACAATTTATGAACTGCAATAACTCTGCCAACGTTGTGTCTAAGGAAATAACTTTTTACACCCCTTGGTCAACGTGCAGTATCCACCACACCTGACGTGCAACT
Source organism: Hyperoplus lanceolatus (assembly GCA_026929865.2). Taxonomy (NCBI): domain Eukaryota; kingdom Metazoa; phylum Chordata; class Actinopteri; order Uranoscopiformes; family Ammodytidae; genus Hyperoplus; species Hyperoplus lanceolatus. Next base: position 12,543,916 of record CM049416.1, on the reverse strand, counting down.
TAAACACAAATTATCAATTTAAACGTTAATTTTAAAACACCAAGCCAATCCCACCATGCAAAAACACGCTCTTTCAGTCTCTCCCCTTGTCGTTGACAAACAAGGCTACCACCTAAGGACTCACCCCATAACAGCTACTTTTATGTCAATCTACCACTTAAGGACTCGATTAATGAAAGCTACCACTTAAGGACTCACTTCATAACAGCTACTTTTATGTCAATCTACCACTTAAGGACTCGATTAATGAAAGCTACCACTTAAGGACTCACTTTACCTATTACAGACAGAGAATAGGCTTTGTCAAGGGGGAGAAGATCTTCCAGGCTGCATTAGAGATTCGTTACAGCTCAGCGCAGGCTGCTACAACCCGTGAGGGAAGCCCACCATTCTGTATATGCACCGTGCAGTATACGGCTCCGGCCTTTTCTGTTTTATATAGCAGCCTTCGGACGTCAAATATGAGGTCTTTTCACGCTAAAAGATGCGGATCACAGAGCCTCACTTTCAAAGTTTTAATCAATTGCTAGCGCTATCACTCTATTGTGTGATAACAGTAAGGCAGTTTATCGGATGCACCCAAAAATGATATACAATTTAATCATTTTATCAAAACCTACTATATGGCCTCTGCACTCTAAGGAAGCATTAAAACAAACCAGCATTTCAGAAGCACAGAAAGGACAGAACACAGCGCACATACATGCAAGAATCTTTACTGCTCATGGCGACATCACTTTGTCATTTTCTACAAAAAATAAAAATAAACTAGCTTTACTTTACCACACTGCTAGGCCTGGTGTCCGACCCAACCACTCAATGAATTTGGCATAGTCAATCATAGATCTTTCGCCTTTCGGTTTATACAACAGGTGTTCAATTACCTTGTTTCTTTTGTCAGATCTGATGTATTGAGTGGGAGTCCCCAGCTTCCAGGCCGGCAGGCGGGTCGAGGTGTCCGTCTTTCTCCCTCTTTAGACACGTCGAGGTCACCAATTTAATAAAACTATTATTATTATACGTGTTCGTTTCTTAAGAGGAAGATGAGGATGCAAAAATGTTGGAGGAGACGAGGATAAAAAGTCACAATGGATTGTTTAATGAAAAAGCGATGTCGTCAGGTTACAGCTTATGCAGATAGCAGATAGTCAACGAGCAGCAAAAAAGAAGAAGAGAGCTTCTCCGGACATTCAGTTGGTATTTAACAGTTCAGTTATACATGTGTATTGGATGGTTTAGCTTGTCATTCATCAAAAATCATCCAATCTTCTGGCTCCTGGCTGAAGAACCTGCCCTATGCGGAAGCCCTACTCTATCCTGCCGATGTCCTTGATGGAATAATGTATCCTATCTGCTGATAACTTGTTATGGAAGGTCTACAGAGGCCCATTGTGGAGAAAAGGATACATGTTTAGCCTCAGGGTGTGGGAAAGTACATTAAAGCTTCCTCTACAAGTTGTTTTCTATCTATGTCAGTTACAAGTTTGTGCTTGTTACTTAAAGAGTGTTAGTTGACCTATAACATAACATGCTATCAATGTGCTAAATTGTTAGTTTGATTATATAAGATACATGGAATAAATGCAATTAATGATGGGGTATATACTTCATTAATTATTGGAAATTAGAATTCTAACAAACCATTATCATAATTTCTCCGCCACGCGCCACATTTCAAGGGACAAAGTGTAAAATCACATTGTGTCGCGGAGATGTTGACAATTACGTAAAAAAAAAGACGCTGATACAAAGAAACTTGCTGCTCTCCCCCCATCTCAATTGTGATTACTGTTTTGAGGATGTGACCCAGCGATGTGGCTCTCACTCAGAATGGAAAGAGCTGCGTGTGGTCGTCAAACCAGTTGGATTAGTGATGCAGGCAGAGAAGAGGTTCATAGCCTGGGGTTCACATTAACCACATGTTAGATTTACTCCTCACAGCTCCTTGTTCTGATCGTAATTTCAGTTTTTTTCTCATTCATCTAGCCTGGTCCAACTCTTATTTTGTTTTATTATTTTTAACAAGCATTGATTAACTGCTGTGCACTGTAAATGTTAAAGGTTTAGATACAGCCTAATTATCATCTTCTTGGCAAGGGTTAGGGTATTGCTCTAACTGTCGGAATTCCATGTAAAAAAACAATAATTTAAAAGCATCTCAATTGAAATCAAACCATGCAATGATATGGCGGTCAAGGGTCAACACTTGAATATGAGTTTGTCACAAAAGCATAATAAATAATATAGGTCACTTATAAGTACAGTAAAGGGTTAGCCTGGGTGAACCCAGCTAAATCTGCCGGCCAGCGGATTCCGTTCTACAGACTAACCTGGACCCAAACACTATTTGGCCCAATCTACTTCCTCCCAAAGATTCTAGCACCAATCACAAACGCCTATGCGTGCCAGAGGCGGGCTTAACACGATAACAACAGTGAATCATTGGTCTGGTTGGTTAAAGGTCAATCCAATTGCGTTTTGATTTACTTCAGTTGATTCCACCTCTTCAAACTCGGAAATGGACAACGCTGATTCCAGACCCATGTTACATCTGATATAAGATTGAGCTGCGGCCTGGGGATAGCCAGGCTAGTAAAGGCCGGGTAACCCTTCACAGCCGTTTCCTTTATTTCCACAGTGTCTGACACAATAAATCAAAGTGATCACTTGTTGCTTCGATTTCCAAGGGAGGATTCACAACAAGTGGGACATCCCCATGTTGCTTGTGAAAAAACAGAACTGACAGCAAGATTCACCCACCAGCACCTCTTTGTAAGCCTCACTTAAACAGTATAGGCAGATAACCAAACCCACAATGTTCCCCTAACCTGCCTCAGCCTAAAATCAGGGGAATGCAGGACTCAAAGTCTGCTCTTTTCGATTGTCAAATCCTTCAGCTTTGCCTTAATCATCCAACCTGACATCTTTCTCATCACTTCTGAGCAGTGCGAGGATGTCGATCCACACGCATGCAGCAATTCCGACGCATTGGGCAAAATAAATGAGTAGTATGTATATTAACTCTTTCTTCTCCCACCTCCAATATACTAATTTTCTCTCCCCTCCCTTCATTGCAGTAATAGCTCTCCTCTCCTCCATCCCATCCATGCAATGTACATTGGTACAGAGCGCAGTAGAGTGATCTGAAAACCCATTCCTACTCCGTAGCCGGTCGTCATGAAAGAACCCGCTGTCACCACGTCCCCTCCGTTCCACCACATGTCTTTTTTTTTCTTACTCTCCATCGCACTTGCTCATCCTATCCTCTTTCTCTCCAATTATCTGTACTTTCACTCCGTCCATTTTCTCCCCTCTCTTTCTACCTTCCTGTCATCCTCCTCTTGTTCATCTCTCCTCTCCTCGTACTATACTTTCTCATTATTTTGCTTCTTGTACCTCCTCCTCCTCCTCCGTTTCTTGTTTGCCCTTCATCACTCCTTTCCTCTTTGTGCCAGCAGTCAGATTATTCCAACACTATTCCATAATGTTTTATTGGAGGAAAGATAGGATGAGGTTTATATAGGGTTCTATATACTTTTTCTTTTCTTTTACTGTCATTATTAGAAATATAGACTATTGCTGGATGTATCTTAAAGATAATGTATGTGTGTAGCTGTTGTCAGTCCGTCTACTATTCATGAAGCAAATGGATACCAGTTATTTTAACTTTTCTGTCTGACACCTCTGCTGGTTCTCCCCGAGGCCACCACAACACAAAGTGGACCGGCTTCAACCCTCCACCCGCAGACATATTTTGACTCAGGAACAGTAGACAATCCACTGTTAGTTGAAGAACATCAGCAAATGAAATATGTCACACTTGAACACTAATACTTGTAGCCTGGTCCTACCAGACCATCGTACTTAATTTAATTTGTACAGAAGGTCTGGAACTGCCCAATTGACAAACGTTGACTCACTTGAAGGCAGGTGTCTGTTGAAGTTTAAAACTATTGGATCTGCCCAGCGCCACTCTGGATCTGCCAACCAATCCCATAATGTTACCAAATGTATTTCTCTCTCTCTTGCTCATTTTTTTCCCAAATTCTCTCCTGTCAAACACACGTTTTACATGAATGGGTAGGCTGAATGTAAAAGGCCATCGTATGACAAAAAGGTAAAGAGAAGAGGGTACAATGAAAAATTGCAACACGTTGATGACAAATAAATAATATCACAATCAAGTGGAATGGAAAGCATACAAAAATACACATACATTAACATATAGATTATACTCCCACATACTGTATATCAGGTTTAAAGGATTGTCAGTATAGACAGTTTATGGTTGATGCGATATTGTTGATATTTGTGGTAGGCTACTCTTCAGATTTAGTCATATAATCAGGAAAAAGTAATTATATCATATGTTATGTATCATATGATTTGAGATAGACAGCCAACTCTATCGACATGTTTTCACTGAGAATTGGCTAAAACTGTGATCCGGAGGTGGTTTTAATTTGACCACTGTTTTGCCCTGAGTTAAGTGAATTGCTTTTAGTTGTGTGGCTGGGAAAAGTAAAGACTGGTTTAATGTGTGCTTTCTCATTCTCTGGCTAGAGTCTGGATGTGAAAATAGTTCTAGGGGCCCTCCCCTCTCCTTTTCTGAAAAGACAAAACTATCAAATTTGACCCACCACTTCAAACATAATTACAACCTTCTCCTTTGTAGTAGAGTTAACATACTTTACACATTGAGAAAATTGCACGTGTGGCTTCAATTAAGTTTATAATGACTTTTCTATCACAGTTTTCTCATGGCTGTGATGGCAATGATGGTGGAGCAACTTTGTAAAATGATTTCTATTTTGGATTTTTCTTCCAAATGTCCCATTTATTTCCATCTTTTAAACCGACACCTGACCTGATAGCAAGGTGAAGACTTTTCTTAAGTAACCAAGCCTTAGACATTTGATAATGTGACGTAATGCCTCAGTTGTGAATATAAATCCTAGTTATCAGAAAATTGCACAAGCTTGTTGCTAGAATGAAAAAAAATAATTCTGATGTAGGAGCATTTTTTATGTAAATGACTTCTTGTCTGCGCTATGGATGGCAGCCATGGTGAACTGATGTGCTTGTTTGTAAATTAGAGGAAAAATAATTAATTTGATGAATTAATTTGGTGAAAAGCCAATTTAAGACTTCATCAGGGGCACATTTATTTTTCAATATTATTTCAGCAACAGCTGAAAGTTTTTTTTTACTGCTGCCTTTTGCCGTGACTAAAGGAGCATTTGTTTTTTTTATATCTCCGTGATGGAATTGAATGTATGACAAAGTAAAGATATTGTCTGTCACCTCGCCGTCTGACACTTCTACTGCAGCCTGATGGAATGCTGCTTCTCCCCGCGGCCTTCACGCCACAAAGTGGACCGGCTCCCACTCTCCGCCACAGACACTTTTTGATGTAGGGAAAGTGTTGACAATCCACCAGTGCAGTTTTAGCAAGCTACTCAAAAGGCACATACATATAATTAAATATTTTTTTGTTTATATAAATCGTATAGCATTATTGCAGGAAATGAATACAGATATACAGCATCATTAATCACTTGCATTTATATCAACAAGAGGGAATGGCAGGTGGGTTTGGATTCATGCCACCGCTGTTTTTTGTTTATTGTGCAGGTGAAATAGATCCCGTGATTTTTACTGTTGCAATGCAGAGAAATAAAGATGGGGTGATAGGAGAAAAAAAAGAGATGAAAAGAAGGCAGAATGATAATAAACAGAGACATTGAAAAGTGGAGGGGTTTCAGAGTGATACAACACTACATTTCCATGGCAAAGCCAGATGCATGATGGGAGACCACTATAATGGCTACCTCGATGGTCTCACAGTGTTTGACGCAAGGATGCCCCCGGAGATTTATTGTCATGCATTGCTATTGACAATGTAGAGTCCAAACACAACCAGGCAAATCACTGTAAAAAAAGAAAATCCATTATCACTGCTCGTATGCAATCCCAGTTCAATTTGAGATAACAGGGGTTCGCGGTGATTGATTTTTTGAATGAATGACTTCCCGTAGACAGATATGCATTTGTGATTTGGAATTTTTCTCGCCGATAAATGTATTTGCAGAACGCTTTTCTTCCTGGTGTAAACACAAACAAACAAACAAACATGTTTGGGCAGGACCAGGGGGTGCAAACGGAAGAAATGCCTCATTCTCTTTCCACATGTTGGCCTATTTTATTTTGTCTTGTCATGCAAAGTCAGTAGTGTGACTCATTCACACACGCACCCACATGCAAAACCACTTAGTGAAGATTCAATTGCCTATGTTCCATTCCGTAACCACTTTATTTAAAAAAATAAAATAATTACCTATTTACAAAGTATTATATAATCCATTCAAGCGTGAAGAGCAACTTCCTTCACTTACATATACACCAGTCACAACTAAAGTCATGTGTCACATTCATCCATTAAGTCAGCTTCCATTTGGTCAAACACTGTCACACCTCAACATCCATATATACATACGGTATAATTCCGACTCATTTTGTCCCTGCACCAGACAAATGCCCAAAAGCGCGCGCACACACACACACACACGCACACGCGCACACACACACACACACACACACACACACACACACACACACACACACACACACACACACACACACACACACACACACACACACACACACGGATCAGAGGGCAGTTTGTAATTCCATTAGCGGAAAGGTCAGTTTCTCTCCATTAGCTCCACACCATCTGTCAGGACACATATTCTCTTGTGTTAACTTTAACTTTATAAACAACCCATTTAAATCAGGAGTGCAGCTGAAAACAGACAGGTGCCTGAATAGCAAGGAAGCAGGATATCAACTCAAAACATTACATTTAGAGGAACATGGGTTTAGGGAAGGCTACAGGGGGGGGAGGGGCGGGGGGTTCAGGCACTCCTGCTTGGCATGCACGTGGGTGTGCCAATCAAAGTCTATCATGGATCGAAGAGAGCAGTGGACTTTCACTGACATTCAGTGACGTAAAACATATTTTTTTCTTTTAAATGAACCCAGCCCAGTTATTCCTCCCTTTTCTCCCCCGTTTCCAGCTAGGTGACATTTAATGGATGCACCTTAGCAGAATGCTAACAGAGCCCTGCAGTCATTGGGACGGATAGAGCAAAGAGAGACAGTGATGGGGTGGATATTTTTTTTTAAACAGGGCATGTAGGAGAGAGGAACCACAGGATGAGCCCTTGAATTTAAGCCTTTAGGAAGGGAAATAACGTCAAACGAAAGTCGATGGTTATTTCCAAGACAGAATGTGATGGAATTTTTTGAGCGGAAAAGTGAAAGGGTGGAAGAGGGAGAGAAAGGTATAGGAGAGGTGGAATGAAATTAGATTGACATGGGGAAGGGTGGTGGGGGCATACATGACACTGTTGCTTACTTGGATTAGCTTGTTTACTCCATCTCTACCTGTCCACACTGTTTATCACATGTGACGTGCAGTCGCGACTAATAACCCTCACAGTCAATTACCGATCAGCGGAGCTCGGATGATGCAGGATCCGTCGGTTACATTTGACAATGTGTTTACTCCTTTGGTTTGTTTGTAATAAGTCAGTGCCAATAGGAAACTAACCAGAGCTAAAGTGCAACACGTCTTTTAATTGTCCTTGGTCCAGACGAAATGAACTGAGCTGCAGCGGTGAGAGAGCACCCTAACACATATAGCGTTAATGTTGGAGTCAAATGGGTGAAAAGGTCAATGAATTCAGGTTTTTTTAGATATGGAAACGTAAATTGTACAATAGCAAATGCTTTCTTGTCATACGTTCAGAAATGTCGACATGTTCTAAATAATTTTCAACTCAGAATTGTAGACAACATTTTGAAATGTAGCTTACTATCTCCACTTAGAGACACTTACAGTAGGGTTAACTCACTGTAATAGAAAATAGGCAAAGTTCAGATATAGCCTTTTCAGTATATCTTACTGCTTTCACACAGACACGGATCTGGCTCTGGTTCGGTTCTGGAGTCTCAGAACCCTGGTGCTTACTGGCGAACCAGCCCACTTTCAAACCAGTTTAAGCTGAAGCAAAGTTCCACCGCCTTACGCTCCATTGTTGCTGCCATTGTCAGGGTTAGCAAGAAAAAATGATAATTTTTTAGTTCCAGCTGAGAACTAACTTTTCAGGTTTTGAAACCAATTTATTGTAGGTCTGAACTCGCCGGCCAGTTCACATTTAGGATTGAAAACTGGCACTGAGCTTTGCCCAGTGAAAGCCCCTTCTATTGCCCTGCAGTGTTCACGCGGGAAAAAGTGCTGGAGAGGGAAATAATCAAAAGCTAAGAACCAAATTAGAAAGGAATACAGGGGAGATTATATGAGCCAGTAGGGAGTTGGGATTTTTGTCTTGGTTTGACATTCTATGGCTGTCGGTGTGTCTACAACAGCCGACTTCCCTAAAAATATGCCAAACATGCACTCTTGCCAAACAACTTCGACCCTTTACGCAGACATATAGTACACACAGTCTTACAACCACACATCACCACACAAAAGCCAAGCTAGGAAGTAAACAAAGTGTGTACCCTGCTTGCTACACGCAGATGAACAAGGGTAGAGGGACAGCCTCGTACCTTCATGTCGGTGAAACAAGCACAAACAAAAGCAGTATCATAAAAAGAACACCATAGATTATATATACCATACATTATACATCATTTCTTCACAGCAGGCAGAAAATGGAGTTAGCGAGCGTGCTGCCAGAGGGGAGGGGCTGTTTAGTGTTTTGATGCAGAGGCTCTGAAGTTCACGCTGGCAAAATACATTGGAACAGTGTTGAGCACTCAAGCTGCTTTTTGTCACACTTTTATCTCTCCATGGATATACTAAAATATAAATATTGATACATTCGGGATATGTCGGGGGACTTGTGTGGGAAGGAGCTTTTATGTCAGAATTACAATTTGCCATTTTCTCTTGCCACGTCACGCTTATCACCATTATCTTCCTCCACTCTGTTTTTTATAGCTCCACTGTCCTTATATCAACCTGTCTCTTTTACATTAAGATTGTATAATATATCATCACGCTGCGTCACGCTGTATGGTACACTTGCATTAGGTGTCATCCCTAGGGAACTGATTTATATAAAGCCTTGGTTTTCCTCCACCTCAACAGCAGAACAAATGTATCATTAATTAAGAGGTGGAATCAAGCCTAAATTTAAACATGTATCTTAATTCTTTGATTCCTATAGAAGGACCACAGGGTTTGCCTTGTTATTGCCATGCAATCGTTATTAGCCACAGTAATCATGCCAATGTTTCTGAGTCACTTTGATGACATTAGCAGTGGAATCGGCTTTGCTAGATGGGTTCAAGCAAAGGGTACATTATGGAGCCTTTCTTCAATTAGATGAATTTGTTATTATCGCCCATAAATCTCTACTGACATCGGAAAACACCCCGACCTCAACCAATCGCCGCTCTCAAGGCCTCTGTGTGGTTTTCAGCCGTAGCTACTGTAGCCTCGATGTATACTTTAATTTATGGAGGGGTGCATATCAGCTACATGAGCAGGCCAGGCACTGTTGCACTGCCTCTGTATGCTGGAATCCCTTCATGCTTGAATGGAAGTGCAGTGAGAAAAAGGGGAGCAAAAAGGAGGGCATCGCCACATTAGGAGGACGACAGAGGGAGCAACAAAAGGAGGAGAGCAGCAGGAGAAAAGAGGGAAAGAGTCTTTGCAGGGAGAAATCACTGGAGTAAGAAAAGAGAGGGATGGGTAAAGAGACTAGGGGGGGCACCATAGGGAAAGGTGGAACTCACTTTCAAGTGCAAAATTGATTAGAAGGGCTAGCAGCTGTGTGAGAGAGTGTGTGTGTGTGTGTGTGTGTGTGTGTGTGTGTGTGTGTGTGTGTGTGTGTGTGTGGTCGATGCACAAGGGGCCTATGTGTGTATCAGTGTGTGTGTGTTTTGTGTGAGAGTAAATGTACATCTGTGAATAGGAGCAGTGTCGGGGAATACTGTATGTGTCCTCCGCCGCAGTTACTACAGGGCTGTGTCTGCTTGTGCAAACCCCCGTAGACGCATTTAGGTGTGCATGTGCATCCCCCCTACACACACACACACACACACACCCTGTCTTCTTATACTGTATGAATTCATGTGAAGTTCTATGTTTCTGTGAGGACGCATGCTGCAGTGTGTATGGGGCGGCTGCAGACAGGGGAGACAGGCTGGTGGATAATGAGAAGACAGAGAGGGCTCTGGTCTGTTGGTCCATTGGTATTCTGACTCTGTCTGCCAGACAGAGAGAGGGAGAGAGAGAGAGAGAGAGAGAGAGAGAGGCTCTGATTGTGTGACACAGACGGAGGAGGAGAACGAGAAGGAGGAAGAGGAAGAGGAGAGACCAGAGATGAGGAGCTTTCGATTTTTGGGGGACTGTGTGAGACAATTAGAAAGAGAGGGAGAGAGAGCGAGAGAGAGAGAGAGAGAGAGAGAGAAAGAGAAAGAGAGAGATAGAAAGAGAGAGAGCAACTAAACCCCAGCAACTAACTAGGGCAGCAACTAAACCCCTAAAGAATAAACTGGCTTGAAAAGAAGGAGGGCAGAGACGGAGCCAATACAATCAGGAAGTAAGAGTCAGTTATATTTGATCCTGAACCACCTCCTTCATTAATGGTACCCCCAGTTCATGGCCACGGCTGTAGTAGCTGCCTACTCCTCAAGCACAAGAGCAACTATGGTTTTGCTGTAAGTGAGACCTAGATTTCTCACACAAACACATGCGCAAATCCACTTATGTTACACAATATCCTTGCTCTCTAAGGATAGGGAGAGCAGCTCCCCCCCCTCTCTGTTCTTATTTTACAGTTTTTGTATCGTTAAAGCGTCACCATGGCCCCCTCATGAATATCTTCTCAATAGCGACACCAGTGGGGGTAAAGTGAACTGCGAGCAATCACTGGCAAAACAGTCATGCATGAGAAGGTGTGATTGAGCGGTTAGAATGATGGATGAGGTACGTTTTTGTTGTGCCATTAAGTTTAATTTAGTTTGAATAACCTTATGCTTAAGACTGCCGAAATGTCACACCCGTTGGATTTTCGTGAAAAACCTTTGACCAATTTCCTTCTCAAAGAAATCAGTGCACTACATGGTTAGACAACAGAGAAATTTGGGTAAACCTTTTTTAAATATAAATCATGCACAAGTCAGAATTCCCAGAATATGTATCACGCGCACACACACACACACACACACACACACACACACACACACACACACACACACACACACACACACACACACACACACACACACACACACACACACACACACACACACACACACACACACACACACACACACACGCACGCACGCAAAGCAACATTCTGTTACATTGCAGTCAGGCAGTGAAGAGGTCAGCTACAGTGTAATCTTGACATGAGTGGGAACCTGTGACGTTAACTGTCTGCTGCCTGATGGCCGGGTAGAAATAGCTCCACGCAGGTAACAGCATACACACACAAACACATGCACACACACATCAGCACGTCAGCCTATCAGTGCACATGCAGGCACTAACACACTATGCATCATGTACCCTATGACACACACACATCTCCGCATGAAAGGAAAATAAGCGATGAACTGCCATAGGGGGGTAAAAGTGACATATAATTAGCATGATCTCTTCTCTCATGCTTCCTTACCCTCACACTTTCCCTTCGACATCTGTGTCCCTTCACCTCCTCCTCCCTCTCTCTCTCTCTCTTCCTCCCTCCCTTCCTCTAACCTCCACACCTTCTTTCTGCCCCCTGTCTTCTGAGTGTCTCTTAACAGAAAAGCAGGAGAGAGACAAAATATAACATATTGTTCAACTTCCCTAACTCATATTTTCTTTTTTCTTTCTTTTTTGCAGACAGCAGTGAATGCTGTAATTTCTGCATTTAACACAGACAGGCATTGCTCCACTGCAGCCAGAACTTTCTTGTGAAGCCAACCTGAGATCGCTAAACTGAAACTGATAGAAAAATATATATTATAAAGTGAATTGAAAAAAAATCTAAAATCTAATCCTCCATATTGAAACATTTTCATTTAACCAGCAGGTTTTTTTTTGTTATTGTAATGTCTCTTATTGCTTTCAGCCTACTTCATCAAAATCACACAGACTTTCTAGTTTAATGTGTGTACAAGTAAGAACCAATAGGGGATTTTAAAGGAAAGGAGGAATACATACAGTATACTGTTAGTGCCTTTGTGAATACTGGATACAGTGTATATGGTACAACACTAGTAAACATAGCTGAATGTTTGGGGGTTGGAAAATAAATATTTTTCATGTTTTTGTAAGTAGTAAATTATGTCACTCCTTCGTTTTATGCTTCCTTCCTTCCATCAAAGAAAAAAAACTGTTGTGTTGTTGTTCTTTTTCGCTGCAATTTCCCAGACACAACGTCAAGGTCATTGTTGTATCCTTCCGCATAATTAAATGTGGTTTCGCAATTCTAGAGGTACTGTATACTTTGCTCAAAATGCTGCTGTCACACACTCACATGCTCTGTGAAGCAACTGTTGTTTTACTGGGAATGCAAAGTCCCTTCCTGACAAGCATAGTTTTCTTTCTCTGTTCCCACATGTAAGTACCAGTAGGAACCGGTTCTGATTCATTTGGTGGAATTACACCGTAAATTGTAGGCTGTGTTTTAAAGTATTCCCATAAAATCTTCTTATTAGATTAACAAAGACAGTATACGTTATCATTATCTATCCACAAGCACTTATAGCTGCATGTTTTCCCATTGGAGTAAATATAAGTACCGCTAAACGCTTTGTCGTTGAACAAAGAAAAGCATTTATATTTTGAATCCTCCAATTTCGGTGTGCTCTTTAGTTGTGGACAAATATGCCAGTTAAAGCTAATTGAATTAAAAAACAATAAACACCGTGTGCATTTGCAGAGAGTTTACTTTTATATACAAACAGTGGCATTGAAAAGAGACAGTAAAAAAAACTATTGAAAAAAAGAAAGAAAGCACAATACTTTTTAAGTTCTATGCTGTATGGAAATGTTGTTTTAGTAGTTAATTAATGTGCTAACATTACATTAATCTTTAAACAGATTTCACTCATTCTGCTCGGACTAAGGGGCAGTAGTCTAGAAGGGCAGTCAGTATGATCCGCATCACATTTCAGACCCAGACACTTTCGCATACTCACAGATGCATAATGCATAAGGAACACACACACACACACACACACACACACACACACACACACACACACACACACACACACACACACACACACACACACACACACACACACACATGGGTTCAACAAAGCCTTTGTCCATTCACTATACTGTCTGAAATACCATTATCCAACCCGCCCACAAGTAATCACATATCTGTAATTATAGCTGGAAAGAACCTTCTTAAACACATTGACACTCACGCATCAACACACATGCACCTCTCATCTCTCACTTGAAAAGCCTGAAGCCTGAATCTTCCTTTATCGAGTAACTCCAAATTAAATCGGTTGTGAAGGGTAACGCATCGTTGCATTGAAATTCATAGGCTGAGAGTTACAGTATTTTTTTATGGAATTAATCTAAAACATCTACATTGATCGGTACAACGTGAGAAATGTCAGAAAATGAATTTTTGAATTTGCCACGGAAGAAGTTAAGTTTCCATCGCCACGCTGACTACACAGCAGCTTGATTCATGGAGGAGACGTTACAAATTGTCTTGTGAGATCGCAAGCATTGGTGCACCAGATGTTTTCTAAATGGGATGAATGTAGCGCCTGGTATTTCACAGGTGGTGCTGTATCGAAAATGCAGAGAGCCTCCGTCTCGGATCGGTTTGAATTGGTTTATTTAGAATATACACAGGTTGCTATAAAAGTGCTCAATCACACACATTACAAATGTCCAACCAAAAAAAATAAGGGTTTTTTCTTAGTTTCAGTGGTTGTGAGATCATTTTTATGGTTACCTTTCACGAAAGACGCAGTGGGGGAACGGTTGTAATGAAGGAGTCCCACTTCCTGTTTAAAACAGATGGATTTTAATGTTGCTTTACTACTTGCAGATAGGGGTATATACTATATACATTTTGTCATTTTCAGTTACTTTGGAATTTTGCGTAGTGACTAAAAGTCTTTGGACACCACAAACTAAATTCTACTAATCTACATTCTTCAGAGGTTGAGAGGCGTGTGTCACTTTACATAGTGAACCACAAGAACCACAATGATCTGCATGGCTAGATATGAAGGTAACTGATAGGATCGATCTACTCAACTGCTAAATTTGAGCTATTGACACATTTTATATTGCTTTATACTTACACTACTTTTGACTCCACTACTGTACATTTATCCGATAGCTGGAGCTAGTATTTTCAAGTTAAGATTTGAAACGATCAGTATATAATTATATTATAGCATTGCAATAGATATGAGGCAGTGACAATTTATTCTACTTGTTTTGTTGCAGTCATTTTACTTATCGTGTATTTGTACTTTTGCCTTTAACTAAGTGAAAATCCCCCATTCAAATGAGAAAAAAAATATTCCAATTTGGCTGAACGAACCCTTTAAGTAGTTTCTGGATACAGTATTGCCTTTTCTTCAAACCACAATTGGAAGCTGAAAATGACTTCAGATGGGCCGGAAAACGTTTTTCCAGAGCCCGAGAGCGCACCGAGCCACTGATAATGCGAATCGAAGAGCATCCGGAATGCATTGGTCTCAGTAGGCCCATCAGATCTCAATGACCCTTATGTACAGTCCCACGGTCTCTTGCTCTCTGCACTGCCCTGGTATTACATTACATACCTTTGATCCAACAAATGCGGGCTGTAACACAATTCACATGGATCCCATAGTCTGTGTGTTATTTAGTTATTTTTGCCTTGCGGAGAAATGACTCTCCATTCCTTCCAAGCAGCACTTATTAGTGTCACATATGGAAAGATTTCTCCCCCCTCGGGTTGTCATGCCAATGTGGAAGTGCGGTATGAGTTTTTTAAATATGTTTGACTGGAAGGGGAAACAGAGCATGGCAGTGTGTGTGTGTGTGTGTGTGTGTGTGTGTGTTCACGTGAAGACCATCAGTGCGTGTGTGAATTTATTCGCCCCAGCATCACTGCCTGTTACATTTTAAGTAGAGTCAGGCCTCTGTGATTTACACATGCAATAATGAGAGATGGGGCGATTGTGTCCAGAAGCAGCAACAATGTGTGTGTGTGTGAGTGTGTGTGTGTGTGTGTTCATTAAGTGTACGAACCTTTCTGAAGTGGGTCTGAAGCATGGTGTGTGTGTGTGTGTGTGTGTGTGTGTGTGTGTGTGTGTGTGTGTGTGTGTGTGTGTTGGGGGGGGGGGGGGGGGGGGGGGGGGGGGGGGGGGGGGGGGGGGGGGGGGGGGGGGGGGGGGGGGTGGGAGGTCTTCACATGTGTAGCTGAAAAAGACACATTAGCCACATGGCCTTATAACTGCAACATCCAGGGGAATCTGGGCAAAGTGAGACAGAGGAATGCGGAGGGAAGGGGTTAGTGGTTAGAGGATGCTCCAGACATGAAAGCCAGCCATAATGGAGATAATAGGCTGTGGATCGACGAGTGGAGGCCAGTAATGAATGGGCCCTCCTTGACACAAAGTCCATTTGTTAGTTTTGAAACGTTGTTGTGACAGTTAATTACGGAGGGCTGGCTTTCGGTGGACCACTCCACCGAGGCCCGCCTCGGAGAAGAAAAAACATGTCCTCCCGGTATGTGTTGGTAGAGACAGAGAGTTGGCAGCGTTAGATGCTTTACGGTGAGAGTGTGTAGGTTGCAGGCTTTAACGCATTTCAAAGGTGTATCCAAGCAACCCCCCCCAAAAAAAATCGCCCCATTTCCAAACCGCTAATCATCTCCGGCAGATGATTGCCTTGATTATGTTATGAGAATATAATTGCCGTCCTGCAAGGTACGTGTTAGGTGCAGGTGAGTGGAGATTAGAAGTGAAAATTAACCTTGAAGGAAGATTGTTTTACTGATGTAGAGGTCCAGCCCCTTGTTCCACAAGCATCATCAAAATTCTGAAAGCTTCACTACTCATTAAAACCTGATTCAAAAAATTTTTTTCCACGCTATTCAAAATGTACGCTATCTTTCTGTTACATAAAAAAATGGAAGTACCTCACAAAGTAGATTGACCTACAGAACTAAAAACAGCTATATCAACATATTTCTTCCATCAACATGGTGAGCGTTGCACCAAGTGACCACTATTGCAGTAAGTTGTTGTTGTTGCTTATTCAGTCATCATAAAACACAGTGTAAACTCAACTCAACAGTAAATAGTGGCTGAAAAGGCTTAGGCTGAAGCAAAAGCTTATACAGTATATGCCTATTCAATGTTCTTATGAATTACATAAACCCCCAAATCAAAATAAAAGGAAATAAACAAAGAAAAATATAACTAAATAAACAAATAAATAAATCACATTTGTTACCCTCAAAAATATTTTCTTCAAAACTAAAAAAGGAAAAAGGAATGAATCCATCAGATGCCACTGATTTGTCAGGACAAAATCACAGCCAACAGGAAACTGATGGCTTGAACACAATATTTGACTAAATGATGATGGAAAAAACGAAATGTCATGCAGCGTAATTGTCAGGTACTTTATAACACACAGAAAGCCCATTCCCAGCCCTTAGAGATTTTGTTTTAGAGACAACTGTCATTTCCATTGGTGATAACCTGCTACTCTCTCTTCCACCGTATTCCCTAATCGTCCAAGATAATAAGGCTGTCTGTTGTTTTCCTGGCTTTGTTCTACGCACAAGATATTTCTGATGGTTTCGCAAAAATGTCACTTGAGTTATTTATTTTTTTTAAAGTTTTCAACAAAAAGCCCTTATGCAATATAGAAAGCACACATGTGTGGTCTTGTGGAACGCTGAAGACCAACTAATCTTACCATTTAAACATTTGGTATTCATCTCCTTGGCTCCATCAATGCCTTTTTTCCCAAAACATAATCATATCATATAACTGTAATTTGTATTAAAGTTGAGAAATATTTTCCAGAGAGTGATAGTTTTTTCAAGTGTGTGTGTGTGTGTGTGTGTGTGTGTGTGTGTGTGTGTGTGTGTGTGTTTCTCTTACTTTAAGGATTTGGATTTCTGGACATTTTGACTGAAGTCTTTCTGGCTGTGTCAAAGTCTGCATCTGGGTGAATACAATTCATTTATGTTGGAGAGCCAGGAAGGAAAAATATGGCAATAAATCATTAAAAAAAAACGGAGCAGATTATTTTTCAATAAAAAAAGAAAAAAAATCACAGTATTCCCTGTTTTTAACTCTGACTTATGTCACTACTACCAGTAGCTGTCAAAATGAGTGGTTTTATCTCCCTGGAGTTGGCACTAATCGGTATATAAGGTATTTTATTCCATCAGCTATGTTTTTTTTTTACTCAAACATTTAATTTGGGCTGTTGGATGTGGCAGGGCTGCCCTCTGCATACATGCTCTAACCTGTCTTTTAGTGTAGTTCTTCTGTATTTAATGTCTTAAAGTGCTTTACTTGAAAGATTGTATCAATCTATAACTGTAGTCTGTATGACAAGTTGCTCCTCCAAATTGCTCCCAAAGTGGCATATAATGGCCCAGCTCAAGAAAGCAACTTGACAAGACAGCCGATGTTCTATCAGTGCTTTGCACAACATTTTAAAGAAAACAGTTACATTGAACTACTAGTGAACATCAACCCTTTTAAAAGTCTTAATAGCATGTTGTTTAAGGGGTCGGTAAAGGCCGCTAAAGTCGGACCATTGATTGCTTCAAGTTTACTTTTTTTTTTCTTTTTTAAAAACTTTTTTAGAGAGGAGGAAATTCATGCAGGCAAGGCTTTTAGCAGGTCTGTCCACTGTGAGAGACTGGGAGCTGTAAACACATGGAGATGCTAATGCCTTCTGTCTCTTAAATCCGCTGCTGGGGCCAAATCGATTCTTAACATCTTGACTACAACTCGGAATCAATAAAAGTCACATGATTCTGTGTTTGCCTTTGCAACAGATTGGTCACAGTTTGCCTTGACAAACCAACCAAAAGTCTCAACAACACTTGTCCCATCTGGTTTCAAAGACAGGTTATAAAGGATTATTTAGGTTAAATAATAAGCTTCTGTCTAAGCCGATTTGGCAAGTGTGAGTGGAAATGTTAGTAGGGAGCACCAATGCTGCCAACTAACCAGGGAAAGCTTCCAGCCTGTACTGCAAGAGAGGACTACGGAGCAGTAACTCTCAAATGACTGTGGAGCGTTGAGTGATTTTACGAGGAGCAGCAGTGTGTTCAGTACCATGGAGAGCTCCTCTCCTCGGCGCGCGAGCACTTGCCTGCTGATCCGTACTCGGTCTCAGCACACTGGCTTTAAAAACAGCAGCCGCACAGCTTTTTACACAGCGTCCCTGGGTTTCAGTACTTAAGCCCTGTAGGTGTTCAATTATAATGCAGGGACAGGTGAGGCCTCAGCCCAGTCAAGCATTTTATCCATTCACAATGTGCAATTCCTTCCTTCTTGTCCCACTGGAACTGTTCTAATTGTTCTTATAGTATATATATATATATATATATGTTGCAAAACCCCTTGTTTCTAGAAAACCGTGGAAGAAATTGGAAATGTGACCACATATTTAAGAAGAGCCATCCATTTGACTCATCCTGTAAAGAAGGGAGACACAAGGAATAAGATATACACATTTAGCTCAAAACTGTGTTTTGCCTTTCAAATAAAATTTCCATGATCAAGGTTTTTTGATTATTTTCTGAACAATTATAGACACGTTTGAAAACATTTGACACATGTTTTAGTGCTTTGGTATCTACACTTTGAGTCTATATAGTTACACAATGTCAACCCTAAATTGCTCATCATGCCTATTATCCAAAATTCTGGGGATGGGGTGATTTGTGCCAAGGCCTGGTGAGTTATAAGTAAAATGTATTTATAAAGCACATTTATGACAGTTTCACTGTCCAAAGTGCTGTACATAGTGCATTCAGTAGGTAAACAATGAAGGTAAAATAACAATAACCAAAATAAAGACGAAGCCCATACATCCACATAAACACAGATAGTAGTGCAGAGGTAAGTAAGTAGTGCAGAGGTTAATGGGGAGGAAACACCAGGGTGTACATATGGGTTTTGAGCCTTGATTTAAAGGCAAAATGTAGGGGGAATCACATTTGTCAGGTGGCAGTTGGTTCCACAAGCACGGAGCAACTAGTGCAGTACATTTCTGAGAGTTGTGCCAGTGGCATGGCTGTACGCTGGTCACCAAAAGAAAGTGATAGTCTACAGTAGCTCAGGAGAGAGTGACATCTCAATTCCACTTAACGACACCACTGATGAGAGTTCAGATGGCCAGAAAGATGATGATGGTGACTTTGTCATTGTGACACAATCGCCCAACACGTGGGGTGATTTGTGGACAAGACAACTTCTTCCAAAGCTATATTTCTTAAACAGTTTATTCCAGATCCAAAGTTTTTATTGCCAGGGATGCACAACATCCTGAAATATATGTACATATTTGAGTTGGAGACATAACTGTCAAGGCCTCACTTTAAAATCACTTTGAGTAAAAAGTTGCACAAATCACCCCACCTTCCCCTATATATATATATATATATATTTTTTTTTTTTTTTTTTTTTGTCCTTCAATTATGGTATAATAGAGTAGACACCAGAGAAATACATCCTGGAAATAAGTATCAAACAAGAAAAAATTCCCCCATTCTACTCTTCAAGAGAAATGATGATTCACATTCCCAACAGAACCTTAACACAATCTGAAACCATATTATATAGTTTATGGCTATATATTTTACACAAACTAGCGATGTATCACAAAGCTGCTGTGTGCATCTGAATGTTTTTTTTTTTTTTTTTTTTCACAAAATTATTTATTGTGGAATTGGACGTGTCATACGCTGGTGATTGTTAGAAATAGTCTGGCCAATAGGTTGGTTGCCATGCAAATCTTTCTGATGAAATGTGGATGTGTTTCATATTGGAACAATGGCTTCATATTTGTGTACTAGTATACCACTATCAAGGACAACAACTGTTTCCTCTCATCCAATATCCATATCATCTCTGAATACTTAAGGGCTGATATAGCAACGGGTGGTGAAAATACTTACATGAATTCTAAAAAGGGTCAATTCAAAAGGTATCTATAGGTACTGAGATGTTGTAGTCACTAAAGACACAATGTCAACCCAAGTGTCATCCTTTCACTGGTAATTCAGCAATTAAGGAGTCCTCAGGGATTTCTTTGGACCTGTAAAATCAAGAAACTTGGCAGGAATCCTTACAGGGGTACAGACATGTTTGGAGGTCAGGCTTACAAAGAGACACCTAATTATTTCAACAAAGGGACACGTTAACATTGATTGCAGACTCAACACACAATAAACCATGTCTTAAAGGTCACATATTATGCTAAATGCACTTTTTAATTGTGTTCTAACATATCCATGGGTCCACGGTGTGCCTAGAGACTGCCAAAATATTTAAAACAATTACAATCTCTCCTTTTCTCACTCTCCCCCTTTCTGAAACCCCCACCCCTACCCCCCAATATACTCCAGTCAGAATTCTCCTCGTTTCTGACCTCAAAAACTGGAAAGCCAGAAGCTTCCACTGTGCAGCCCACACCCCTATTTCTTATTGGTCCACGGCCCTGACAGACAGAGGGCGAGGCGTATCTGGCTTCGCTTCCGGAAAGGGGGCGGGGGGAGCTCAAAGATTGTATATTTACGAGGGGAGCTGCAGCTCCCCTCGTATAGGCCATTGTGAGATTAGCTGAACATCAGCATAGTACAATAAATTATCTGAAAGTTTTTTTCAGCAAACAATTAAAGAAAAACGTATTAGGGACCCCTAAGACCATATAATATGGTGTATAATAGTACCGAAAAGTGTATAATATGGGAGCTTTAATTGGTAATCTCCCAAACTGTAATCTGTTTCGGAAGTTGCTTTCTTCTCCACAGAAACTAGGGACAGGTAAGAATCAAGACTCAATGTGTAACTTCAGAGCATTTGGCCTTGACTCTAGTAATTTGATGTTTGACAGACAGTTGGATGAGCAGGCGGACAGCAAAAACCAATCTATAACTCAATAGCTATGGCTATACTCTGTACACCACAGCGTAGTGTTGTTTATTGTATTTCCTGACCTAGCACACACACTCATGTACAAACTGACACACACACACACACACACACACACACACACACACACACACACACACACACACACACACACACTTAGCCATTTGTTAAAGTGATTCATAAATAGCAGTATAGGGAACCGATGACTCGTAGTAGCCCTCTTGTCACCCAAGGATCCCTATTCAAGTTTCCTTATTCACAGCTGTACACATACACACGCATAGCCTTTACACACAGGCACGCACACAAAGCCAACCATTCATATCCACCCCCAAGTCATCCATTTTTGTTTATAAAATGTATACCCTGCACCGTGGCTCTCGGACTCCTGTTTTAAATCCATACGTGGATTCACAGCTGATGCAGCCCAGTATTGCTGTTATTTTCTCTGTATGATTGGTGGTTTACAGGTTTATCACTGGGGTTTGACATTTATTTCTGTGGGTCAGTGGGCTTATTACTGGATATACCATAAAGCCCCAGTATGATTGACAGAGGATCAAAACAGAACAGCACATGCTATAGTCTACCTATAGAGGTATTTCCAACCTGATGGCGACTGTTGAAATGTAAATACAATGCTGTAGAGATGTGAGGACTATTTCTAGTTTGGATGGTGTTTTTGTTTAAGAGGTGTACAATGCCTCAGGAACCCCTAAGCCAATTCTTATTTGTTTGAAGAAAAAGAAAATCCATGGATTTTAACCTGGAATTTAAAACGAAACACTTAGACATTTGGGGAAATGTTCTCTTAGATATAACTCATATGTCTGTCTTCTAAAGCCAGGAAGGGATTTGTTTAAAATTAAAATTTTAGCCTGTCCCTCTTTTAACAACATTACACCTGACAAATTACAGGTTGTATCTAATTTGTTTATTGTGCTTAAACAAAATGTAAAAATAACAAGTCTACGTGTATTGCCTGGTACTTATGTGCTGTAACTATACTTTGGAGAAGGAAAAGCAGCTGGATGCACAGACCACATTTATATTTATGCTAAGCTAAGCTAATTGTCCCCCGGCACAGCCATGAGAGTGGTATCGCTCTCCCCCTCCCTACAATTTAGCAAGTGTGTGAGTAAGCGTTTATTCCAAAATGAGTGACTTTTTACTTACTAAGTATGGACACATGGAATCCTAGGGCCATTTAAAACTATTTCATCTTAAACACCATTAACAACACTAATATCTCAACAGCATCCAAAAGTCATGATCCTCTGTCAATTACAATACGGTATATCTATAAATATTTGCTGGTAGGTCATTGTCTGGGGTGATGGAAGCACATTCTCGGGTTTAAGAAAAGGTTTGGTAGGTCAACGGGATGAATGCTCAACCAAATTCATCGGAACTGGGATGTCTGTTGGGATTTGCAGAGTGATGTGATGTGTGTGTGAGGTTCAAATATTTTAGAGTGGTGTTTGTTGGTCAGACTATGGAGCATGAAATTCGACTTGCAAAGTGTCCCAAGCCTTTTACTAAGCGGTTTTGGTGAAGAGTAAGCATAGCTTGAAGGTCAAACTCTCAAATTACCTGTTGATCGGAATGTCATCCCTCACTTTTAGTTGCAATCTTTGGGAAAAGAACTAAAGAACAATAATTTGAACACGTCAAAAGGACTTCGCTTGGGGGTATCTTGGAGTAGAACAGTTTGTTTTGCAATAAAATAAGCCAGATTAGATCTTCCCTTTGGTATTATGGGCAAATCCATAGGAGACGACCCCAAGGCAGAACCGGAAAAAGGCTGGACAGGTTACATATCCAATCTGTCATGGGAATGCCTCAGGATCAACTGTATCCACATTCAAGATAAGTGGTTATGTGATCTCAAGCTATCCCCACTACTAGAGGTATGAACATTCACTAGGGACAGTTACAGTATATACAGTTATATGACTTACAGATCGCTGTTAAATACCATTTGAAAATCTAAATGTATGTTTTAAATTTAACTGCCTAACACTTTCATGTTGTTCGCAAATCATACTTTATCCATATCTTATCATACAACACCATACATTGCACAACCTAATTGGCTCCAGTTGGTGGAAGGCAACACATAAGGGAAGTGAAGTAGAGTAGAGTTGAGACAATGGGTGGGATAACCCTCAGTTCCAGATAAAGGGAGCTATTAAGTTCAACATTGATTGAGTTTTTTAATGTGTCCAGAGTTATGTCTTGTTAAGGGCACCTATCATTTCTACCAGTGCCTGTGGGGTGGTATCACTTCTTCAAAATCAGTTTTATTACAATGGGAGAAGGGTCGGAAAAGGACATCATTGCCTTGATGAACAAAACTCGCAGCTCTTTCGAGAAAAACATTTATTACCATTTTTACCATGTCACAAGTTGCCAATGTTGCTTCAAATTGGATCGTTGAAATATAATCAATGTTTTACTTCATTAGCAGTCTGAAAACCATATCTCCTCAAGTATGCATTTCAGCAGAAGCAGCAGTAAGACTGATATGTTTTATATCACTGTTTTTGGGGGGAGACACTGGAGGGCATAATCTGCAAGCATCTTTATAAAATGGAATGTGACCACAGTGGGTGAGACGGGGGTCAGACATGTTAAAACAAAGTGGAGCACAAAACAAGAGAACTCAAACAACCTCAGGTATTAGCATTTGGGAAGACATATCTTACTCCAAATGTATGTGTTTGTAAACTATAATTCCACACACACACACACACACACACACACACACACACACACACACACACACACTAAAATGTCACTGGTAATGGTCTTTTTTAACTTCTCTAACTGTGACATTTAAAAATCTTTGGAAATGCAAAGCCAGCTCGCCCCAGGGTGGCGCAGAGCACAGTGAAAGAGCCACAGTATTGTTTGCCATTTTTAATTGCTAATTTTACAGCGAGGGACAAGATTAGATTTGGGTTTTAGTTTTTCAAAAGGAAAGGAAAAAGCATTCGGAGCTTGTGCTCCCCCAGCAAGGAATTGAGCTCTGCTATACATTGTTGGTGGTATTTTTGAGCTGCATTGGCTGCGGCACAACAGTACATGACTCGGCAGAACAGAGGGCATCTTGGGAGGCCTGGCAAGAGAGCAGAGAGAAGCTTCAATTCCAAACTTCTACCCATTTCCCACCAGTTTAATCAATGTGAGTTAGAGAGAGAGGGAAAAGATAACTTCCAGATAGTGTCCTATGTACAACACTTAGACAAAAGACTACTATGGAGTTTCAAAAATAAAATAAAACACATTTAAGTCTTCCAGCAGACTCTGTTTGTTTTAGTTTGTTCTCCCATCAAGGCTCAGGACTTCTGTCTGAATCTCCCCGTGAGTCAGCACAGCTATAAGCACTCAACCGTTCACTGACCACACCAGACCGCAGGGGGAATGATGAAAATGGTTTTAACAAAATGGTTTTGGAACACATCTCGTTTTTCCGTCTGCAACATGAGTCGAGCCAGAGCCTCGGTCTTTAAAATAATGAGTGCGCAAGGAGGGGGGAACTGGATATCCCAAATTAGGACAGGAGTAGAATGTCAGAAGTAAAAATTATGTGTGTGTGTAAATGAGACACTTCAAAAATCTAAACTTATCTAATATTTTTCCAATTATTGAAATTTTTGGCTCAATGTGCAACATATTCCACACATGCCACATCCTTTTGGAATATGGTCAGAGCAAAAGTTTTAGGAAATTATAAAAACGGCATAACTTATATCTTTAATCTTAAATTAGATTACACTTTAATCAGGTCACATTTGTCAACGTTTTGGCCTCACCCAAAGGGACCTTTTCTGGAGTAGTTCACATGGCTAAGGTAATGACACATGAGCCGAGGCCTCATAATGTGATCACAGAATGATTACTTGATAATGAGAATAGCTGTTATAAGATTTCATTTTTTTTTAAAGTAGCAAGGAAGCCCTATCAAAATCTCATCTCAAATATGAAATCCAAATGTTTCATCAGGAAGACTCAAACTGACCCCCCCCACTATCTGGGATACTTTGAAGTAATTGAATTTTGTGAGGAGCAGAATTGGCAGGCAGATTCACATCTTAAACTTGTAATATTTGGTTGACAGATAAGGACCCACATTGCATAAAAAAAGAATATGTAAAGCTCAAAGGGAGCATGATGAATGTCCTGACTGGATCATTTTTTCCCCCCTGAATAATGCTTTACTACTGTCGCTTGACTTGTGAACAAATTAAAGTATTGCAGGTTCATGCTACCTGCACGGTCAATCCATTGCCGGTGTACTTAAACCCTGGTAATCACTTATTGTATTCAGAGCACCACAAGGTAGAGTGCTATCAACGCAGACTATACCTTCAAAATACTTTATTTATTTTAAATGACTCCAATACATCAGAATTATGTTTGTGACAAACTTACAGAACAGTCTCACCCAACTTAGTTTGCTGTGCAGTTTTGCAATCTCACTCTCTTATAAAGTTGATATGAAAAATATATTATGTTTTAGAGACCGGAGACTCTTTTCAAGGGAGACCTGTTCCCTGTTCCCATTCTCACACACATTCATACACCGATAGCAGGGTAACTATCGGGAGCAATTTAGGGTTCAGTGTCTAGGTCAGGGACACATTGCCTTGCTCAGGGACACTTTGACATGTGGTGGTGGGGGGACGGGGGATCGAACCACCGACCCTGCAGTTGAAGGTCGACCACCCTATCCACTTCGCCACAGCCGCCCATTTGATAAATGTTGAGGTCCAGTTTTGACAATTATTTTAGCTCTCTATTGGCCTCAACCGAGTGAATGTCTCAGCAGTTAGTAAACCAACTTTAATTGTCTGCCGTTAGATGTTGGGCGGGTAGGTGTTAGAGTTCCGTACGAAAACAGTAACGTTTAAGTGTCTGTAAGTTTGTCACTACGAATAAGAACTTTCACATTAGATGTAGGACTTTACGTCCTCCTTGATTGGTTAACTGTTGTATCTCGACACCATTAAGAATGAGGGTAACCTCAATGATTTCCGAGTCTTACATTAAGGTTTGAAATGATAAAAGGATTAGTGCAGCTTTAAAGTTTGTTTGTGTTGAGGTGACGGAACTCTCTTATTTGACTTGCTCCAACATAGGTCTATTACTGCTTTGCTGTAGTTTGTGTACTGCATCAACACATTAATAGTTAGGTATGCTGCTGCAGCAGTTTGTCTCTTCCAAGTAGGGGAGCACTACAGCAGGGCAGACTATGATAATTATGTCACCGTTAATGATGACACCCCCACATAATGTTCCTCACACACAATAAGCATTTTGAGAGGGAGCACAACGAGACAAATAGACCCCAACATTTGCATGAAACATGGAAAACAAAGACAGAAAAAACGGGGCTGGAAAGAAAGATCTAAATTGGAGGGTGGTAGTGGCAAATAGAGGAAGAGACATATGCTAACACTTTGCAATAAGGGTACATTAATAAATAGTTTGTTAATGCTAAATTAATGCTGAATTAGCATTAATTAAGCAATAACTATCTGCTTTGCTTAACTAAGCACAGTAAATGCTAAACTGAGCATTAACCTACACTTTATAACTAAGCATTTACTGTTAGCCTGTTGATGCCTAATAAGCATGAACTACACATATACTAACCGTTCATATCATTGACTAACAGTTGATAAATGTACCCTTATTGTTAAGTGTTACATAGGTGTTACGAAGACAGGAGTAAGTCTAACAATGACTGTTTCGGCAATGCGTCGAAGCGAGACTGACATTTTATAAAAGATTAGCTGGGCGCAGGTGCAAATCTGGCCCAGTCATCTGTGCAAAAGTAAACCCAGCCCGGACTGGCAAAACAGGCACGATGCTGCTGTTCAAACATTCAGATCAACAAAGCCTCTAAAGCATTTCTCCTGATTCACTGGCACTTTATGAATAGCTAGGCATGTAAGCAGAACCTGCGTTTTTACCTGCACACACGCACACACACACACACACACACACACACACACACACGAGAGAGAGAGCTAGTGAGGGGTGAAGCAGAGGCAGGTGGAAAGACAGATTATGATAGAACAAAGATGGCGATAAGACGAGTGATAACATCAGATATTTGCACTCGTCAAAGAGTCAGAAAGAAGGAGGAGGAGATGGAGACAAGATTCATATTGAGAGTGGATTATCTTAACTATTCGTGCAGACCCAGACCTCACAGCTACACAGGTGAAAAGATATTGCTTTGACTGGAGAATGAATACTACAGATGAATACAGATACAATACTGGCAGCAACACTCTGAGAATGTCGACTTTTTAAACTTTGGCTCAAAAACCAGGGATATGGACCAAAAGGCAGACAAAGAGCAAAAAAGGTTGGATGACTCGGAACTCTAAAAAGTCAGATATAGAGATGGTGAGATAGAAGGAAACACAAAAGGATATGTTGTTGGCAGATAGTGAATGCACCAGAAAAAAAGAGTGAGGGCGAGCAGCACAAAGAAATTAAGAAAAAAAAGAATCATCTATTTAGCGCTGATGCAAACACTTACTCCAATAAGTCCTCTGCCATCGATCGTACAGCCGGAGAGAATTTGTGTTCGATACTTAAGTTATTCAGCACAGCCATTCACTGTGACCATCTCAGCGAGCGTAAATCAATTACAGTTAAAAAAAATCAAATTCTCATTTAATTAGCAGGGATTTGTCAAAAGGAAAGTTATCGGGTTTGAAAGACCAAGACAGGGAAGGGATGAATCAACGAAAGACAAAACAACACTGCTTTTTTTCTGGTTTGTCCATCCAGCACAAGTCAGTTTTTCATGCTGACTTTTATGACGGAATTATCATGCATTTTCAGGTGCAGATGAAATGCATTCCTTTTTGGATTGACAGTTTTTTTTTGGCTTGCTAGCAGTGTGTCTAAACTAGCTAACCATATTGTGTATTAACAATTATGTCCCCCTCTATGTGTTTAAAGTTTTTACTTTGTTTAATTTTGTTTGGTGCATTAACAATATGATTTTTGCCCACATTGTATTGGTTTATGTCACAATTGCGACTAATGCAAAGTTTAGTTTAGAAGGCTAAATCACTGTATTTTCTTTTTAACTTAATTATTTCAGAGAAATCCCACCACTGAACTGTGTCTACTGAGCTCTCTTTCGTTCGCTGAATTTGCATGGAAGGTCAGTCAGGAGCTGATTGCATAATGAGCCGCTGCCTTTGTGAATCAGTAAATTGGCAAACCAGAATTTGATTAAATTTGCAATTTTACCGATTGAGGCAATTTCTGTTTATTTTGAAACGGATCAGAGAAAAAGTTGCCCCCTGAAAGCATGGCAATGTTTCCTTAAAGAGATGCTAGTATACTACTTTTCTGGTCTTCATTTATTGTTAAAAACTGCTATAGAGCAACCTGACACGAATCACATCACAAAAAACTATGTAGATTTTCGGGTCACTCTTCCGCTTACCCTAGTGAGCACAGCAGTCTCTCTCTACACACTGCTTTGAGCTTCTCCGCCCCCCCCCCTCCGCTGCAAACCCCACTCCGTTGTGATTGGTTACCTTCCTTCCAGCAGCGGGAAATTTCCAGGAAGGTGGGGGCATGCAGCCGGAGCTTGCCTGAGCGGCAGCATTACCATACGTGGAAACATGACAGAAACGAGCCAAGCGTGACAGAGAAAACCCGAAAATTTGAACAAGTTCGGCTCGACCGGCAGCCATAGTTTTTAGTGCTCTGCATAGCCACCCCAGACGGTCAGCAGGGAATACGTCGAAATGCATGTACGTAATTATTTGATACTCAAGTATGGTTAAACATGACTATAAATCATTATAACAACGTTTATAGGTCATAAAAGTCGAAAAGTATCATAGGTCCTCTTTAAACATTTCAAGGAAATGGAAAAACACAAGGACGTAGGAGAGGTGAGACAAGGTTATGTGTGACATTCTAGAAAAAAAAATCAGTGACAGAGACATACTGAATGAAGCCAGAACGTGAATGAGATGCTGGGTTAGGAGCACAGAGAATAGAAAAAGATAAGCACAAAGATGAGAAAAGTATCAGAGAGGAATATAAACATTTAAAAAAATGACAACAATAGAGTGTGAGGGTGATGAAGGGAAATGGGGTTGTGTGAAACACAGCAGGGCCCCGGTTGGATGTGAGCCAGATATTTTTTTTTCAGTCAGTGTGCTACTGATGATGCTGAAGGATGACACCCATGGGATTGTTAACTGTAATAACCACAGCAGAGTGAAACTCAGACACACAAAAAAAACAGCAATATCTATCAACAAACACCATACATCACTTTCTATGGCTTCAGTTTCATGACCTAATGTTGTAGTCAGTGCTTCATATCATAAAACCCATCAATCGTCTTAATAGATCTAATTTTAGATTTATTTTAGACCTACTATGTTTTATATACTTGTTCTGGCAGATACCATAAACTTAACTGTGACACAGACAGTGTTCCTGTAAAATCTGGTCATTATAACATCAATTTCAGTCTCTTTTTCTTCTTTTTTGATCGCTAATACATTGCGCAGGGAAGGATCTCAATTTGGCAGCCACAGAAAGAAATACAAAGGCAAACCGTAACTTCCTCCTCTCCTCTTAATGTGATCACATATCAATGCATCTGTGTGGATATTACTGTGGAGGCAATAGGTTTCCATTGAGTTCCAGTTCATCCTGTCCTTTTGATGTAATGCATCACAGTAAAAGAGTGGCAGTAATTGTGTGTTTTTCCCCCCTCACAGACAAACCGCTATATACATATTTTGTGTTTAATGTTTTGCACTTGATCCTCCATACGTAGCTTGCTGTCTTTTTTCTACCCTTTTTCCTCCTCCAAGTGCTGAGTGTGTGACAAAGCAAAATGCAAAATGCTCGGCAAACCCACCATTTTCCTCAAAATTATGTAATTTTTACATGAAGCTTGGATAAGCTTTTGAGCCATATCCCCACTCCTCCTCATCCTCCTCACTGTTTTGTTTTACTCCTCCTCTACACTCCGCTGCATGGTTAAAAAAAACACACTGTTTCCATAGAGACGCAAAGAGTTACTTCTGCCTGACAACTTTGTGGTCAAGGTAGTGTGAGGAGGAAAGAAATAACAGTCAAAACATGTGGAGTTTGTATTGGTATGCTTCAAAATGTCAGTCTATAGGGATCCTTGTCTTGAGCTCCAGACATGGAAAAAAAAAAAAAACTATATCCTACAGCAAAGTGAGTTTTGAAATATTACATTTTGGGTTAGGTTACAGGGGAAACACTAACTTCAAAGCTGCGATTACATATTTAAGCTGTAATGATGACATAATTAGTCAAATTGGAGTCAATAAATCCCAACAAATGAAGACTGCATACTATTGCTTCACCAGTAGGGGATTTTCTGGCCTAATGATAGCATTAGTGAAAAGGTCATGCAATCTCTTATACAAACTAGGTTGCCCTCCTGGGAGCATGATTGTACAAACACACACACACACACACACACACACACACACACACACACACACACACACACACACACACACACACACACACACACACACACACACACACACACACACACACGACAATATATATGTGCATGCAGACCTTAAAATATATAGCCACAGGCCTGGTTGAATGTCTCCCAGCACTCATTGATGGTGAAACGGAATCACCTGATGTCACATAGTCCAGTTGACTCACTCCTTTATCTATCAGCTTTCCTGACTACTGCATCAGTAGCCATAGTCACTGTGGCCTCACACCTACACTAGGGGGGTCTCTGCAGCAGGGCGTACCAGTCAATATGTATTGATGTTTTCCTAACACACACACACACACACACACTGCACACTTGTGGAGAGCCTGAACACTGCCAGACATACCAGCACACGCTCTATAGCAGGTGTGACATCACTTCGGGCACGCACAAATGATTTGTAAAGGGCACATACCGACTGTGATAGGCAGAAAGAGACTGTTTCAGGCTTTGAATTTAGTGCTAGATCTATTTAGCTTAATCTACACAACTATCGGTTTCCTCCAAACATACCAAGCATTCTAGTTTTTGCCAATTATTGATTGTGATTTGCTTATTCGTTGAAGCTAACACTGTGTCATTGAGATCCCTATTAGTGTTTCGCAGGGATAGTTTGACATACTGTATGTTGCTGAGGTATTCACCACTGAAACTATGATGCACAAGTCTTACTCAACTCGCAAAACAATCGTATTGTCCCAAGCCTGTTCTGGCACCTCTTTAATATGAAATGTAATGGAATATGTCTCTCTGTTTAACATTAGTTTGAGAATTTGAGTGCGTGCTCTGATATACATGTCTTAATGATGGCCCATTTCTCCTCCACCACCACCATCAGTAACCCTTTGAGAGCAGCCTGGTGATCCTATTTGAAAGTCAAATGTGCAACAACTATTCCTGAACCTTGCCATTTACAGTATGCGGCAGTGCTGCTGTCCACATGTAGGTTTTCATTTTAAAAACCCGTTTAGGTTTTACATCTTTATATTTCTTTGAGCTCAGACGATAGAAAATGTATCTTAATTGCATTGCTGGATACGCAAGTACACAGTTGCTTTAGAACTACACTATACAAAGTCTGTTGTCTATGAAAATGACAGGGCAGTATAGGTGACTACTGGTTGTCATGGTTTGCCAGTTTTACTCTAGAATTGGTTGGGTTCGATTACAGATACATCATTAAGTTTATGATTAGATAAAAACACATAATAACTGAACTACCCTGTTAGTTGCCATACCAATAGTCTGAAAAGCGAAGTTGAAAGTATGGGCATTATTACGATTTGGGTATTTACATAAGCAAATACACAAGAGAAAGACATGACATCTGAAAAGGTATTTACAGTTCTAAAATGGGGAACTAACATTACTGTGACCTTTTAGAACCACGCAGGAAGTCAAAATAGCAAAGCCAAAGGTAGATATTCCCCCTAAAACATATTTTTTGAATGAATTTGCATGTCATCTTCTGATAGACACTGCTAGTCTGTGACACCTGTGCGTCTGGTGTGTTCCACTCCAGGGGCCTCTGATTTGAATACCAAACAAATGCATCTCTACTCACAACAGCACTACAGATGACAGGATGGATGCAGCACGTACCGCATGGTTTGATATGCTGCTCTGTGCTCTGACATTTGTTTTTAGTAAGAAGGACAAATAAGACATGATGGAAATTCTGTTTGGCAATTCATAGAAGTTACCTATAAAAAAAAAGCCCATTCGTTTTGCCATCTGCCAGAACAGACCAAAATGATATTCGTGAAACTGGGTTACCATTCCAAATATTGTGTTCAAATCTAAATTGTAATAATAGCTTAATGGGTTCAACTAAACCCTGGATGCATTTGATACAGCTAAAAATTAAACTAAATACATTCATATCCTTTGGCCAATTTAAACAGACTATCTTGGATCTGCCAAACTCTACTTGTAACTGTTTTAATTAGACTATATTGTACTTTATGCCTTTTAATTGCTGCCACTCTTCCCCACTCTGTAAATGTTTCAATCGTTTTGTTTTCTCTTCTCTTCACTTGTTGTGTATTTGATGTATTTGCATTGAATATTTTGTTTGTATTGTTGTTTTGAATTTGTTTTGACTCGACGTCATTGGAAATGAGGGTCACCCCTCAATTGGTCTCTCGAGGATAAATAAAAGTTAAATGAAAATGAAATGAAATACAGCTACTGTGCAGCTTGTAGTTTTGCACAAGTTGAAAATCTGGGTTCCTGCTCTCAATTCACTGAAAACATATACATTTGCCCATGGAAACACAGCAAAAGAAAATGTCACTAATGTGCCCCCTTACACACTCAGAACAAGAAGTCAAATTCTGCTTATAGCAAAGCTTACTTCGTGCTGTTGCTTTCTACTTGCATTGGCCTTGTTCCATTAATCCAGCATTGTTGTCTGCATGATCTAAGGGCCTGCAGACACACACACACACACAGCATTATAAGAGGTCTAACATGGCCACTGAGTAATTAAGTGACCACCAAAAGTCAATGTATCTATACAGACTGTTAGTAAGCGTTAGAGATTTCCATTGGGGTCTGAGTGTATCAAGCGTCAGCCAGGAGTATGAGATAATGAGACAACATGTCGGCATGCGGCATGAGCAGGGGCAGTTTTAGTGATATAAAATGCTCCGGGCAAAAGTCAAGGTAGAGCCCTGTAGACCGGTTTGAACGAACGGCAGATACATGTTTTTCAGACAAATGTTTTTTAGGTGAAAACATGTCTTTTTCTGCAGTCTTAGTATACACATGGACAGTAAATCTATGAATTGATGTGTATAGCACTTGGAATATTACAGTATACAGTATATATGCAGCGCTCAAAATGAGAACCCAAGATGCTCCTTAGTTGAATTTGCATTAGTCAAGCCTTCTTTTTTGTTGTACTATTCATTTTTATATATTTTTTTAATTTTTGGGAAATACATTTATTTTTGCCTACTGTATATTCCATCTTATTTAAGGGCTACAATGTATCTTGTCTTAATGATACAATGTTTTCATTTGCACAGTAACAGCGCTGATGCAAATGCTATGAGAAAAGCATGTGTGATCTCTTACCACTCTCTTCTCTTAATTGTATAAATGGAGCCCTCCCTTTTAAAAATGCTGTTTGCTGTGAGTGCCATTAGCCTACTGAATGACATTTTATAAATGTATATTTATATAAAGAGTTATGAAGAACAGTTAGCCTGAAGGAAGTAGTTTACCTGGCCTGGCCTTGTCTGCTCTATTTCCTATGGGTTTCTGCTTAATAATAATCTAGCAATATTATCTGATGGCATTTGGTAATGACATAATGACTCTTTATATATGCAAATTCTCTTTCCAGGAAATAAAGTATGTTACTGGAAAAGAGGGATATTGACAAAGTAAACATGTTGGGTGTTTCAAGCTGCAGACTAATTTAACCTGTGACTATTTTGTTTCATCCTGTATTGTATGTTTTATGTGTTTTGGCAAGCTTACCCTAAGATTCTTTAAAGAGGCCAATGCTTTATGACTTTGTATGTGTTTATTTTAATGCCTGTAGTGGAATTCTGTTGATTGCTTTAATAGACTTTATACAGTATGGCTTGTGCCTCGACAAATGATATATTAACTCCACTCATTCAACACATTAAGCATCTGTATGTGATTCTTGTGGGTTAACATACCTGATATAGTGTGTGTGTCATGTCTCTTAAAAAAAAAAGCATATGCCACTATAAAATGTAATAAGGCCTTACACTTTTATACTTTTTACGGTTTGTTTGGGCTTTGTGTAGTATAATACATCTAAATCTAAAAAAGAGACATTGACATATTTTTTTCTTATTGCTCAACTAGGCTTCATAAGAAATGTACCGTATATGTATGTACATGCTACTAGTACTGTTTGATTGCCATTCCGCCACACATGCCTACCTTTAGTTGATGATTAATCCCTGTTTTTACCTATGTACACACATCTACAAAACAAATGTTGCCTTTAGATGGCTCACATCACCCTGACAAGGGATATAAAACCCTGGAACTTCACAACACCGACACACATTTGCCGAACTGACAGCACTCTGCCCCACACCTCAGCAGGTAAGAGACTTTTAAAGAAATAATTCATAACGATGGCACATTTCTTAAGTCAAACCCAGTACGGATATGCATACGGTACATGACACAGTTAGCAACAAGGGATTAAAAAATGTCATAATTCCTGTTATCTCACTTTTGTTAACTCATTTATAATTTACTTGTATGTGTTATCTCTGTGCTTGTATCCTTAACCCTTCTCGCCGTATGTGCTTTGCCATGACTATGAAGATGAACCTGTGTGAGGTCTTTGTGCTGTGTTCAGGTAAGGGTCCCTGACTTGGTCCCCATCTGATATTCTGCCGGAGTTTTTTGCACATAAATGTATTCATGTCACTGTAAGCGTCACATATATTGTCATTGGTTGTGAATAAGACATACTTCTTCTGATAACTTCTACATGCTGCCTCTACTAATTAGAAAAATTGCCAAAATTGTCTTAAATAGGTATGCATCAATCCAGTTTGTATGTCGTGTGAGAGTAAATTGTATTTTAACCTGGCACCCTTTTTTTCAACAGTTAAACAGCTCATTCTGTCAATACATTTTTGTTAATAGATGTTTGAAGAATAATCTTATTTTGTCTTCATTTTTATAGGATTTATTTCCTGTACATTTGCATTGAACCGTCTACGATTATTCAGTCCTCCTGACCTTGAAGGCATAGGGATACATGAGGATTCATTGAAAAAATGTCGAGAGAAAAATTAATCACTTGTGACTCTGTTCGATGAAGCCGATGCCAATTTCACATTTGCACACAGATCCAAGTTCTTTCGCCAAAAGACTGTCTGGCTTGGTCTACGTAATGGTCGAAATACCACTTGGTCAGACGGTCTCCCTTTCATCTTCGGAAACTCATCTGTACACGTCACAGACACTGGGCAAACATGTGTAGCTATTGACAGTAACACATGGAGAGGTTTGAATTGTTCAGAGAGGAAACCTTTTATGTGCTACAAGGGTAAGTTTTCTTCATGTTTAATTTCCTTTCTCTGTTAGATGCATTCTGAGGCTATGCTTTGAGCTACTGTACATTTTAAAATACTCATACTACCATTCTCACAATGACATTCCTAACATGCTGTGAAGTAGGTTTGATGTAAAAAGGTAACATGTGGAAACTTGATAATTAGCACAAAATGCAAAGTAACCTACAGCGAAAGCTCCAGTTGAACTCAGGGGATCACTTAAAATGTTTCCTTAAGAAAACATAAATGTGTAAACTGAATGTCACATTCACGAAATTTGGTTTTTGAGCATAAAATATTTTTTCTCCAGATTAATAACTTTCTCAAATCATTTGAGAAAGGAGGTCAGATGGTATTATTTATGTATCTCTTTTTTTGTATTTTGCAGGTAATAATTACACCCTGATTGAAAACAAGAAGAGCTGGTGTCAGGCTCTGCAGTACTGCAGAAAACACTTCACCGACTTGGTCAGCATCAGTAGCAAGAGAAAAAATGATAAAGTGATTGAACATGGAAAAAACACAAGCTTTTGGATTGGACTACTGCACGATAAATGGGAATGGGCAGATAAAAGCTGCTCTTCATTCAGAGAATGGGGAGAAGATGCGGATGATAAAAGTGAAAACTGCACGGCTTACCATTTTAACAGCGATCCTTTGTTATATGATTACGGATGTAAGAATATGGCACATTACTTTTGCTCTAAAGGTAAGTGATAGTTAAGCAAAGCAAAACATAATATTAATTGTAAATTGTATGAGAAAGTTGGTCTGTCTTCCTTATACACCCGTAGGATGGAACACTGGTATATGTTCCTTTATAAGGCAATTTTGCACGATCTGCCTCCTTATTTGTATTCTCTAATGGTTCCTAAAATCAGTGCTCGTATCACTCGGTCTAGCAGTTTGATTATTTATAACGTTCCTCGGACTCGCACTGCGTTTGGTGAAAGTGCCTTTAAATCTTTTGCCCCCTCATCATGGTGTAAGCTACAGGAACACCTTAAACTTGAATCCTTTATCACCATGAACAATTACAAAAGCAGGATTAAGGACTACTTAACCGCAAACTGTACATGCCCAGTTACTGAACACTGACTTACTGCCAATGAGATTGATGCTTTGTGACTTTTTATTTTATTTTTATTTTTTATTGTGTTTTGTGTCTTGTTTTAAGTGTGCAATTTTGTTTTTTTTTAATGTGAAACTTTTATGTTTTTATGCTGCCTTCTTGGCCAGGACTCTCTTGAAAAAGAGATTTTGAATCTTCCTGGAAAAATAAAGGTTAATAAAAGTTACACAATCAAATGGAATTCATATGATTTCACAACTATTCATGTTACACTCAGTGAAATATTAATTAATACACATATGCAGTATATATATACTGTATGTACATACATTGTATAGATGCTGGATGAATACTTGGACAAGTCTACAGACACTTTGACTGTATATGGTAATACTATTGGGGATATTATAAATTGTAAGACACATGTCTAGAAATACATGATTAAAATGGCAAACAAATTCAGTCTATCATTAATTCAACACCAATTGACCAACTTCAAGCAATTTCATTCAAATCATCATCAATCTTCACATCCAACCTTTAAGGAGTCAGGTTTAATGTTATGCATTAAAGCATAGAAGCATGCAACACAAGTTCACTTGTTTCAATATATCCCAATGTTGGGCATTGAGAGTATACTGTGTATGTTAGCAACAGCAATGTATACAGATGATTAGAATATGTGTTAATATACAACTTCAACCAGCATCGTCTTTACCCTACAGTGGTATTACAATTCATGATCATTCCGTCCAAATGTTTGCAAGCTGAAGAAAAAAGACAAAAGCATGTTGGTTATTATGTTGCATTAAGTGTTCAAAAAACCTTGTAAATTTGACTAAGAAAGTGACCAAGCTACCAAAAAACCTATGGTTACAGACCAGATTATTCAAACTGGCTTTACAGGTTAAAGCAGCTGCACGTACTGTATATCATATGCATTCAATTGTTTGATATATCACATTTAAGGAACACACCAGACATGCTAAAGGATAGGCAAATTACTGATGAACATTTTGGCTAATTAGCTTATCCTACTGTAAAATCTTGTGTCTTTGTTCTTGTCTCATGTCAGGTACAGTGAGAATCAAAGTCATTGACAAAAAACTGACTTGGGAACAGGCTTTCGACTACTGCCGGACCCACCACACACGCCTGCTGTGGATCGAGGATGGGGAAGATCAGGAGGCAGTGGAACAATGGCTAAACACAACCAGGGCTGTCGGTCCATACTGGATCGGTCTGAAGCAGAGTCGTCTCTTAGGATTCTGGTTTTGGTCGAGTGACAGGACTGTGGATGCAAGCCATTCCAAGTGGAAGAATGGCATAGAGCCTGAGATGCCCTTGTCTAACAACTGTGGTGTCCTCGACAACCTCTACAAAGGTGGCAACTGGATGTGGAGTGATGTAAACTGTTTGGTCCAGCTACCATTTATTTGTGAGGAGGAGATTGTATTTATGAATACATAGTTAATGGTTTTCTTTGACGGTTACTGTACAATCAATCAATGTGGGGTTGATGCGGATGAAAGTCATTAACATATGCCCCTTTCCTATCCATTTTAATGGCAAGATGTCTTTCTTGAAATCTGTTTGTTTAAAAAAATCTATTATATACAGTACATTGTAGAGATCCTATCAATTGTTTTCAACACAAATGGCATTGTGATTGGATTTTTTCTGTCCTGTCGGTATATGTGAAGCAGAATTTGTTTTTGATGAACTAATCTACCTTTTGCATTGACAATTCATTTTGTCTTAATAATTAAAGGCTTTCATTTGCACAGAATCAGCGCTGATGCAAATACTATGAGAAAAGAATCAGTCTGATATCTTACCGATCTCTTCTCTTAATTATATAACTGGAGCCCTCCATTTGATAAAGTTGTTTACTGTGAGTGCTATTTTCCTACTGAATGACATATTATAAATGTATATTTATATAAATAGTTATGCAGAACAGTTAGCCTGAAATAAGTAGTTTACCTGGCCTGGCCTTGTCTGCTCTTTATTTCCTATGGGTTTCTGCTTATTAATAATCGAGCAATATTGTCTGATGGCATGTGCTAATGACAACATGACTTTATATATGCAAATTCCCTTTCCAGGAAATAAGTCTGGTATTTGATAAGAGGGACATTGACAAAGTAAACATGTTGGCTGTGTCAAGTGGCAGAATAATTTAACCTATGGCTATTTTGTTTCTACCTGTATTGTATTGTATGTTTTATGCATTACCCTCAGATTCTTTAAAGAGGCTTATGCTTTATGACTTCCACTCTTAAAAATGTATGTGTTTATTTAATGCCTGCAGTTGAAATCTGCTGATTGCTTTAATATACTGTGTCCAGTAAAGCGTGTGTTTCAACACATTATATATTAAATCCATTCAGTCAACACATTTACAATTAAGCATCTGTGATATGATTCTTGTGGGTTTACATACCTGATATAGTTTGTATATCATGTCTCTTAAAAAGGGTTGAAAATAAATCTAGCCCCGACACCAGAGCCATTCTCTTACGTCACACTGTATCATAAGGCCTTACGCTTATATATTTGTTTTGGTTTGTGTGGGTTTTGTGTAGTATAATAAATCTAAAACTAAAAATGAGAAATTGAAATATGTTTTTGTAGTTGCTAAACTAGGCTTCATAATAGATGTACTGTGTATATACCTGCTAGTCCTGTTTGACTGGCATGCCGCCACACTCTGCGGTTGATGATTATCCCTGTGTTTACCTATGTAAACACATCTACAAAACAAAGGTTGTCTTTAGATGGCTCACATCACCATGACAGGGGATATAAAACCCTGGAACTTCACAACACTGTCACCAATTTGCCCAACTGACAGCACTCTGCCCCACACCTCAGCAGGTTAGAGACTTTTAAATAAATAGTTAACATATATTAAATTGCAATGGCACATTTCTAAAGTCAAATCCAATATGGATGTGCACGAGTTACACAATTAGCAACAAGGGATTCAAACCTTTCTTGATTCCTGATGTCTTGCTCTTGTCTATTACTTTAAAATGTACTTTCATGTGTCATGTTGTGCTTGTATCCTTAAGCCTTCTCACCGTATGTGCCTTGCTATGACTGTCAAGATGAACCTTTATGTGGTCTTTGTGCTGTGTTCAGGTAAGGGTCCCTCACTTAGTCTTGGTCGCCATATGATATTCTGCTGGCATTTTTGCACATAAATGTATTCATGACACTGTAAGCTTCACATATATTTTGTCATCAGTAGTTTTGAATGAGACAGACTTCTTCTGATAACATCATGCTGCCTCTATCATTAGAGAGCTTGGAGTAAAAGGGGCGTAAGTGACATATTTGGTGAAAATGACTTTTATATATAATTTTAAAGGTTTTGATTAGTTCTATCAAATGGTAAAAGAATAACGTCAATATACATTTCACTTTTTGAATTAAGGCTGAAAACATAAAGGCGTAAGTGAAAACCATCAGTTGAGTGTGGAGAAAAATAGGTGTAAGTGTGCAGAGCTTGGCACACAAAAGGCGCAAGTGTAAGTCACGTGCATTATAAATAGGCTAAAAGAGCAAACAATATGGAGGCATTGCAGAAAAGACAAACATTTATACTTCAGAAAAAGTGTTATCTAATGTTTGGGGAATTTGATATACCCACAAATGAAGGAGAAAATATGTGAAGACTTTATTTTAGTAATTCTTTTATTTTTATAATTTTTTTTAATGATGTTTTAATTTTTTTTAATAGGAATTCCTTGAAGCCTAATCTCTATAAAAAGAGATTGCTTTCATATGCTGTTATTAAATAATTACAATCAATTAAAAGTTTGTTTTGTTCTCCTGAAAAATTCTGAAAATGTCACCTACGCCCCTTTTGCGCCAAGCCCTCGTATTACTACTTTGACAAATCGCAACAACTGTGTTAAAAAGGTATGCATCAATGGGGATAAGATATCCAGTTTGTGTGTCATATACAACTAATTGTATTTTAACATGGCACACTGAATCTCAACAGCTAGTTCAACAGCTCATTCTGTTATATGTTCTGTGTAAATAGATGTTTAAATAATAACCCTTTTTCTGTCTTTATCTTTATAAGATTCTTTTACTGTATATTCGCATTGAACCGTCTACGATTGTTCAGTCCTCCTAACCCTGAAGAAGAGTTGACACATTCAGTTGCATTGGAAAAATGTCGGGATAAAAATGAATTACTTGTGACTCTGTTCGATGAAGACGATGCCAAATTCACATTCAAATTCACATTCCCAGTCATATCTGCTGACTATAAAAAGGTCTGGCTGGGTCTACATAAAATTCGAAATATCACTTGGTCAGACGTTCTCCCTTTCACATTCGGAAACTCATCTGTACACGTCACAGACAAGGGGCAAATATGTGTAGCTATTGACAGTAACACATGGAGAGGTTTGAATTGTTCAGAGAGGAAACCTTGCATGTGCTACAAGGGTGAGTTTTCTTCATGTTTGATTTCCTTTCTCTGTTAGATGCTTTCTGAGGCTATGCTTTGAGCTACTGTACATTTTAAAATACTCATACTACCATTCTCACAATGACATTCATAACATGCCAACTATAGTTTAACAAGGTAACATGTCGAAACTTGCTAATAAGCACACATTACAAAGTAGCCCTTCAGTGAAAGCTCCAGTTGAACTCAGGGGATCACTTACGTGATTAAAATGTTTCATGAGAAAACATGAATGTGTAAATCAAATGTCACATTCATTAAATTTGGTTTTTGAGCATAGTTATTTTTTTCTCCAGAGTATTAACTTTCTTAAATCATTTGTGAAAGGAGGTTGGATGGTATTATTTATGCATCTCTTTATTTGTATTTTGCAGGTAATAATTACTCCCTGATTGAAAACAAGAAGAGCTCGTGTCAGGCTCTGCAGTACTGCAGAAAACACTTCACCGACTTGGTCAGCGTCAATAGCAAGACACAAAATGAGGAAGTGATTGAAAATGGAAAAAACACAAGCTTTTGGATTAGACTACTGCACGATAAATGGGAATGGGCAGATAAAAGCTGCTCTTCATTCAGAGAATGGGCAGAAGATAAGGATGGTTCAAATGGAGAATGAACAGCTCAGATTATTGGCGGGGATCCTTTGTTGTATGATTACAGATGTGACAATAAGATAATTACCATTTGCTCTAAAGGTAAGTGATAGTTAAGCAATGCAAAACAAATATATGTTACACAATATATTGGAAATCATATGATGGCACATCTATTTATTTCCCAAACAATGACATATTCATTAATACACATACAGTGTGTAGTACATACTGTACATACATACATTGTAGAGATGCTGGATGAATACTTGGACGTACAGACACTTTCACTGTAGCTATGGTAATACTATTGGGGCTATTATAAATTGTAAGACACATGTCTAGAAATACATGATTAAAACGGCAAACAAATACAAAGTCTATCATTAAAGCAGCAACGAGTAACATTTAAATATCTTTTAAACAGCCTCATGTTTCCTCTCATAATCATAAATTACCTTTAACAGCAAACGAGACCATCTGTGCAAAGAAAGACTTTTTTATATAGTTTTTATTACTGCATTTGATCTGGTCGTACACCCAGTCCGATTTTCGGTTCACGCGTGCATGCTCTATGGTCACATATCCGTATTGGTCGCAGATTTCAGTGCGGCGCAGGAACGCGATTCGAGAAGCCTATGGCTCCAGGTGAGGCAAGGGGAGCGGGAGCCTTGTTTGAGACAGTTGTTTGTTCATAATGACTGATAACGGGGCTGAACCATCAAAGAAAAAAAAGAAAATGCAATGAAGAAAAGCTAAAAGGCGGGTGGGCGTTGCCGAGCAACGTATACACAATTTCACGCAGCGAACCTAGACTGCAGTGTTTACTCCTAAATGAATGAGCGGTAGCCTACTAAAACAAAGTTTACTTTGCCTCACCAGCATCATCAGATGACCATTATTCATCTGAAATAGTCATTATTTACAACATAAACACTTTACTTCATCGTGATCCATACTAACTAACTGCCATCTCTCGTTCATTCGCTTGGTGTGAGGACACGGACTCGTTCAGCTCCGTGAGAGGTGACAATGCATCAACTCATTGCAATCAGGTGTGTTTAGCACTTACTGCCATTAGTTGATGCTGTGTCACCCATAGACTCACAGAGCTGAAAAGAGTCCAGTGCCCTCCACACTTTCAACACACGGACACGCACCATATTGCTTCCTGATTATTTGAATCTTGCACTCCCTGCACGAGCTAGAAAACAGCTTCACGACAGCTGGCGTCGTTAAAATACTACCGCTTTTGTTCAAAGGTGTCGCCAACGTGCCGACTTACTCGTAGTGGCTTTAATTCAACACCAATTGATCAACTTCAAGCAATTTCATCCAAATCATCATCGATCTTCACATCCAACCTTTAGGGAGTCAGATTTACGGTTATACATTAAAGCAGGGGTGCCCACAGTTTTTCAGCTTTTCAGCTACTTTTAAAATGACCAAGTCAAGAAGATCTACCTACTATAAAAATGTAAAACATATATTTATTTAAACATATATTGATCATTCTTTATATGTACAATATAAGTCGGTGTACCTTGGATAACTGCATGAACCCATATTGCCAGGCCTGCCTCAACCAGCCATTAGGCCCTGGGGCTGAGAGG
Organism: Hyperoplus lanceolatus; assembly: GCA_026929865.2. Lineage (NCBI taxonomy): Eukaryota > Metazoa > Chordata > Actinopteri > Uranoscopiformes > Ammodytidae > Hyperoplus > Hyperoplus lanceolatus. Next base: position 12,500,350 of record CM049416.1, on the reverse strand, counting down.
TTTGTGTATGCTCCCTGAGTGGCCGTCTTATAACACAAAATGTGCAATATTTGTTTTGATTAATAAACAAATCATTTTAAGGTAATACAGTATTTCTCATGGGAATTTGGGAGACTGGTGGGGACTCAGGACCTTCTAGGGGGTTCCGGGGGCATGACCCCCCCAGAAGAAAAATGTGAACCTTTTAAAGTAAAATGTATCAATCTGGTGCATTTTGAGAAGAAATCTAAGGCTATAACAGCTGTGTCCTATGTGAGCTATGTAGTACTATTTTCTGGAATAATGTGGAGACAAAAAAAACAAAAAGGCAGAAAGAAAACATTTACAGGTTTAAAAAATCTCTCTGTGAAGTCTTTGTTTTTTTTTCTAAATACAGTATAGCTCAATATAGGCCCCTGATCTTCGTAGCCACGAACAATGTAATTTAGAAAATAACAAAAATGCACTTGCGCTTGATAGGCCACTGATCTCTGTATGCCCCCCCCCCCCCAAAGGTTAGGGGCCTATTATGAGCCAGTCATTTGTTTATTTTTTTTAAATAACGTTGTTCGGGGCCATCAAAGATATAGGAGCCTATATTGAGCCAATCATTTTTATAAAAAAATGTATGCCATGCGATCTACCCACAATGCCTTCGCGATCGACCGGTAGATCGCGATCGACGTAATGGGCACCCCTGCATTAAAGCATAGAAGCATGCAACACAAGTTCACTTGTTTCAATATATCCCAATGTTGGGCATTGAGAGTACAGTAATTGTTAGCAACAGCAATGCATACAGATGAATAGAATATGGGTTAATATACAACTTCAACCAGCATAGTCTGTACAGTGATATTACAATTCATGATCATTCTAAATAATTCTCTCCACATGTTTGCAATCTGAAGAAAAAGAAAAAGCATGGGAAAGGGACCAAGCTATCAACAAACCTATTGGTACAGGCCAGATTATTCAAACTGGCTTTACAGGTTTAAGCAGCTGCACGTACTGTATATCATATGCATTCAATTGTTTGAGGAACACACCAGACATGCTAATGGATAGGCAAACTAGTGATGAGCATTTTGGCTAAGCTTATCCTACCAACTGTACAAATCTTGTGTATTCGTTCTTGTCTCATGTCAGGTACTGTGAGGATTAAAGTCATTGCAAAATAACTGACTTGGGAACAGGCTTTCGACTACTGCCGGACCCACCACACACGCCTGCTGTGGATCGAGAATGGGGAAGATCAGAAGGCAGTGGAACAATGGCTAAACACAACCGGGGCTGTCGGTCCATACTGGATCGGTCTGAAGCAGAGTCGTCTCTTAGGATTCTGGTTTTGGTCGAGTGACAGGACTGTGGATGCAAGCCATTCCAAGTGGAAGAATAGCATAGAGCCTGAGATGCCCTTGTCTAACAACTGTGGTGTCCTCGACAACCTCTACAAAGGTGGCAACTGGATGTGGAGTGATGTAAACTGTTTGGTCCAGCTACCATTTATTTGTGAGGAAGAGAGTGTATTTATGAATACATAGTTAATGGTTTTCTTTGACAGTTACTGTACAATCAATCGATGTGGAGTTGATGTGGATGAAAGTCAGTAACCAGGGGCGCAACTACCCACTTTCTGGGGGGTATGCAGACACTTGGCAGGCCCACCCCCACCCCCCGGATAACGATCGGCTCAACCATGTCATGTCTGCCTGTACTGATTAAAAGTAAAGGACACAGTGAAGAATTGGTCAGCAAACATTAACACCATATTGGGCATTTATGTTGTTGTGGCCTCACTAGTGTCAGGCATGCAAACTCATAAGCCATGAAAAAGGTAACATGTCCGAAAACAAATCCCTATAGGGGGGTCTGGGGATTTCCCCCCCAGAATTTTTTGTGATTTGAACATGTAAAATAAGCAATTTGGTGTACTCTGGTGAAGAGAATTAAAGACAAAGAAAACTTTTATTTCAGTTCAAATGAATAGTAAAATGAGCCAAACAAGTTAGTCAGCCAACCTTCTTGACTCTTCCCATACAAAGTGTGTAGGTATTTACCACGAAACACATTAAATACAGGTTAGAAAAACGGTAAAATAACTTCTATTGCACGAAATGCCCTTACAATAAACTATTAAGATTGTTCCTAACAGGATTTTCATTATCATTGCTAAACAACCATCAATCAAACATCTCACACACACACACACACACACACACACACACACACACACACACACACACACACACACACACACACACACACACACACACGTGAAACAGGGGAAACAGGTGAGCGTGTTGTTTGGGCGCTGACCTGCTGTAATCACTACACTACCATTCAAAAACTGTGAAAACAGCAATAGTCAAAAACTTGAGGTGACACGTTAATCTGCAGTGACAATACGCGAGTCGCGGCCAAGCCCCACCCTCAGCGATTTTTACCAGCATCCATTAAGGAAGTGACCAAAACTGTAGTAGACCGGAAGGGCCACTGGGGATGGTACCAAGACTGAGCAATTTTTCTTTGACTCACTTGTTAGAGAGGCCGTTTTCAAAGTCTTATTACACCTATTTACAGCCTGGTCCACAAAACCATTTTAGTCTGTATGTTTAGGTCTTATCTTCATAACAACACTGAGGGGGGTGAATTTTTTTGGACCACGCTAGTTTTTATTCTTTTGGAGTTTAAAATGTTTTGGCGCGATCTCTTGAGTGACAGCTCCCTGCCCGTTGTCCCTCACTTTGCCTCAGAGGTATACGTCAGCTATCTCCCTCCCCCCGACGTGAGGTGGAGTAAAAATCTCACAAAATGGCGACGCGCACAAACCAGGATTATTGGATGCCGTGTGAATAACTGAGGTCAGCCCGGATGCTACATCCATATTATTTACTATCTATGGTCGCGGCCGATAATCAGTGTGCATTAATCAATACAATCGGCCATATAAAACAAACAAGGTTGGCAAATTCCATGTAGGTGTATTTATTCTTTCAACCACTTTGAAAAGCTTTTTTTCATCCACACAATCTTTCTCCTTGTCAATCTTCCCGTTTTCTGTTGTATGCCCCCGAGAGCTTTCTTTTCTGCCTCTCCATCTGTAGGTCCCTGTCACCAGATGACAACACGATTCAAATGAAAGCTCTCTTGCTCGAGGGGGCGCGCACTGGAGCGCCTATAGTGTGAGGAGGAGGAAGCGAAGGAGCGGGGGGCGCCTAATCAGTGACATGCCTCTGTTATTGATCATGTCATTTACACTCCGACTACAAATCATTTTCCCCCGATCGCTTTGGCGCCCCTCTAGTGCGGCGCCCCTTTGCACTGCATATAGCGCATTCACACTTTTTGCGCCACTGTCAGTAACTTATCTTCTGTTGGTATGTTTTTTATTTTAATATTCTACCTTTTGCATTTACATTTTATAGATAACTAGCAACTTAAAAAATGTTTGGTAAATTTTTGTTGTATTATCAATGTGGTATGAAACAGCAATGTACATGCTCATACAAAGAAGAACTTTTGGAATTGTAGGAGAATGTTTACTTGATTCAATAAATATTTTTGAGTCAACAATAATTTCTTGTGGGCTTTATTTAGTATACATTGATAGTTATTTTCACTTAAGTTGTCTTTCTTAAAAACATGTTTTAGATCTAACAATTGGGAATTTTATCATAAACTGAGAAGTGTGTCTCATTTAATACCTTATAGATAAATAAATAATTATCCATGTATGCATTTATTATTTCAAGCATCTCTTTATTCACATTATCCTACAATATTCAGATTTGTATCGGTTTTTTTCATAGCATTTTAAAGATACATTGTAAAAAAAGCCTAGATTCCTCAAAAACGTTGACATTGACAAGGCAACAACAATAGTGCTTCTTTTGTTAAATCTCACATGAGTGTTTTACCTTCTCTCAATTTTGATTTATTAAAGTTTTGTAAAATGTGTATTAGAATTCAAAATATTGTGAAATGTAACTTGTGTTTAATTTGTTAAAGACAAAAAGGAAATATTTGGCAAAAAATAACAGGCTGTGTATCCAATCTTTGGTGGACAGGACACCCATTGCAGGTGTCAGGATTTTCCATTTAAATGTCAGGAACATCAATCAACGTGCCATACAAATAAGACAAATTTGAACAACAGACTTTGAGAGACTTAAGCTACACATAGAGAACAACACACTTAACCCACAAATAACAATAAGGAGGCTACATTGCAGAGGGTTGGACACGAGGACAGTTAAGCAACTTCAACTTAGCAAAATCCATGCAACTATCAGCTCCAAACAAGGCTTTGTGTGGTTCAGGAAAGCAATAGAAAGGTAGAAAAATGTAGGTGATAGTAGATTTAAAGAAGGACAGGGATCATGGAGATTTTTTTTTTTGCAGGAAAAACAGACAGATAAGCCACAGCTGAAAATGGATTTTACAAGGAGAGAGGAAAAAGAAAAAATAGCACATGCAGATAGAGGCTTAACACGTGGAACTGGGGGAGATGGATTAAAACCACAGTTGAAAGTATCTGGAGATATAGAAGGAAACGAAAAAAAAAAATGTTAGGCTTGGACAACCTCCAGGGCCATTATTCACACTGTGGACAAACTTGGAATGAAGGCTCAATCCATCACACCCACACTTATCATTATAACTCATCATGGCTCGCAGTGTGACTGTGTGTGAGTGTGTGTGTTCGAGTGTACGTGTGTGTGTGTTTATAGGCCTCCTGATCATTGCTCATTTCGGGGGAAGAGACTTTCTCTTGGACTTGTCACTCACTTTTCTGACCATTATGTGATGTACGTGTACAAGTGTTTAGATCATAGCTCATTGAGACTAGGAATCAGCGCTTCTCGGGAAAATGCACACTTCAAGGCATAAATCAGCAACCACCGAGGATTCCTGACTTGCCGCCAAGCACGTTTTTCCTTGGTGCGAAAGCGGTACATTGTCACTGCCACAGATGTGGTGGAGTAAATAGGGGGCTGAGATATAGCCCTGTTTGGGGGTTGAATGACAGCCCATGCCTGGTGTCCATAGCTCCACCAGTGAGCCAAATGCGGACAACAGATGTGGTTGATAGCCGGGCAGAATGTTGGTATGGTTGAATTTTGCTGATGGCAGCCAGTTTTAGTCCAAAATTGAACACAAACTACAGCAGGATCTATGTAGGTCAACCAGTCTATGTTCAAATTTGTGATACTAACTTTTAATACTCAAGGATTATTTAATGGAAAATGATACCCTGATGAGATGCTGACAGAATGTGTACATCATATAATGGGAGATACAGTTACTAATACTTTTTTATAGAAACACTTTAAAACCATAGTGTGTTAAATAGTAAGTTAGCAGTCTAGTTCGGAAATACACGTATTCAGGTGGATTGGTGTGCAGTCAACAGTAATGCGGGCATTGAACCATGCTGTGTTGTGGTGAAGCAGCATTTACCAGTCTATCCATGTTCTAACCCCTTGCCCATGGTCACAATATTTGGGCAATGACCCAAAGAATCAGACTGTGGGCACAAGCCAAATTCGTTTTATTCTGTAGGGTGACTGGGCTCACCCTTAGCAACAGTGTCAGACATATGGAGGGAGCTCGGATTAGAGACGGATTCTTCTGCATGTCAGAAAGAGGCAGTTAAAATGGTACGGGTGTCTGATCCCTCCGTGACACATCCCTTTGGACTGGGATTTCATAAGGCTTTGGAATGGTTGCTGTCCTCCCTCAGAAGGAATAGGAAGACCGAAAAGTAGGACATCTCCACTAATGGATTGATGGAGGGATGGAAATCATTTTGAATAATTAAAGTGACACAACATTTCAAAAGAAAAGAGAGAGAGAGAGAGAGCGAGAGAAAGAGAAAGAAAAAGAGAGAAGTGAAAAGTTGAGAGGTTCACCAGTCATGATGTGAGGCACCAACAGCCAGGAGAGAGAGAACAGTCCATGGACAACTGATACATGTATTTGTCAGCATGGGTATTAATGGACACACTTAATGGACAATGTCTGGGAGAAGTAAATTATATTTTATGATTACTTCATGAGGAGTAACTGGACACCCCGGCACATCAACAATTGACACCAGAACAATACACAATACAAAATCGTGGAACATTATGCAAGCCTTTTACTTTACTCAAAACTTTGAATAGAAAAAAAAAGTGTCTAGACTTATTCTTTAAAAAAAAAAAAAAAAATCATGCAGGTTTTTCATCCTGGCTGCCACCTGTGTTTGTCCGAAGGCACAGAGACCCAACCGAGTGACAGAATCAGTGGCACAGAGTGATGGAGAGAAAAGGGGAAAGAGCCAGAGGAAGGGAGGACCAGATGGAGGGAGGGAGGGAAAGCAAGAAGAGCAGTGCGGCCTGTCAAACTATTAACGTCACGGTGTGAGCCAGGGGCGCCTGGTGACACCAGAGATGAGTGGAAATATTTAGCATAGCGCTCCAATTGTGCACGCTGACACACACACACACACACACACACACACACACACACACACACACACACACACACAACACACACACCAACTCTGCAGCATTTAGCTAAAACGATTACATCCTATAATCCCTGGGCTGATCTAGCACTATTGTTTGGCTGAGACGTTGGTGGGAGTCAATATGTACAACAAATGACCAATCAGTATAAATTAATGTACAAACAATACTCGAAAAACAACAATTCTTCATGGTAAAGTATTGGTTATTGCATTATATTAAGTATTTCATCTCAACAGTTCACTTCTTTATTGTCCTTTGACATCTAGATTTCCAATCTGATTCTACATCCAAAACACAAGTTATTAAAATGGGCATTTACATAGATCAACTGACTAACCCTTGTAAAAAGTACTGCATTTAGAAATAGCTCCATCTGGCTTTAAAATGCTGCACACACATTAATGTGACAGTATTCATTATTAATGTGTAATAATTATGTAGCCATCTTTAAAATAAAAAAATAATATAACAAAAGAGCCATACTGCATGAGTACCTTAAATATTACTTAAAGTTCTCTGAGTACAAATGAGTGTAGCAATGTGCTTGTGATGGAGTATAGTATGACCTTATTGTATAACTTTTTCTGCTTAGATAATGGATTGTGATGACTGGTTAGGTCTCCATACAAACAATAGTGAGCTCTAAAATGTACACAATGACAGTTAATTGGACACAGACTCAAACGTAATGTGTAGTGTAAGAAAACCTTATTGGACTCCCTCAATATTTCCATTCAAACACAACACTGTCAAATTAATAATTAGAGTCACCAAGAATGTGTTACTATTGCACACAGCCGCTTGTGTGTCCCAGTTTTTTTTTAACACTAAGACTCACAAGCCAGATTCCATTGCTGTCAGGTTGGGGACTGTTTCTAAAAGAGGTCTTCTGGTAAGTCTGTCCTGTATATTTTGTATTTTTCTGTTAACATTCATTCACAAGCTGTGTGTCTGTGCGTGTGTGCGTGCGTGCGTGCACAAGCATAGATAAAGCTCGGACATAAGGGGCACACGCTGACATAGGGCAGGGAATGGATTCAAGGTGTTTATTATAATTGCTAGTTGGACATCCCTGCCTATTTAAGCCCCTGCCCTTTGCTTCCGTAGTGTGTGGCTCTTTCATAATTAGTATTCCAGTCCGGACCCTAACAACCTTTTATGAGGTGCTCTGACGCTAATGGCTGATTTCACAATATCTGCACGAGTTATGGCATTTCAGACATGTTCAGCGTAGAGATGGCTGACTTACATTTGGAAATTGGCCAATTGGCCATCGGAGCTGCCAAAGGGTCATAAAAGAGTTGATGAAAAAGGTAGGTGTGTCTGTCTGAACTTTCACAAATGTATATAATACACTAAACCGTCGACCAGTGGAGGTTCATACTAGTACCCAACCCACCAATATTTGGCTTAAATGTTCATGCATGTATAAATGATGCCTATCTTTCTGTGCACACTGTGGACCACCGAAAGTCAAAGTTAATTAGATGCTGAAAGTATAATGTCATTTTATGCATGCATGCTTGTCGCCATATTAATTCCCTGTCCTCTTTTTGCGCTTTAAAGATCTCCCTTGTTTCCCGGTAGTCTCCCCATTACACATTTGGACAACAGCCACATTTCCCCCCTGCAGTTCTCTTTTACAAGATTATAAACACCCAGCCTCAAGTTGTCCCGCCACTCCTCTGACAACACAAATACAAATCGCATTTGGAAGTGTGACCGGTGTGAGCGTGTACTTTGGTAATTTAACAAGCAGCAAGGCGTATAAATGCACGTATCAGAGACCAGGGGAATTGAATGCCATGGATGCTAAAGTTAAATTAAAATATATCTATACTGGCTGGCAACAGTTTAAAAGTTCTTTTGTCCTTTTGTGATCTCCCTCGAATGCGCTCACATTCTCCTCCTAAAAAAAGTGACATTCATTTTCGAAGCATTTACATTTGGTGCAGCTGGTTAAATGTTTTAATTTAAGGACTGCAGTTCAAGTTGTGGTCCAGATTGTTGAAAACATTTTGAAAATGCCCCCAGGTGCAGGTGTGCCAATGTGGATTTTATATTGGCACAAACCTCATGTGTTACACTCCCTATGTTGTACTAGTCCTTAATGTGAATTGCCATCAATATGTTTCGTTAAACTGCTCAGAAGTGGTCAAAATCCACTGGATAGATGTACGATGGTGGTCATATGGCTGTAAGTGTATGCTCCATTGTTTGCATACCACTGTGAAGCACACTGCATAAGGTCAGCACACAGACGGCACAGATACAATCCTCCTTTCACGGTCACACCAAACAGTAAATGTGCCCTCGACGATAACAGAATGTGAAACACACCAACCAATATCAATTATAATAAAAAGGTAGGTTTGTTTTTGTTTAAAGGCAGCTCTCATATCTATATACACCAACTGTGTTTTTTTCACAAGCCTGGGTTTATATCTATCTTGATTCGTCCCTGAAAATCCAATGCAATCTGTAATGATGCGGGTGGGTGGGGGGGTTGGGACACAGGTGCGGACCAAGGGGTGTCTGAAAGTTATCCCCGGAGGGATAACCAGATCAAATCGCACAGGCGACTACAGGGGAGGGGGAGAAAACAAAAAGCACAAAGCTGTAAATGGCCACACAGGCTTCCTTTTAATATAGCAAACTAAAGCAAGAACAAAACCACCGCTGCCAAGCAGCTGAACAGATAGATCAAAGTAAAACAGTTGACTTTGCAACACTAAACACAGCACGCACTCAGAGACAAACTCTCACTACCTCTGAAGGTGAGACAATGAGCAGCAGAGAGCACTGGGGTCTCAGGGCATATATAGCCTCTTCACACCTGGCCTCAATTAGCCAATCAGGGCCACACACACCAGATTGCAGAGTGAATCAGTCACCCTTCTCACTGAGGCGACAGATTTCACGCAGGGCTGAAATCTTCTGTGTCCTCACAGCAATCAAATATTTTATGACTAGCAAAGAAGCCGTTATTATTTCCACATTTGTTGTTTGCAAAGTACTTTTTATTCAAGACGGGGAATGCTTTGAACGCGATTTGCGATTAAGCATAAACCTGCACATCTCAATATGGAGACCCAATGGCAAACAACCTCTGTATTTCATTTAGCTGTTTTGTGGATGTATAGCCTTTATTACCACATATCTACAATATCAAGACACTTTAGAAATGACCTGAAAGTGATTTGAGGACCATGCCTTAAGCAAAATGCACCATAGAGGTGATGCTGATGTGTATGTGTATCCGGATTGCAATATAACCGGTGAAACCATTTGAAAGATAAATCGGACAGGAGACGTAAATATTGAGGTACACATACCAGTAATGTCTGTAGGCAATATTGACATAATGATTCAGAGTCAAGCTCATGCAGATGTCTACGAATATATTGAGATTATTGATATTATTACATAGATAGTATATTAAAATGGATGTAGCATCCAGGCTGACCTCAGTTATTCACACGGCATCCAATAATTGTGGTTTATGCGCGTCGCCATCTTGTGAGATTTTTACTCCGCCTCATTCCTCTTGCCGAAAAAGGGAATCGACGTCACGTCGGGGGGAGGGAGATACGCCCATCGAGCTGACGTATATCTCCGAGGCAAAGTGAGGGACAACGTGCGGATAGCTGTCACTAAAGAGATCGCGCCAATACATTTTAACCTCCAAAAAGAATAAAAACTATAAAAAAATTCACCCTCAGTGTTGTCATGGAGATATGACCTAAACATACAGACTAGAATGTTTTTTTGGACCAGGCAGTAAATAGGTTTAATAAGACTGAAAACGGCCTGTTAAGACTGAAAACGGCCTGTTTAACAAGTGAGTCAAAGGAAAATTGCTCAGTCTTGGTACCACCCCCAGTGGCCACCGGAAGGTACTACAATGTGTGTCACTTCCTTATTGGATGCTGGTAAAAATCGCTGAGGTTGGGGCTTGTATTATTCGTATATTCAGTTTTGTAAAATCCCTGCGATGTATTTTCTAAGCATGTGTCCTGCATTGCTTATATAAGTGGCATGTAGACAGGTCTATGCACAACTTTCAATTCAGGGTATTAACCATATGGGACAATGAAATTATGAATCCGATAATGTAGGGCTTTCTATTATAGCCACAGTTCACTGCCACGTGAACTAATTCCTTCCAACTGGTTAATCAAAGTTGGCGTTTCTGAAGCTCTTTTCTTTATAATGCAATGGGCCTTCACTACTTGAGCATTTAACAGTCTATTATCATTACTATGTTATTGTGTTGGCAATATGCTGTCAGCGTTTTGCTACAGTTATAATTTTTAATTGCCGCAAATTGAACAATTGTGGTTGTGTCTGCACAATGTCTAGCTACTGTGAAATAGGCAATTAGCTACTACCACTCAAGGCAGCCATTATACATTAAGCGGTGCACACACATGCTTAAGAGGCACGTTGAGATGTGCCTATAAACATCCACTGGCAGACAACTGTCAAAAAAAACAATAATAATATTTACTAACTGAGAGAATAACATTAAGACACAGCATGGTAGTGGGTGTATTCAAACAATTTGCAACAGCACCTCTAGATACAGTTATGTGTATGCAATTCAACAATGTATAAAACATTACAATCTATAGTAATGATAATTTTACAGTGAAATGATATTTGATCAGATTGTAGGGACAGTTCAGCACACTTGAATATTTGAACAAGTGATTGCCTCTTAACACCACAACAACCTGTTATTCACTGTATGTATCAAACATACTCTTCAAATATTGAAAAGGTCAATGGATTAGAAGTCTTGAGTCGCCAAGTTCAATAATGCTAAAGCTGTAGAGGAAAGCAGCACGCAAATATCATTGTTTTAGACAACAGCCATACAGCAGAATAATATACAATATCTGCAAACCTTCAAAACAAACATATCAAGTCCCTAAAAAAAGACATTTGAAAACAATTAGCAGCTTGATATGCCCACTGAGATGTGAACTAAAAAAAAGATGAAAAAAAAAATAGCATGAAGGAGGTTTAGACCTGTTAAAATGGTCTTCATACCTTAAAGGCTGTTACATACTCCGCGAGAAGAAAGAACAAAGTTCTCGGTGACAGAGCTGCGAGAAGTTCTTCCTGGTCTGACATTACATACTTCACGAGAACTCAACTGCCAAACTCCTCACCGCGGCGCATTGTTACCATGGTAATTGAATCAGTAGCGCCAGCTGATTTCACTTCGCTTTCCTCATTGACTTCAGACGGACCAATCACGCAATAGTTCTCGGATAAGCTGCGAGAAGAAAGTTCGGCCCGGGTGATGTGTCGAGAACAAGCTGCGAGAACAGCTAAACAAGAGCTGAGAGAAGACAATTACGTCATTTTCTTCTCGCAGCTCTGTCACCGAGAACTTTGTTCTTTCTTCTCGCGGAGTATGTAACAGCCTTTACACATCCCTGCTCCTTACAATCCAGCATTCCCAGCCCTCTTCCACTCTTCTCTTTCTCTACCACACTGCTGCAATCTAGCTTTTTTACCTTGCTACACCCCTTAGTCCCATGGCTATGATGCCATCCACTTTACTTTGGGACTTAGGGACGAAACATCCCACTTAAAAAAAAACACTCAATAATGGATTCTTTCAATAAAAAATTTGAACAGGATTCCAAAAGGCAAATGCCAAGATGCACCCTCATGTAATGTTGCCGCATAAGCTCTCATGTTTGAAGGCCACTTGCCAAAACAAAAGCGTGCCTTTTAACATCAGGGGAGAAGAGGATCCTCTTTCACCAGTAAAGGAAAAAATTGCTTGGAATGTTTTGGGGGGAAAATGGCAGCTAAACAAGGCTGGGCACCTTGCCCTCTCTACGCAATTGGGGAGAATAGACAAAATTACAGAGAATGTCGAGAAGCAATTGTTAGAGGGGCTTAGTGAGTCCCCAAGGCCCGCCATTCAAGTGGATGAGTCTACAGATGCAGAAAACCATGGCGATTTTGCTTGTCTGTGTGTGATGCATCTATCAAGATGACTTCGAGGGGGATTTACTCTAAGCTCTGTGGCTGCCAACCAAGACACAAAATGGTGGGAATTGTTCCGGGCCTTCAATGAGCTGAGTGCTCTGGATGGGAGTTTAAGCCATTGGTACTATCTAGGTTCACTGAGAAGGTCAGCCCAGAGCCCATTCATTGGCCCTCATTTATCAACCTTGCGTAGACCAGAAATGTGGGTGTACGCACATTTCCACGCAAACCTCGGCATTTATCAATATGGACGTGAGCGTAGGATACGCTCAAATCCCACGCCAGCTCCCATCTCGTGTACGCAAGTTTGTAAACAGCATGGACTCGCAGTGCAGGCTGTGCCGGGTAGCCGATGACTTTGTTGGACAATTATTACAAGATAATAGAAATGCAGTGTTTGCTCAGACCGAAGTAAAGATATTAATCACTTTAAAATGTGCAGCTTATGGTGTGCAACTGAGTAGGAGCACTGATTCAATAGTGCACACACCGGCCACTTAGGAGCGCTGCATGGGACTGCGTAAGGGCAGTTGTCTCCGTCTGGAGCAGCTGGGGGGACACTGAGGCACGGGGGCTGCATTCATTCAAAATGTTAGCCTAAGTATTAAATATGTAGTAGGCCTACACTGCTCTTTATGATAAAAAATACACGGCACAACATTCAGCTTAACATTTTATTTATTTGACGCACTTTTTAGATGTTAGTTCCTCTTTTAATGTGTCATTGATCGCTTAAGCGAGCGATTTATTTCCACCGTTAACCGGCACGTTTTTCCGATCTGCTGGTGGAGCAGGACAGTGGGCGCTCTCACAGCTGATCGTTGCCGGGTCGGCTTGTGCAGCTGGCGGCCGGGCTGACCACTCGTGCTGTCATACAGTAAAACGCAAAATGTGTTATTTTTAGTTTTTACAACCCTTTTGAGTAGTGCTATCTAAAAGGGCCAATACATTCTAATCTCTGCAGACCTGTATTTATTTTATGGGGACCATTACCGGAGAGTTGGTGCGTCTGTTTCTCTACCACTTATATTATGCCCGCACCCTCAGTTGGTTGCATTTCAGAACAGCAACACGCTTTTTTAGTGGCGATTTTTGAGTCAGAACACTTTTTCTTCACCTATGTAAAGAAATGGCGACATATAATTGTATATGCTGTTTTATAGCAATTGAGCGATAGTAGCCTACTGATGTAAACCTAAAATGCAAAATCCTCAGCTGGAGATCGTTTGCTGTCAACACCAACGCTGTTGACCGCAGCAGTTATTTCCTTCCTAACTGCTGCCTTCTGTCATTCTCTGATGCCGCTTGTAATGCTCCGAAATGAAACTCTTTTTTTTTCTACTTTCGCTGTTATTCTGTCAATTTCTACTTCAGAGAAGTTCCTCTTCTGTGCCGTAATGCGCATATCCATGTCGTAAAACCTCTGGGCGAGGCCTCTAAACTGAGAAAATATAGGGGCGTGATATGATCATTTTCAGCCGCCGCATTTATCAATAATGGCCTGGCGTAGGATGAGATTGGCGAGATACGACTGTTTGATAAATCCCACGCGATACCTGGGGTAGGGAGGTATTTGCGCCAGAATCTGCACCAGTTGCCACGCAAGTTTGATAAATGAGGGCCACTGTGTCTGGTAAGATGCTGCCAAAAAGGAAAGTATCAGTGGAGGTACCTAGTAGTATATTGCAGGACCTACAATAGATCTTGTGTCAAAAATATGTGGATGTGCAATGGCTTTCCCACAATGGCCTACCTGCTTAAATTCTCCGATTTCGTGTTGTCTGAATGCCTCAAAAAGTAAGCAGCAATGTCAATGTAAGTAGAATCAAACCAGATCAGGGAGAGGCTTTGGTGGATAGTTTTCTCTGTATCAGTTTACAGTGCGTTTACATGCAGACTCATAATCGGATAACTAAACGAATAAGACCTCAACAGGACTTTTAAACTGCATGTAAACACCTTTATCCGATCTACTTCGGACACAAATCGGCACAATAACGGACAAGAGAAGTCGGATAAGAACACCTAGATAATTCGTTCATTGTCGGCTTTCTCTCTGCATGTATACAGGGATCGGATATCGCATATCGGACTTCTCGTTCTGCGCTTGTGTGCCTGCACGTGATAGGCTACACCATGGGTTATTGACGGAAGGGAACCGGACGTGGCTCTAAAACCACTTGTTGAAAGCATGATTGAAAGGGCTACAGTGCCATCTAACATAGTGGAGACAGCCATGCATCGGACATTTATCCGATTTCTGAAAGGCCATGTATACTCAGACAAGTGACGCGGTCCGTTCGAGTGTCTTGTTCGATATATGTGATAATCCAATCTAGTTGCGCCGTGGAAACGAGTGAAACATGCTTGCACTAACATCCAATACACAAACGCAGAAACTTCTTATATTCACTTCTCTAAAAGTTGAATCTTTCACATCTGAGATCTTATTTATTTTTTTATGTTCAAAGCAAAACTAGAATATTGGGGAAAATGAGTTGGGCTATGAGTGTTTCCTGCATGCGCTAGCTATGTGGGTGACAGAATGTGCCAGCGCCTGTCAACTCTCATGCAGCCTCACTGTCAGCAGGTGTTTTAGCGCTATTTCCTATCTGCCAAGGACCAAAGAACAAGAAAAGTACTAATGCAGTGCTGCATGTCACCAGTTTCTGAATCATCCTTTTTCACACCATACCACTAGGAGAAACTGGTAAAACTAAAAGGTGTTTTGCCATTACATTTATTCCCCCCATGATGCTACTGATGTCCTATCACTTCTCTGTCTTTTTTCTTCAACCACAATATCCCGTCCTCTTCTCTCTTTTCACATTAGCTTTTAAATGTTCCCCTCATTCTACAACTCAATCTTTAGAAAAACTGCACAACTGAACAATGTGGGCTGTGATGCATGTTATACAGCTGTAAGTCTGAATGGGTCCTCTCTCATGTGGGCACACACACACACACACACACACACACACACACACACACACACACACACACACACGCAAACGAAAAGCACTGCATGCCAATTTCTGTTGCCATGAAGGAGGACTGTATCTGCCTGACCTCATGGGAGATACTCATTCAGCTTGTCACTTTTTCTCACGTCATGTATTATGCACACATCAATTTCCGCACTTGGACTCGCTCACACAGTGATTACACTCGACCCTATGCGAAACATGTACACATGAAGATAACAGAGGGTTTTTGTTTCTGGCAAGATTCACACACACACACACACACACACACACACACACACACACACACACACACACACACACCCCCCCCCCCCCCCCCCCCCCCCCCCCCCCCCCCCCCCCCCCCCCCCCCCCCCCCCCCCCCCCAAAAATATGGCCCAATTAAAACAGTTACAGGTAGAGTTTGGCAGATTTAAGATAGTTTGTCTAAATTGGTTAAAGTAATTTTAATTTGTTGACGTAAGCTGTTCCAGGAGTCAGTAGTGTCGGTAGTGCATAATGCTTTTGGTTTTGTCCAAATCGGGCGAAAACTGTAGGAGGAGTGTGTTTTGGTGACTGACACAGTTTTTGCGATGTAGCAAAAAAATCCCATACGCAAATGGGAGTGGCCTATGTAAAATGATGCAGCTGACTTGTGTGAATCTATGGATAAAGAGTTCTTGACTGTGGGATGTTTTGGTGTGGGAGTTATAGCCCCACACGCGTTTTCTTTGCTTTTTGTGGTTTTGGCGCCCCCTATGGATGACATCCGCAAAACTGTGTTATATAGAAAGATGCAGCTCAATGTACTGAACAAGTGGATGTCAAGTTTTTGAATGCGTGATGTTTGGTGTGGGATTTATAGCCCCACACGCGTTTTCTTTGCTTTTTGTGGTTTTGGCGCCCCCTATGGATGACATCCGCAAAACTATGTTAGATGGAAAGATGCAGCTCAATGTACCAAACAAGTGGATGTCAAGTTTTTGAATGTGGGATGTTCGGTTTGGGAGTTATAGACCAAAAGGCAAAAAAATTGCAGAGATAGATGCTCAAGTGTATAAGGAGATGTATACTTTTTGTGTTTTTGGCGCCCCCTTTTGGCGAAATTTTTTTAAAAAATTTGAGGATGTTCATTAGGACAGTACGAGCATATTTCTAAAATATTGTCTTGATACGATGTATGTTTTGGATTTATGATCACTTACGTACAAGGTATTACAAGGAAGCTAATCGGCGAATCTTTAAAGCGCTACCGTTTGGTCTTCCGATGGTCGTAGAAAAATTATTTGACCAACTTTTGCTCGTGGGAGTCAGTAGAGCATAATGCTTTTGATTTCGTCCAAATCGGGCAAAAACTGTAGGAGGAGTATGTTTTGGTGACTGACAGTTTTTGCAACGTAGCAAAAAATCTATATATACGCAAATGGGCGTGGCCTATCTCAAAATATGCATCTGACTTGTGTGCATCTGTGGATATAAGGTTTTTGACTGTCAGACTTTCGGTGTGGGAGTTATAGCTCAAAACGCCTTTTCCTTTGTTGTAGCGCCACCTAGTGGCCGGCATGTCTGAATTTTCTTGTATGCTGACAGACCAGGGGTCTGAACTAGTGATGCAAGTGGCATGTCCCAACCCTTCACGGTTTGGGCTCCCAGGCCCTACTCGGGCTTGGCCCCCTAAAAAGCTTATTTCAAAAGATACATGTCCAACTTTATCACAGAACCTTGTCCCTAACTCCTCTTTGGATGGTGATCATTCACACACTGAAAAGCATTGGCAGACAGTCCAAAAAGCACAGCAAGGTCTACAAGCACGCAGGATCTAAATGCACATGCATGCTTATTTTTGCCACAAATATAATTCTGGAAGCATTTCTTCTAGGGGCGATGGGTGCCTTAGCTTCTATGATATAAGCTATGCTGCAAGTTTATTGTTAACACACACTTTCTCTGACCTTCAGTGGTTATTATTTGTCTCCTCGCTGCATTGATGAAGTGTCACATCATTGCATACAGGTGCAACAGAGCACACTATATACTTGACCCAACCACACTGTAACAGGTGCAACAGCCTTGAAACTGTAATCTAAAGAGGACAGCAAAACACTGCTTTTCTAGCCTGGTGCTGTTTTTAAAGGCACAGCCAAGCAAGGAGTTTAGAGTAAAGTTGTGTGGGTGGCAGTTAAGTTTTGATATGGATTTAAATCAAATCAATTTCTAGATTATACAAAAGTCTCTCTATATCCCTTCTGTCATTTTCTTTTGGTTTAATTTATTCCCTCTTATCCTATATGCAGATTTTGCAATATCTAACTAATTATGTTTCCATTTGCATCTCATTAAAAAACTAAAATATGTGTTGGATTAGCCTTTTAGAATCTGTATTTAATTTTCAATTATCAAATTCTTTATATAACATATTCTGGATCAAGCCTTTGTTTTTATTCTTTAAATCAGAAAATACTGTTCCGTCTTGAAAATGCAATTTAGGCATGTTATTTAAGAATTACCATAAATCAGACAATTAACAACATATGAACATTGTCCTTCAGTAATAACCTTCAGAATAGTGCTACAAATGATTATGGAAAGTGTAGTTGATTGGAGCAAACTAATTAAAAAAGAAAGATAATGGTGGTTAAATATGTTTGTATATATAATAAATAAACACTTGCAAACAGACACGGCTTAGTAAAATAAACCCCTTAATTAATATACATCTTGGGTCTTTTCTTTGTACAAGCATGAAAGAAGACATGTTATGAGACATAGCCAAAGATCTCTAGTACTCGAAAGGATCTCGAGTACTTGAAAAAAAAAAGCGGATTTTGCCCGTCATGTTTAAGCTTAATGTGCTGCAGTACATTCAGTAGTGGAGAGATGTTAGAGTGATGGGGCTGACGGTCAGATTCCCATAAGCAGTTGGGGGTTTGGCGCCTCGTTCAAGGGCAAGGGAACCAACCGAGTCCTCTCTTTTCTGAGCTGAGATATAACGCTGTGAGGATTAGCTCTGGTCCAAGTCCAGCCTCGCCACCTGCTGTGTGGTATAAGCAAAATGATTTCACTCAGCATGATCACTGTAGCGTTCACTCAGGTTTTGTAATGCAAGCACAAGTGTGTAGAGGTGTATTGGATGAGAGTGGTGTCTCTCCCAGGGAGGGGGTCGCCATGTAAAGCTGGGTGTAAAGCACCCAGCTTTACATGGTGTCTTCATATTTACATGGTGTCTTCATATCGCTCCTTGTTCCCTTTTTTAGAACATGTGCAACACACATACACACTCACACACATACTTAGAACCTTCTACTCACTGTGCAGCAGCAGCAACGGCAGCAGGGGTTGGCAGTGTGACAGAGTTGATAGATGTTACCCTCTCGCACAAAATCTGAGTTGGTCAAAATGAGGAGAGGCGGACTATCACTATGTGGCTCTATCCATTATTGATTAGAGAGGGCAGGAGGGTGTGTGTGTGTGTGTGTGTGTGTGTGTGTGTGTGTGTGTGTGTGTGTGTGTGTGTGTGTGTGTGTGTGTGTGTGTGTGTGTGTTTGTGTGTCAGCACCAGCGAGAGACAGGAAGACAGATCCAAAGAGTGACCCGGAGCAGGTTTTTTGTAGTAAATAAAAGTGGGACAGGAGGGAACAAGCAGACATGGTTGAAGAAGAAGCCAGTGAAAGGCTGAGAGACTCACATATTTATGTGACTGGTTACCATGCAGCTCCAAAATTACAATATGTCTGACAATTTACTACTTCTAAATTATGTCGTATTTCAAATTTCTTTGCACTATTTATGTGTCTTTGCAAAAAAAAAAAAAAAAACAGGGCTCAAATTGAGGTTTATGATTCATACACAAATAATAAACGGATGACAAAAAGTTACAAAAAACATTCAAATGCCTTGACTCAAATTTCCCAAGCTTAAGTTCAGCGACGCCTGGAAAATAACATCGGAAAACGTTGCAATGCCCTGAGGTGATAAACATGGTAGTGAAGATCTGCTCTGAACAAATAATTTTTATTTTATACAGTATATCACAGTTTTTCTTGAATGTACAGGCATCCTACTGTCACATACCCAAATAATTGCTATAGCCGTTGTTCATCTGCCAATGAAAGCTCCAGGGCCATGTGTGTATCACTGTTACGACCTCAGGGCCTTATGTGTCTCTGTGTGTGTTGCAGGTTGGCTGATTGACGACTCCCTGGTTTGATTGGTGATTTGGGGCAGCTGGCCAGTGCCCTAAACTTCTCATAAAACACGCCCCATCCTAACAGTCTTGTGGCTCCCTCTCCTCCTGGCACCATGTCCCTAGTTTACTTCTTTGTAGATCCATTTGGATCATTGCCAGTGCTAAATTAGCCACGCGAGTAGATATTTTTTTAGCATTCATTTTGAGTACATTTGTTACCATTTTAGTTAGTATTGTTAAATAAACTATTTCATTTTTTGCTATACTATGTGTGATTCCTACATTTGCTGTGGTCCGCGAACCTATAATAACAAATTGGGGGCTCATCAAAACTAAGAACTGAGTTGTGAGTACTAAGTATAGATTTCCGCTGCACTATGCAAGCTTCTACACCAAGGGTTTTTTCCTGGTTCTGTTGGTCTGACGCTGGTATGTACAGAGACATTCTTCCTTAAATTAGTTTTTCTGTTTTGTATGGGTAAACAGTAACAGGCTTTTTTTCACCCAGCAAGACACAGCTTTACTTTACAGTTTGACTCATCAAGTTTTTATTTGCATATTGTTTGTTTCTCTTAGTGGCCACATGTTCTAGTATCTGCTGACCAGAATGGGTCTGTGCATGCCTACCGTTTCCTTTTATTATTTTTTCATTCTTTCCAACATGGCATTTAACTTTTCTTGTCGATAGCCAACCCAATGACATACCCATTGGGCGCAACATGATGTGACCAATTGCCAGGACTGCAGTGAGTTGCCTTTTGGCACTTTCTGAATGGTCCCTTTGAACAGGAGAGTGGAAGAGTGCCATTTCAGCCATTCGATGAAATGGCAGGGGCAGAGGAAGGGGCTTGTGTGTACCCTACAATTGACAATTCTTCAGTGGCCTCCATTTTTCTGAATCAAACGCTATTACAATAATGGGTTGAGGCTTTTAAAGGTAGCACCTATCTGATGGCTTAAATGTGTCTGGCACTGTGCATGTGGAGGAGGATAAAAGTGGTTATAGATGCAGGTGAAATTGAAGCCATTGACACTATGTATGTGCTTACAAATAGATACAGATGGGTATCAAACCAAAGGAAAGCCGGTGGAACTTTACTGGAGGGATATAACAACATTCATCCCAAATATATTCCCTTATATAATGTTTTGATGATTGTGTTGGTGTGTGCACTCTAACATCAGCACAAAACTACCATAGACGTTCATGTTAGTTGAGACATACTGACTGCTGAGGTCGTAGTGTATTATTTATACATTTTTATATTCACTAAGCCATTCAGTGAACCCTCCTGTGCCATATGGATGAGGGAGTCTACTCCCGGCAAGATGAATGTTTCTTCATAGGTTACAGGTGACCACTCAGAACAACTTTGTATTGATTTGCAGTGAACCGTTATCTCTAAGGGGACAAATGGACCCAAACAATGCCAGAAAAATGCCCTCGAAAACATAAAACAGCAACCAGGACCGCATTACTTTAGGGGTCAAGCATTCACGCCTGTACCATTCTGTTGTGGTACGTCACACATGCACTCACCCACTTGTCGAGAATATGGTGAAGGAACACTCATCTGATCATACCACTTTTTTCCCCTATCTCTGGAGACAAGCTCCTATGATTTTTGCACCACTGAACTCACAAATGTGTTTTCACCTTTGCATAGAGGGGGATTTGCTCTGCAGTCCTGCGACAATATTTAATATGTAATTATCGTACTTATGCTCAAGCATCAACCTCCTCAAATGGGCCACAATTTTTGACCCTATGCTGGATTATTTTCCATAGATAGAAGTGCAGATGTCATTTAAGTCACTGTTCCTATGGAAACTCTAGCCAGTTGAGCAGTGGGACATTGGTGCCGAAACAATGAATCCACTTTCAACGTGAAGTAGATCTCTTCCTCCTTTTCCTTGGAATATCAGAATCAACTGGGCCAGCTCAGCCTTTGTATACATGCCTCATTGCATGATATGATGATGCTAGCTCAATTGTAACATAGTACACCTGGTCTACACTCATTTATCCATTGTTTTTCTTTATTTTTTTTTCGCCAATCTGTATGTAGACACCGCCTGTTAACAGAAATTCCATTTGAGGAAGGAACTTGACAAAGCAAAGTCCACTGATGTCCTTTTCAACGTATACTTTGAGGGGGGTCTTGGCCATGTGAACTGATGCTGGCCCTTAGCAAATATTTGCATAATATTGCAGAAGGCACACTCATTAGAAAAACCTACATGTCTCTGGCAAGCAGGACATCTACTGAACTTGGCCATATATGCTTGTTCTATTTCGTTCCTTCTGACCGCCAGAGGCGGTGCTTACAGCACTGGATGTTCCATTGCGCGCATGCGCAGGTCGAGATCTTTATACCAACAAAGTCACCTGTGACACCTGGGTGACTCCGGGAATGTCTATATATTCCGGAAGTCACCAGAGGATCTGTTCCTTCTATCTTCTTGCGGAAGCAGGTCGCACACATTGTTGTGTGAAAGTATACCATTAGCTTGTCGCAAGTAGCTCGTACCTAAGGGTTGGTGCTTCGATTTGACTTCGACCACCAAGGGCTGCGACTTGCAATTTGTTCGACTTGGCTGCGGCCGGTAGGGGTGAGTAAAGTGTGAAGGCTACGCGTAGCCCGGCTGCCGCGGAAGCTAATATCACCTTTCCACCTTGCTTTGATTAGATCAGGCGGCGGCTGGGTTCACAGTCGCCGTGTTATTCTTCGTTCGCACTGTTGCTTGTGTGTTTTTCTCTAAGCCCGATTGCTAATTGTATGCTCGAATGTATTGTCTTCTAGCATTGTGCACTGTTGATCGGGTGCTAAGTTCGCCTAGACCGGTTGCTTACTTTGATTTAATAGAGCGACAGCGAGTGGCTTGGGGTCCAAGCCGCCGCCACAGTATTTGTAGCATTGTCGCACCGTTGATCGGGTGCTAAATTCGCCTAGACCGGTTGCTTACTTTGATTTAATCGACAGCGAGTAGCTTGGGGTCCAAGCCGCCGCCACAGTATTTGTAGCATTGTCGCACCGTGGCTCGGGTGCTGAGTTCGCCTAGAGCGGTTGCATAGGCTACTAATTTGCTCGTCAAGTGGGCGGCTTCGGGTCAGAAGTCGCTTTCACTGTTGTATTGAGGTGTGTCCCACCAGTCGTGGGCTCTCACCTAAGCCTTGCGTTGCATAGCTGACTTTATTGCTTGCCAGTGGATGAGCCGTGCCAAACACCATGTATGCTGTTGTATAGCCTACACTGTATGCTGCGCCGGTGGGCGAATTAGTTTCCTAAATCGCCTTCACCGTGTTATTTTAGCCGTGTCACACTGTTGCGCGTGTGTAGGCTGCTGTAGTGTGTCGCCAGTTGGCAGCTTAGTTCACACCGCTGTATTATTATGGCCGTGTCGCACCGTTGCACGGTAGCTCACGCCTTAGCCTGACTGCATAGGCTACTTAATTTGCTCGCCAGTGAACGTCGTTGCGTCACTGTGTTATTAAGGCGCATTATTGCTGGGTGTGCGCCTAAGGCTCAATTGCCTATAGCCTTCTTTGATTGCTCTCCAGTGGGCGGCTGGGGTTACCAAGAGCCGCTGACACTGCCAGGGGACTACAGATAGAGAATAGCATTTTGGCTAATTCTAGCATTTTTAACCCATGTATGATCATGTGGTTTATTGATTTGCACTGTCCCCTTCTTAAGTAAACTGAATTCAATTGAACTGTGTTATTTAGGGGGTCGTGGGTGCGCTCTCGTAAAGCTCGATTGCCTAGCCTACTGTAACTTTCTCGCCATTGGGCGGCATAGTTTACACCGCCACTGTGTTATTCTAGCGGTGTCGCACCGTGGTTTGGTTGCTCTCGCTTGAAGCCCGGTTGCATACCTTATTCGGATTACATATTTTAATTGGCTCGACAGGTCGCGTTGTTGCTTGGGTGTGCTCTCGCCTAGAGCTCGATTGCCTAGCCTATTGTAACTTGCTCGCCAGTGGGCGGCATGGTTTTACACTGTCAATGTACTATTCTAGTCGCATCGTGGCTCGGTTGCTCTCGCCTGAGGCCCGGTTGCATGCCTTAGTCGGATGCATATTTTAGCTGGCTCGACTTTTGGCTAATTCTAGAATGTTTTACTGTAACTGGCTCACCAGTGGGCGTAGTTTTACGCCGCCACTGTATTATTCTAGCGGTGTCGCCCTTCTTACATGTAGCATGGGTGTTGCACCGAGGCTCGGTTGCTCTCGCCTAAAGCCCGGTTGCATACGTTGGTTGCTCGCCAGGGAGCGTCTTGGGTTTCCAGGAGTTGCCTTCACTGTGTTATTTTAGCTGTCACACCGTTGTTGTGTCTGTGCAGGCTACTGTAATTTGCTCGCCAGTGGGCGCTATAGTTTTGCACCGCCGCTGTATTATTCTGGCGGTGTCGCGCCGTGGCTCGGTTGCTCTCGCCTGAAGCCCGGTTGCATACCTTAGTCAGATGCATATTTAGTTGGCTCGACAGTGGGCAGCTTAGGCCTTCCTAAAGTCGCCGTCACTGTTACTTTTAGTGCGCCTGAAGCCAGGTTGAGTAGGCTACTAATGCATTTAGCCTAGCCTGCTAAATTGCTGACAGGTTAAAACAACCATATTGTGACGCCTTCATGACCTCCATGTGGGGAATGACCATGACAAGTGCCCTGCAGGTCTCAGGGTTGAGCACCTGAGGGAAGCGCTGTC
This sequence comes from Hyperoplus lanceolatus, assembly GCA_026929865.2. Lineage (NCBI taxonomy): Eukaryota > Metazoa > Chordata > Actinopteri > Uranoscopiformes > Ammodytidae > Hyperoplus > Hyperoplus lanceolatus. The sequence continues at coordinate 12,475,987 of CM049416.1, read as the reverse complement.
AGATAACCCATGCATGAACTGTAGTTTCATGTCTCAGGCACTGAGGTTGCCAGGTAGAGGCTCTCCTACTAGCCTCCAACCAGCTCATGGTACCAGTGGCAGTGAGTAACCTTGCGGCTGGGAATCCTTCCTACTACAGGGGATGACATGCTGTCCACAGCTGCGTCCTGTAACCTCTTAGAGGTGGGCAGCTCGGCTAAAGAGTCAGCGTCCGTCTGTGACTCGCCAAGTATGGGGTTAGATGAAGCTCTGGTTTCATCTGCAACCAATGTTCGCCTTCTTTCGGCAGGCCCTCAATCCTCCGTTCTGTGTGCCTCCCTCTGAGCCTTACTCCGCAGAGCTCCGTAGATGCTGGCCAGGTTTAAGGGCTCTCTCCCATCACACTAGTGCCTCCTTACTAGGAGTGGCGACATTGCTGCCTGTGTGGGCCATCTGGGAATTTGCTTTCTCACACAGTCCTGGCTCGGTCGCAAACCAGACAGGGTCAGGTGCTGGTCACTCAGCACGGACCCTCAGTGATGCTTCACTGCAGACTTTGCATTATGACTTAGGGAGCTAGGCAGGTTGATGTCAACTGTGACGTGGCGCGCCGCCAGGGTTGGTTGGCGCAGTCGTCCCAGTCGGAGGTGTGTCGCAGACCCTCCGTTCTCTTCCAGTGATCCCAGGCCAGACGTTCGGCCAGCTGCTCTTCAGGCCCGGTGCGAAGTGTTCAGGCTGACCGGGCTAGACAGTAGTTGCACGCTGCGACGTGCACCTCTGCCTGATTCCAGGCCGGGAACCTCTGTGGTACCCCCTGCCAATAGCTTCAACCACGTTCAGGTGGACAATCAAGGGGCCAGTGCTTCTCAGCACATTCTGTACAGCGCCGTAACACTGCGCTACAGCTGCATTTCAGGCGCCAGGAGGTCGGCGTCCAGCCTCCGCCCTCCCCCAGAGTCCATGGGGGTGCTACTCGATGCTCGGTAGGTTCTACTCAACCGAAGTTCAGGTACCAGGAGGTGGGGCGGGTTCGACCCGTTCTGGACTAAGACGGCGGAATCAGTGCCTCACGGTTCGTCTTTTCCCCATGCTGCGTGTTGCAGGGGTCCTCCAGTCTTCGCTCAGGCGGACTGGGTTGTGTCATAGCCCTGAAAGATGCTACTTTCAAGTCCCTACTGCCCAATGTCACAGGTGGTCCTCCCCTTTGCATTTCTGGGCAAGGTGTCCAGTTCAGGGTTCTTCCGTTTGGGCCGTCCCTGGCTCTGCGTATATTAAACAGTGTGTGGCAGCATCCCTGCCACCATTACAGCTCAGCTTGTGCTCGACTCGGCGGCCATGTGAGCCTGCCTTTCTCCGGAGCGCGTAGCTACCGTTCAGCAGCTACTACAGCACTTCATGCAATGGAGGCTGCTGGAATACAGCCTCTTCCTTCGACTGATAAGTATGCTGACCTCAGCATTATCTAATTATCATTGTCTAAGCTGTCCAAGTTCCAGGTGTCCGGAACACGGCGATAGAAAAGGGCCACCCCCGGGGAGTGGAGACTCCATCCGGAGGTGGTGGGCATGATTGGGACAAGTATGGCAGGGCAGTGACGTATCTCTTTGCTTCCGAAGAGATGACCCACTGTCCCCCTGGGTTCTCCTAGATGGAGAGGACCAGTCCCCTAAGGCAGGAGGCTCTGGCTAATGCTTGGCCAGTCAGCCTGCTTTATGCATTTCCTGCAATTCTTTTGTTACTGACAACACTGGATGGGGTCCAGCATTGCAGTTACAGCCTACGTTTGGTGGCTCCACATTGGCCAGGAAGGTCATGGATCCCAGCGTTACTAAACTCCTCAAGTAGGCCTTTCACACCGCCGCAAAATCGGTGCTAGTTCTGGGCTAGTTCGGAGTTAGAGCCAGTGTTTTGGTTTCACACCGCCAGAAAGCCTGCTCCGGGCCGTAAAAACCGGTTCAACTCATACCCCAGGATTGAGCAGGGTTTGAAGTGAACCGCTTGCGCCAGCGGCCGGGGGAGGGATTATCCTGACCAACCAGACCAACTAAAACCTCATGCCCGCCATGTTTAAAAACACCGCTACTACGAGACGTAAACATAACATAATTACCGAACGTAGCGATCAAATTGACCGGCGAGAATACGCTGTATGGGTCCTGTTTGGTTAAGAAAGCAAAGCGAGAGCTAACACGTGTAAAAATAAGACATATTCGCCGCTGTTGTTATGCTTAAAGCTAGCGGTAGCTTTAGCGTTAGCCACAAGAGCAGCGGCGTTGGGCGACGTACACACACGTTTACAGTGACGTCATGACGTTGCTCTCTTGCCGGCTCCATGGCTGTCTCCGGTCGATGTGAAACCAACCGGTTCATAACTGGGATAAGGCTGGAACCAGTTTTGAACTGACCCCAACACCAGCCTGGAACTGACTCTTGGTTCATTTTGGTGTGAAAGGCCTAAAGGAGAGCCTTGGTGCCTTCCAGGGAGACAGGACCTTCTGTCTCAGGTAGGCGGACACATGTGGCACCCGAACTCGGGGCGCCTGCAGCTGTGCGTGGGGCTCCTGATAGCCAGGACCCACTGTTGACGTATTGCGACCAGTCGGAGGCCCATACCTTTTAACTTCAAGGGCACTCTCCACTACATGGCTCTATGCAAACAGGTGGAAGTCGCTTTCACAGTGGTGCATGGCGAAATCCCAGGGACTTGCTCATTGAGAGTGATGCTACACTTTCTACAGTCTGTGTTGGGCAACAGGAGAGCTGCTACCACCCTGTGCGTTTATGTGGCTGCGATATCGGCCGCACATGCAGGGGTGGATAACCAGACGGGAGGGTCCCACTACCTAGTCAGGCAGTTTCTGAAGGGAGACCGAAGTCTTCATTCAGCCACCTTTGAGCCGCTGAGTCAGGCAGACCTGACGCGGCTGTCTATGAAGATGGCATTCCTCCTTGCCATTGCGACTGCAATCGGTCGGTGAACTCCATGCCTTGTCAGTGGGCCAGGCGTGCTTGCTCTGGCATGCAGAGGGGTCAGGAGTGGTGCTCTCGCCAAATCCATCCTTCCTATCCAAACGATTGTCTCCCCACTATGTAAACCAATCGATCCAGTTGGCTGCTTTCAATCCCCTAGGTTCACCAGGGGGTGCAGAAAGAATGTCAGACCTACTGTGCCCGGTGCGGGCGCTTAGGGCATAGGTTGTGGCAACAACCAGCTTGCGTAAGACAAATAACCTCTTTGTCTGCTATGGGAGCTGCAGGAAGGGGGCTGCCCTGTCCAAACAGAGACACTCCCACTGGCTTGTGGATGTGGTCTTGAATGCATATAGAGCACAGGGGCTCCCCATGCCTTGGTCGTTGAGTGCCACTCTACCAGGAGTATGGCTACATCATGGGCTGCCTTGAAGCAGATTTCACGGCAGGACATTTGCGCCACGGCTACATGGTCTTCATCATGTACGTTGGGCGGCTCTACAGAGTAATGTTGCTGCACCTCATCCTGTGGGATGACAACTGTCTTGTTGATGGCTGCAAGCCCTTAAGTGGTGAGTACTCTTCGTGACCTTTTTGGTATAAGTCATCCAGTGCTGTAAGCACCGCCTCTGGCGGTCAGTAGGAACTAAATAGAACGATAGTTACGTATGTAACTACGGTTCTATGAGTTCCGGATGACCGCCAGAGGCGGTGCTTACAGCACTGGATGTTCCATTGCGCGCATGCGCAGGTCGAGATCTTTATACCAACAAAGTCACCTGTGACACCTGGGTGACTCCGGGAATGTCTATATATTCCGGAAGTCACCAGAGGATCTGTTCCAACTGGATCTTCTCGCGGTATCTGAGAAGTCTGAGTGACAGAGAACTCTGGCGGTCATCCGGAACTCATAGAACCGTAGTTACATACGTAACTATCGTTTAACATCTACATGCTCCCACTAGCTCAGATTATGAATAAGAACAAATTTTGCTACCATAATTAAGCAGACAACACACAAATTTACATAACCATATCACCAGGAGACTACAGTCCGATACAAGCACTGAGTAAGTGCATTGAACAAATCAATGATTGGATGTGCCAAAATTTCCTTCAATGAAACAACGACCAAACTGAAGTAATTGTCTTTGGTGCCAAAGATGAACAATTAAAAGTCAGCGCACAGCTTACATCTGTTATGCTAGAAACCACACACCAAGCCAGCAATCTTGGTGTTGTCATAGACTCCGACTTGAATTTCAAGAAACGCATTAAATCAATTAATAAGTCAGCATACTACCACCTTAAAAACATATCAAGAATTAAAGGACTTGTGTTTCAGCAAGATTCAGAAAAACTTGTCCATGCATGTATCTTTAGTAGACTTGACTACTGTAACAGTGTCCTTGCAGGCCTTCCAAAAAAATCTATCAGACAGCTTCAGCTAATTCAGAACGCCGCTGCTCGAGTCCTCACTAGGACCAAAAAAGTGGATCACATTACCCCAGTTCTGAGGTCTTTACATTGGCTTCCTGTCACTCAAAGAATTGATTTCAAAATACTGATGTTGGTTTATAAAGCACTAAATGGTTTAGCGCCAAAATACATTACTGATCTGCTGATACGTTATGAACCGTCCAGAGCCCTTAGGTCATCTGGGACAGGTTTACTTGCAGTCCCAAGAGTTAGGACTAAATGAGGAGAAGCAGCTTTTAGTTTTTATGCACCAAATATCTGGAACAAACTCCCAGAAAACTTGAGGTCTGCTGCAACCCTCAGTTATTTTAAATCGAGTCTGAAGACTTTTCTTTTTCCATTTTAACCTGTACTTCTTATTTTATTTAAATGTTTTACTTCTTTTCATTCGCTTTCAAATGTCTTCTAATGTGTTTTATGTATTTTAATCTTGCCCCTGTAAAGCACTTTGAATGACCTTGTGTTTGAATTGTGCTATATAAATAAACTTGCCTTGCCTTGTTGAAACTCCCTAAAGGAGAATAACTTTTTTTTCTCAACTTCTTGTAACATTTCAGTCAACCAATCAATGTGGAACTTCAATTGGACTTTTCCCTTTGCTATAATGTATTCCTGGTTTGCATTGAATAATTACAAATTCAAACACCTGTCCTTTTGGCTAAACAAAAAGAAAAGAAAACAGGTTTGCCTTTTGGATAATACAGTTCCTAATGTTAAGCTTTTAGAGGCTACCTTGGGGCCATAAGTGATTTATTTACCGACGGCAAAAATGTCCTGCTGACGTAAGTTCAAATGTGTTTTGAATAAATGCACAAAGAACCTCTGATTTATAAGTGAACAAGAATATGGGAGATAAACAATATGCACTTATATGACGTATTTTACAATTTGTATTTACTCTGAATCCATTTTCTCTCTCAGCCGTATTCTCCCCCTTGACTAACTGTATCTCTCTTTTCCGGCTTATTTAATCCATTTTCTGCCTTACAATAGAATTGCTATCACCAAGACAAGTTGGTTTAATATTCTACCTCCTACAGCCACATACAGCAGACACATTTAAGTCAGTCAGTCACTTTCTCAGCCAGCTCAGTTGTGTTTGCCAACTTTCATTTGCTTGTTCATTTCAGGCGAGAGGAGTTATGAAGCACTTCACGCTGTTCTGTATTACACAGTAGAACATGTAAACCTAAAGTCAGGGTCAATTGTCTTTGAGTTTTCTAAAAGCCGGAATAATTTTTTCAGATTAACTCTGTCAGCCATACTTATTGTGAATTTTGTGCCCTCAGCTTATTAATAGAGATGTTTTACATTCTACATGACCTCATATAAACTTGATCACAGTCAGATTATTTCTGCTGTTTTCAGCATCCAGCAAATCTGTCTCACAGATGGATAGCAAATTGATTTGACGTGGTGTTTTTCCAGAATTAACCACCAGATGCCATGTGTGTTAGTAAGATACAGCTATTTAAAACATCTACTAAGATAGATGAGTCATCCCATCGGGTATATGTGTTCAATTGTTTAACTGATCTAGCTTCACATTACTTTTAAAAGTATTAGGAGAACATTGTCTCATGTGGTGGCTACTGGCTACCTTCTGTGTGATGTTTCATAATAATAAGTGTGAGGCTAAACATTCTCTCAAAAGCCCATACTGCCATTTGTCTGCTCATAATTGGCACCTGTAGCTGATTTGTTTGGCTTCATGGCAGCGTACTATTTGGTTTCATTCCAAACATGGCATGAAATAATGTACTAAGTAATAAAAACATCAAAATGTCCCCAAGAGATCAGAATCCAGTCTATTTTAGATAATAAAAGCACACAGGTACACATAAAAAAAAGCCGTTACTACACTCCTCGAGCCAAAGCGAAATTAAAGATAGAAATAAGCCTACGAGCCATGTGCCAAGATTCAAGAGGGATATTTTTTGCACAAATGCATTCAGGATTGCTGCTTAAAATATGGGTATTTATGCAAAGGATGCCATACAAAGAACATCACTTTTTGCTTGCAAATATTCATGACTGAAGCCCAATATATACTGAATGTCAATTTAAAATCCCACACATACTACCCGTGAGAGTCGTGTGTTTTGCGAGGATAAGAGAACCATTTTTAAACTGCATACATTTCAAAATGTGTGAATTTAATCCAGCTAAAAAAGATTTCCACAAAAGCTGGATGTGAAACGGAACCGCATGTTAATGCCTGGTACATAACGGGCTTCTTGAGAGCACCTGCTCCTCCTGCACTCCTCCCTCCTTGCAGCTTAACTTGCCAGCTAATATTTATACAGCCACATGCCGTAGCAGATGTTAACCACATGAAGAAGCTCTAATCAGAGGCTAAAGCATGCTACCATGTAGCGAGCTGTATACTAAGGAGGAGTTATCTACTTCTTTCCCTCCCTCTGTTTTCATCCTCTTTCAGGGAGCATTAAGGCACATGACTGCAGCGAAAAACAGAATGACGTCAAAGAAAATACATTTGAAGTTTTTTTGTTTGTTGTATTTATCTTTGGAGCCTTGAATCTTTGAAATGATAGTTCCCTTTCCTCTGCCTCAACAAGATTTAAGGTAGCTATCTTCTATCCAAGCCATATGCCAGATGCCAACACCATGCAGGGGCCACGGCAGTAGCTATTAACAGATGTGCAGTCAAACTTGGCAGCCGCTTCTATGGGTGCTAGCCGCAGACTCACCACCCTTGCACCTAGTAATCTTGTCAACATGTGACCTCGGAGTCGTGCGGATAATCTGCCCCTCAGCGACAGATGTCCTGCTATGATACCAGAAAAAAGGGACATGGGATTATAGTGTTATGGTGTTATCTCCTGCTCCTCTATTAGTCTCATGTAGGTATTGGCTTTTTTTTAGAAGAAGAAGAAGAAGAAGAAGAAGAAGAAGAAGAAGGCTGCACATCATTGGATCGATGGGTGGGTGGAGCATGACCTACAGCTGACATGTATGCACCAACAATATGTGGCATGATATTTGGTAATATCAAAATTGTTAAAAGTTAGTTAAGTCAGGGTGGAATATTTTATTTTTCTTCAATATATTAAGTATCCTGATGGTATTTATGTCATACATGTAGCCACAAACTAGAGCAGCACAAATGTGGTCTTCCTTATTCTCCACATGCAATCCTTATTCATGACCATCTCTGCATAATGAATGAGTAAGAGAGATCAAGAGGTGTTCTAACCTATGTGCTGTTAGCAGATGAAAATGATAAAACATCTTGTATGGAAGGGGCCTGATAGAGCAAAACATCTATCTATCTATCTATCTATCTATCTGCGTGTATTTAAAAAAAAATTCTAATGCAGCTTTTTCATAGAATGCAACTACATAAGCTCTATATGTTCTCTTTCACTGAGATCTTCAAATGAATCTCTTTTAATTCTGCATCAGAGATTCAGACTCATAAAAACTGGGAACAGTGCCCAGACCGGCGGCGGCCAGCTGTATCCTCAACAGGCACGCAAACATCTGTAGGAGGCAGGCTCCGTATCACTGGTGAGTCTATTTAAGGTAATAGCTTCCCCTGGCACAGGCCATCTGACAGAGCTAATTACGATAAAGTCTCGGCTGGGAGGCTTTTGCATGCTGCCTGGGAAACCTTAAACACAGAGAAACAGTCTGTTATTCTTTTTTCTTTGTTTTTCTACCCATCTCAAATCACTCTTCCGTTCCTTGAACACTCTCAACTCCCAAACGGAGGCCTTTCCTCATTAAGGGGATGGAAGCATTTCAGAAATTTGACTTCCTCCCATTCCTCTTCCTCCTCAGCATGATGGTGGTGCAGGGAGCTTGATTGACAGGTGAGACATATTCTGTCGTTGGCATTTCTCCCAGGTGTCCCGTCTCTCTCACCGGGGTGTTGGTCCATGCAAAACCACACACACACACACACACACACACACACACACACACACACACACACACACACACACACACACACACACCCCCCCCCCCCCCCCCCCCCCACACACACACACACACACACACACACACACACACACACCCCCAAAAATGACATAGACTAGACGCACACACAGTCACTCACAGAGGACTGACAGAAACAATGTTGCTCACATTCTTACAAATAGTAGTGACTAGAGGCACACACACACACACACACAGAAACACAGGGCTATTGATGCTTTTCCGCCTCCCAAAAACAACCTGTGAAAATTGGGAGCTGTGAAAAAAATTATTCTTTCGATAATTCAGATGATTGTAAACACACACACACACACACACACACACACACACACACACACACACACACACACACACACACACACACACACACACACATAAATAAGAAAAAACGGAAGTAAAATAAACTGAACCTTGGGCCAAATTCAGTAAAAGTTATATCTGTATAAATGAATAAATTCAATACAAAAACAATCATCCTCGAAACTCTACAATTCATATTTATCTGCTCAAGGTTGTTTAGGATATGGAGGACAGTTATACAGTAAATATGCATTGAGCAAAAAATAAATAAAGTATAATAGAGAAGGAGGGTGACGCATTTAAACATAGGGTTGAAAAATGTATTTAAAATGTATAGAAGAATAAAAGGCCAAGCTGAAAAGTGGTTCAGAAAACTTAAGAAACAAATAAAGTGCTATTGAATTAATATGTTTGCCAAACCCCTTCCCTGGTTTGCCAAACTTCACCACTATAACTAGAAACAGCAGGCCGTTCGAACAGAAACAACAGTCTTCGTTGTCCAACAAACTAGTCTTCTACATTTACAAAAATTACAAATTACTAGATCATCAACTGGTCCTATAGCTTGTTTGTTACCATGGGGCATGCAGCTTTGTGTAGCCATGAAAAGTATATATTTAAGCATATTGTCCGTCTTTTCCAACATTCTCTTCACACACCATCTGCAAACATTAAAAACCTAGCTTGAGACAGCGTTTTTTAAACCAGTTGTCATTTCAGCTGGCAGATGTCTCTGTCTGAAATCAAAAGACACATTGTTTTAAAGATGACTCAACATGTTTGTGGTTGGTAAATCTGTGAACAGAAGGCTTGACAGCAGTGACTGAGGGCAGTTTTGATTAGTGAAAATGATTAGTTCAGGTGTGCAGAAACAAAGATACAAATTAACATGTGTATATAGTCACATAATACAATATTTGACTTGGTGAGAGCCACACATATAATTTGATTATTAGTTTTTCTGATGAGGTAGGGACATGCTAAGCTAGCCAAAATGAAACTTACTGTACTTTGAACAACACTGACATAGGCACAACGATTAACTGCCGTATATTCTGGACTCAAACGGACTCAAGATCAGGGGCCTCATTTATAAAGCTTTGCGTGGGATTCACGTGGAAGCTAGCGTATGGAAGAAATGTAGGATGTACGTGCGAACAAAAATATTCTGATTTATAAAACAGTGCGCACTCACATCCTACGCCTGTTTCCCTTTATAAATCACAATCAACTCTAAATGTGGCGCAGCCTTTGCGGGCTTCACGTAACGCCCATATTTACCCATACATGGTCATTGACACGCCCAAATTAATATAATTTACTGAGTGCATGAAGGCGGTAGTGGCAATCGCCGACTGAAAGGGAAATGGAAAAATAGACTCCACACGGTGTGGATCACTGCAGTCACGCCGAAGTACCCGTTGGAGAAGTGGCGTCCAGGGAAAATTTAGTTTGGTGGCACAGTGTGAGGGTAAAGGCGTCAGAGTGCAGCCTGTGGCGATCTCTGTGAACGCTGTGGTCGAAATAAAAAGAAGCGATCCCACATAAAAGTGGATGCAAAAAAGTGCATATCATCACACAGCAGTGTTTGTGCCACGAGCGGGGGACACTGAGACCCCCCATGAGATACAGATTGGGAGAATTCATCCAGGTGCAGTGACGGGCGGCGGAGGGTTAATAATAAACTTCACAGTCCCTTTCAAAACACAGTTACGACTTGCTTAAACATAAAGATAAACACATAGATAAAATGGACTAAAAACCGCGAAAAATTAGCACAGTATGTGATGTACAGTAGGCTTGTGATTAGTGTATGTGCACTCCTGTCTGCCTGACTGAGGCATCGAGAACAGCGTCAGTGTAAAAGTAATAGGTTGTATTCCACCTCAATATAATCAGAATGAATCCAATAACATGCAGAGCTTATTCAAACGTTTTTTTTTTTTTTTTTTTTTTTTTGCACTCATATGTGTAGGCTATTTAAGATCCTAATTCGTTTTGTTTTTTGTTGGTCTCACTCCATGGAGGCATTTTTTTATTAGTTGTAAGAATGGCTTCATCCGTTTTGCAAAGGAACTCCCTATATCATACACCTACATGGCTTATAATAGGCCTATATCTGGATTCATTTTACACAAACACATTCGTTCTCAAACTTCATGCATGTGCCGACTGAGTCGCCGTTTCTCCTTTCTCCACTTCCTGTGCGTACGCATGGGTCAGAGTTTGCGTGGAGGACCGCACATGTTCCCGTCAAGTTTGCTTTTTATAAATCCCAATGTTTGCGTAGAAATTGGCGTTCGCCCTCTTCTGGGCGTACGCCACGTTTATAAATGAGGCCCCAGACCACCCTTCTAAAATATACCAGAAAGCGCTTAAAAACATAAACAAGATGTTGTCATGATATAATTAGTTTCATTTTACGGTTTGGAGTGTCATAAAATGGTAATTGCCAATCCACCTCAAAAGGAAAGAACTACTTGCTGAAACTAACTCTTTTTCAATTGGGTATAGGCATATTTTCTGATGTAAACAGTTTTTCTCAGCCACCCACTATTATCAGATTCATTGGCCACACTAGCATCAGTCTGAGATGTGTGAATTAGTGGGCTCGAGACAACGTTGAACATTGGAATAGTTTGCTTTTCCTTCCTTTAAAGTTGTTAGGCCCAATGTCTAGCATTAAATGTTGTGCAGTGAGACTTAACAAGAAAGGTCATTAGGTGCTCTTTTGCCTAACAAGATCCCACAGGAACAATGCCTAATCTGGTCACCGTTTAAAAAGTCCATAACCCAAAGCTAAAGTCGATGGCAAAAAAGTCCACACTTTTTTTCCCCCTATTGCAAAACACCTTGAAAGTGGGTCAACTTAGTCATGAAAGGAAGCTGAATACATTCTAATACAAAAATGAGTCAATGTATGGGTTCATAGAACATATCTATAATCTAGCTTTGTTGCATGCTTTTACAGTACCAAATAGTGGTACATAATTTTATTGTCTCCCCAAAACAGGGCCACACCCACACAAAAGAAAAAAAAAAAATTTGGAAATTAATGCAACCTATTAGGTAAACAAAAGCTCATTCTAGACTCTTAATATACCGTATGACTTTGGCTCACAATGTACGGCATGTTTAGTCCGTTTCCAGGTGCAAATGGGTTCAATATGAATATTGTATTATTATTAATTGCTTAGAGGTAGCTATCATTATTCATTCATATTTGTAAATACATAGTTTAGATAGTCTTTAGATAGTCTTGTGAGTAATGGTATGGCATAATCAACCTGTTTGTTTGCTGCACAGCGTGCTCTTATACCCTTGGGGAGTTTAGGCTCCGGGGATGTGCACTCGCCGAATTCACCTCAGCCTAAAATAGTAGGTTGACATTTTCCCTTACTTCTGGTCAATAATTGGATAAGATTATGTGCAAGTCAAAGTGGGTGTTTTTTTTAATGACACCATGATTATGATTTTCTATACAGTATATATGACCTATAGTCAAAGTTGGCACATTAAGTATCACTACTTTGAAAGTTATAGTGTGTAACTATTTCATATAAATTAATGACAGTTACATTCAGAACATCGCCAAACAAGTTGACAAAGTTGATTAAGCCTGTCAGATCCTCAAAACTCTCTGTATTTCTCAGTAGTGCAGCATTTACAAACTGGTGTCACCCCGGAAAAATCCAAAGAAGATGCCAAGAAATGTTTCAATTGTTGATTCTATACTGCTAAGAAAAAACCCCGGACGTACAGCAGAAGGATAACAATCCATGAGTGATCACCGAAGGCTTACCTCATGTAGATTTGCCGTGTTGTTGTGATAACTCAGAATACCTGAAGGGGGATAAGTTACGCACTGCAGCTTTAGTGTGCGGTTACCTCCAAGAATGCCGCTATAATGTTGACCGCACAGGAAATAAGGTCAAATTGATCAGTTAAAAGATACAGATAAGACACAGAAATAGGGCGTAATGGTTGGCTTTGTAACACACCTTCCGCACCTGCGCTCTGTCACTTCTGTCAGGGCTGATTCACTGCTAATTAATCACGGCGAGTCCGTCTTGTTAACGGAGCAGCTGCATCACTCCGATTAAGTGACAACGAGGTCAAAGCAACCACCACCTGCTTTCTTTCAGGAAACACTGCTGACTTTCAGAGACGGATTAACATGTGGGATGTCAAAGGCACGCAAACCATGGATCCCTCGACAGTCATCCATTCTGTTGCATTTGTTTCGACAGCTCGTCTAGCCTTTGTTTACATGAATCAATTGGCATGACAGACAGCTGAAGTTTACATCTGCTTTGGATGGGGGGGGGATTTCCAACCATTCCCCCTGGTTGACTTCTGATGAGTGATGCGAGACACTGCTGGATGCATGCAGAGTCACGGTGAGAGCACAGGCAAGGGCAGGAGACACTTGGCTAAATAATGATCTATTGATGCTACAGTACAGAAACAACTGTTTCTGTGTTTACTTTAACTCAAGCAACTCAATTTGGCCAATTAACTCCAAATAAGGAAATGACAGATTGCAAAAGGTGCTAAACTAAGATGATGATCATGATCAACGTTACAGCCGCTGCTCTTCTTTCATATAGGACAAAGATACAATTCTTGAATACAGCTCAAATCTAAGGGTAAACTATGTCAATTTAAGAATTCAACATGGAACAAACTGAAGCTTATATATAATTGACTGTCATGGTGTGAAGACGCCACTGTTGTTCTCTGGCATCATGTCTGTCTGTCAAAGTAAAGAGTTGGCTTATAAACCAGTTCAATGGGGC